>CM076718.1:13536626-13967008 GCA_038501795.1 Pseudopleuronectes americanus
CACAGTCACATACACACACAGACAGGCAGGGAGTGTATGCATCTATCAATGTGTTTGTCTATAAAAAGCAAAACATAGGTCTCTGTGAGTCATCGCTCCTGAATGTGTGTGTGCCTGCTAATGACTTTTGGAACGTTTCATCTTGAATGAGATGCAGTCTAGGTGTGAGGAAGAGGAGCAGCGTTAGAGGGAGGCCATTGGGGAGATTCAGGGACGTTTGACACTCAACGAAAGGTCACAAATCAACCAGCGTCTCATTAACACCAGCAATCAACTACTGTCTGTGCTAAAGAACATGAGGGCAAACGTCTGTGACAGGAAACAAACGGTGAATCATCCCAGATCTATTTTTATTTCTCCCGAAACTGTGAAGAAACCCTCCCTCCCTCGCTCTGTCTCCCCCCCTTTCCTCACCCAGACACAGGCATCACCGATGTTGCTGTAGGTGCTAATTGGAGTTTCTTAATTCTCACTAAATGAAAGCCAAAGCCACTGAGTTGTAGCGGATGTGTGTGTGTGTGTGTGTGTGTGTGTGTTTGTGTGTGTTGGGATGTGAGTTATTGCTATTACAGGAAGCCAGGTGGATAGACAGGCTGGCAGGCGAGACGTGAGAACAAACAGGAAGATGGAAAGACAGACAGCCGAGGCTCGCAGGCACAATGAGAGACACTGGAGATTATAACTGCATGTGAACAGCACACAAGCCAGACATATGGGGCTGCTTGGATCCATACGGACAAGGGAAGTGCTTGGCTGCTGCGTGGGTCGGCCTCCTGACTCCTGTAGGGGATGCAAGTAGACAACCACACCCGTCTGACCATGTTAGTACCCCAGAATACACACACAGATACCAGTAACTTCCCCTGTAAAACCCCTCCATGACCCCCTATGACGTGAAATGCAATCTGTGATTGCGGCGCAGGCACTTGAACGCTGCCATTTCCTCAGTCATATGACTTTGGAGCCATTTCTCCCGTAGGGGATCGGCTTTCCGCCACAAACGAGAGGAGCAGATGCTACAGAAAGAGACACCCTGGGATCAAATTGCAGACACAAATACAAAAATGCATAATCATGCAGATGCACAGATACAGATATATCTGTTGCAGTATAGTTATATAAGAGAGTGCACACATACAAACTGGCACAAACAATAACATAAATAGAGACGGTCAACAACCAAGCAACCCATCTGTGCAAGGGAAGAAATAACATTCAAGGCAAAATACAAACAGCCCATTTTCAACATTTCCAATCAACTTTTTTTGAAGCAACTGTGATTTTGTTGAATAGCTGCAATCCAAAAAGCAAAACGATTCTTGCTGCGTACAACCTTTGACCGAGAACTCTGTCCCGTTATTCTACCTGGCATTGTGGTTGTGTAATACACCGCCCTATCAGGATCCTCGAGCTCTGGACACAACCATCGTGTGTGACCCCTGAACCCGGAGCAGTTCCTCAACGAGGAATCCCTTCCTCAAATTAACTGGCTCCTTTATCTCCTCTCACCCCCTTGGTCCAACCCTGACCTGTCCTGTCCTCACTGGCAACACATCACCTTCCTATCAAAGCCTCGCCCACCACACGCGCCGTCACAATCACACATTCTTGTACTTCTATCTTAGTGAGGACACTCGTTTTCATAATGGATTCACTAGCCCCTTACCCTAATTAAATTCTAACCCTAAAACCAAGGTCCATTAAAAAAGTGAGGACCGGTCCAAATGTCCTCACTCTCTAAGGGCTTTGCTTAAAATAATCATCACAAGGTATAGATATGTATGTATAAGTACACACAGAAACACATGTGTACACACGCAGACACACATACTGTCTCATTTACTTGTTCTATCTCCTTGAGCACACAAACACACACAAACAACTCATGTCATCCCATCTGGTGGTCTAGATAAGGGAAGTTGTACTTCTTGCACTCATTAACATGTGCCACAGACACGCCGGACATTATGAATGTTTAAAAAATGCTGTTAAAAGCATTTGTGTTTGATTTTACATTATTATTAATTACGGTTTTGGTTTACAACACATCGACACTGTCATAGGCCATTATTGGCAACAGCACTCGTATGTCATTGTCGTTCTAAGTTGACTTGGTCAGCGTCTTCCACGTGTATCACACCTCTTTTTCACCCTGAGATATTTGTATTCTTTGTGTGTTAGACATTTCCTGAAGGACTTTTTCATTGAATCCTTTCTTTACCATTAGTTCGGCTCAAACTAAAAAGAGAAACTAGACAATGATTCGAGCTGAAAGAGGATTTAAAAAACTTGCTTTTCTCTGATTTGTCATGTTTACAGTCATATGCAATCCAGCGACTGACCCCCTTGCTCCCAATCTCTCGTTCTCTCTCTTTCTCTCTTTCTCTCTCACTCCCTTGGCCTGCTCTGCTCTAATTTCCCTTTTAGCCCAAAATCCCCTTTGTGTCCCTCTTCTTCAGGATCTGCCCTCCTTTTCCCTCCCTCCTCTCTGCTCTCCGCTGAGTTTCTGTCTTTCAAACTTCTCTCCTTTCCTCTCCTCCTCTTCTCTTCACACGAGGCCGATCTTCCTTAACTTTCCGCTCGCCGATGCCCCGCTCTGCGTTCTGCTCTTGAATACACATTCTTTGCTTCTGACGGCCTGTGTAAAAAAACAACCAAAGAGGCAGCCAGCAAGAGAGAAGCAAACTGTCTGCTTGCCATCACCAGCTCTCTCCTTCTCTCTCTCTCTCTTTCTCTCTGTCTCACTCTCCCCCCTTTTTCCCTCTCTCCAATACTTACTTAAGAGGACAAACATCATGTGGTGCTGGTAAGAGAAGAAGACACTGTTGTACAACGACTGTGATTCTCTGTTGGTTTTCTTTTTGTCCTCTTTTGAATGCCTGTGTTGGTGTCCAAGGCTGTGTGTATTTGAGTGTTCCTTGAAAGGATCGCTTTCATAATTACAACTCTGTATCCTTCAATATATTCATACTGTCTGTGCATTTTTACACAAACAAACAATACAGTCGCACGGCCCCTGGTCATTCTGGATCCAGTTTGATGGGAGGTGTGGCCTGGGAGCAGACTGTTATGTGTGTGTTTCTGTGTGTCAGCAAGTGTGTGTCGTTTTGTGTTTCTTTGTGTGTGATATTGCTCAACTCACACAAAGACACAGCTTCTTATATGACTCCCAGCTGTGTGGACTTGGCCCAGTAGTCAACCATCCAGCAGCCAGGAATGTTTTGGTGTGCAACAGTACTGGAAAGCCCCAGTTACCCACACACACACGCGCACACAACACACACACACACACACACACACACACACTCTCTCAGCTATGTACCCCTGGAGACAACCCACTCCTCCGAGGAGCAGGGGCAGACAGAGAGATTGGGCCTCACCCTAAAATGGAAAAAACGGTTCAACTTCCACAGCTGATAGAAAATCATAGAGGAATGGGAATGAGCGGAGAAACTGATGTCAACTGTACCAGACCTATACTTTCACACACACACACACACACACACACTCACAGAGTTGGAAAAATAAAGGAAAGGGAACAAAAAAGTCTGGAAATTGAGGGCGTTGCTTGTGTGGCTGATAACTACATGGTGTTTTGACTGCAGTCACAGACACCAACTTTCTTTCCAGGCTTTGTGGGCTCAGGCTCATATACAGTAACTGCAGCAGGAGCCACACTGTTTGGCTGCGTCGACACTATATGACTCCACTCTCTCTTCGAGCAGGACTCACTTATCTACGCTGCAGGTGGTGGAGCTACCTGCTTCTGCAAGTTTTCAATGAATGTGACACCATAGACAACCTGACTGAAGTAGTTTAGTGCCGACAAAAGAGAAGAAAGTTATCTGACGTAGCATCTTTTGAATTATTTCCAGGTAGATGAGATAATATTGTCAAAATTTCAATATTTTGCCATTGCTTTTCTGCAAAAAACTCAACTATTAACTGCAACTGTACAGAATATTGATTTCATTTTTTCTGTTGCCATTTTTCTAACATTGTGTTATTAAAATTCTGTATTTTAGCATTGTGTGGTGCTTTTTAATATCTTTAGCCTATGCGCCAATATACAAGTTAACTCTGATGTCTCAATACTTATAATATCAATAACTTGCATTTTTTTTAATTCTCTGTCGTTGTTTTTGTGCTTGTTTTTATGTTATCTTCTTTTTTCTTATGTTATATTAAAAGTGCATTCATTTTCTTAGTAATAGCTGTACTGATAATTCAACACAAACCAAAGAGGAACCAAAGACAAGCAGGCACATAAAAGGCGATTTACTAAAAATATAACTGCTCCTCTGGGGGAGAAGCCACATGACTTTTGTCAAAGTGCTGCAGATTTGGTTGGTTTGAGTTAAAGTGACACACCCGCATTATACTTTTCACGCTTCATGCAAACTTTTGCAAATATAATCTCCCGGCAAGAGACGGTGCAATGTGAAGTCCCGGTTAATATTTGTTCCCAGAGAGCTTAACAAATCTGTCCGGAGCAGAAGTTACAAAACTGTTCAAGTTCAGCCTCAACATTGTCGATAACTTCCCAACTGAACCAGCCAAAGTTACTGAACCGTTATACAGCCCCACACGCTCCAGTTTATCCACATCATCACAATGTTAACAGTGTGCGTAATGACCGCGGCTCCTACCTTTCACCAGACGTGCACCTCAGGAATCAGTCCGACTCTCTTTCCACCTCGACGTCCACTTTTTCCCAGCTCACACCTCTCCACCACCGCTCCTCTCTCTCTCTTTCTCTCTCCCACTTCAGTTTATTCTGGGCTGCGCTCGTCTCTCGCTTCTCCCCATGCAACTGCAACAAGGCACAAAAAACATGCGATCAATCCAGAGCAGCTATCCCCTCTGGACGACAACAAACTCACGATGCCTCGAGACTTTCAGCCCCTGGCCCCGAGCGTCCCTTAAAAAAAAAGATCGAAATGCGCGTGTCTGGAGAGGATCTGTCCAGAAGTGACAGAGGAGTGAGAGAAGAGGAGAGACGCGCTCCCGACTGACTGACTGCTGGAGCCCGGAGACGCCAGCAGGAATGTGATTACATGAAGACTGCTGCATGTTGCAAGACCTGCAGACATGCTCTTGTTTACAGACGCCCACTGCCGCTATTATGCGGCGGGATGAGGTTTGCATGCGCGGGGCTGATGTCTGGCGCTGATGTGGTCCTGATGCGAGTCTCCATGCACGTCCCTTTGTTGTTTCTGTCGCCAGTACAACAGAGGAAGGAGAGAAGCAGGGAACGGGAACCTTGCCTTGACTTTCTTTTGTCTGGTCTGTACCTCTAGATGAGGGTTTTTTTATTCCGGCAATTTGGATCAACTCGCGTGCGTAATCTCATCTCTAATCATGTCTGTTTTATTTGTTTTCTCTCATCCCCATGGTGACAACAACAATGATGAGGATGAGAACACATGATTTAATATAAGTCTGGTTGCCTTTTGTTCTACCGCAATCTCACCTAATTCTGTCTCCTGAAGTTTAGTCCTCGCTGGGGAGTGTGCCGTCTCTCTCTCCTCCCTTTCTCTCTCTATGCCTCTCTCTCTCTGTCTCTGTCTCTTTCTCCTCACCTCTCCCTCCCTGCGGTTGTGTCCTCTCCCAGGCGCTGGCAGAAGAGTTCTGTTTCGCTCCAGACAGACCCAGCCTTCAGCCGCCACGGCACGCACGCACAGCCGCCTATCAACGAGCGCGGTGACGACAGCCCCACTGCGAGTCACCAGGGCCACACCCATCCATTCATAAAGTGGACAGAGAGAGAGAGAGAGAGAGAGAGAGAGAGAGAGAGAGAGAGAGAGAGAGAGAGAGAGAGAGAGAGAGAGAGAGAGAGAGAGAGACCAGTGTCACCATCACTTAGGCACATAGGAAATGTCTATGGTATCCTTTTAATGTCTCATATTTCCATGTCTGTTCCAAATATGGACTTGACAATAGCTTCTAGGTTTTAATGCAGACTTTTGTATGACATACTTTAGCCCAATGTGGACATGATGAAACCTATTCGCTTTTTTGTTCAGATACTTGCAAACATGTGTTATAAGTAGAAAAACATGGCCATGAACCTCCATCATCCATCCATCCATCCATCCATCCATACCACTTATCCTAAGAGGGTTGAGGGGGAGCTGGATGTGAGATTAATCATTGGGCCTAAATAAAATAATAGTTATGAACCTTATATGCAATGCAAATACTGTAATAACAATATGTATTTGTATATAGTCTAGTATGTTGTGAACATTTACCAGAGGATGTTCAGTCTTGGTGAACAGCTCAGCTGGTGTTTACTGCCTCTATCACTTGGATACCGGTCTTCCTTGCTCAGTCGGTCCCACTGCTGATTCCATCGTCCACCTGCGTGACCTGCTGATCCTGCCTGTTTGTGCATGGTTGTGTAACATTGCACAATTGACAGTGTTTAATTAGTCTAAGGCATTTGGCACCTTTTGTTTTTATCCTGAGAATACCCAGTTCGTTTGAAACACTTTGGGTGGATGCTCAAGTTGGATAAAGAACTATTGTGACAAGTATATGTCACCACCCAAAGGAAGGATGCTGCAAAGCCATAGTTCAGTACAGGTGCACTGTAGAGTGCAGTAGCTCTAATAATAAACTATGAATTAATCATTGGGTGTGTGTGTGTGTCCTATCTGTGTTATTCAGAGAAAAAAAACACAGCATCTCGTCAGGAACAATTGACTCTTGGGCGTCATGTCCTTGGTAATGGGACCTGAGGTTTTGGTGTCACTCCTCTCTGCATCAGTCCACATCTCTGAACCCACATTGTTTCAGTCCCAGTCCTGATCTTAACGGGCTTGGACCATCTCCACCAAGATGATGATGTGCCTACTGTGTGATGAAGATTAGAAGCTTTTAGTATCCTCAGGAGTTAAAATGAAAAAATCCACTTAGAAAGAGGTGGGGACAAACCAGAAAAAGTCTTATTCAGTGTCAACTTGTTTATTTGAGCTGTGGGCATTTCAGTATTTCAGCATAAGCCTTCTTCAGCATTTCTTTTAAAAACCTCCATTGTCTATATTCCAAACTTGGCAAAAGCATAAATGTCAGGACACTGAGAGGCCGTGAGAGGCCCCCTGTCTCTCACAGACTCTCTCAGACCCCTGCTCAGCCAAGCATCTGAAACAGCCATTGTCCTGTGAAGGGAACGGAGCAACCTGCCCAGGCTTGCTCCTGTCTCAGCATGCATGCAAGTCCTAGGCAACCATCCTCAGTCTGTGGCCAGACGCTAGCATGACACACACACACACACACACACACACAAACAAACACACACCAGCACAGAAGAGTGATAGAACATCGCGCTGCAGACATGACATGGATAGCATTGAGATGAACTTACTGCTGTGAAAGCTAAAGCAGGTGCCACCTTTCTATTCTACATCAAGTGTTTCTACTGACATACAGTAGGATACAATAACGGTCATTTGATTGTATGTGTGTGTGTGTGTGTGTGTGTGTGTGTGTTTGTGTGTGTGTGTGTGTGTCTGTGTGTGTGTGGTCCTTTCACCTCTCTGCCTTTGTTAGCCTTGTTGTCATCACTCTTCTTCATGACTGATGTGCTGAACCTTTATCTCAAAGTGTCTTGTGCAGCACTTTTCCATTACCATCGGCCTCTGCTATAGCACCATTGATGCAGCCATATGGGCACAATAGGGGCACAACAGGGGCGTCTGCATGGTTTGACCCCCTGTCTCTCTGTCAGTCTTTCTCCTGAGGGGGCAAACTGCTGATCCCAGGGCTGTGAAAGGCCCACATCAGCTAAATTTCAACAAACAAACACAGTTTGGCCTGCGCATTGCACCCGCGACACAGACTGACCCACAAATACACAATCGCACACAGAAACAAACAATACACAACTCGGCGCACAAACAAAGAAAAAGATGATCTTTGTTCCTCTCAGATCGATTTCACCCAGCAGCTCTGTATCTCCGATGTGGCATTTCAGAAGCCACAATGGCCTGTGACACCAGCCATCACACGACCACAATGAAATTCAACTTTGGACACGGAGTGGCCACAATGGGCCTCTCTTTGCCGCAGAGCCTCTGCCATTCTTCTGCCTGATCTCTTGGACAAAGCAGCGTTACAGAAGTACCAATTGAGCTTGAACAATCGCTTACAAAGGAGTCACTGACTTGATGTTTCCAGCCCTCTTGCCAACTGTACCACATTCTGTGCAGCGCAGTGTGAACGTCAACTGGCAATCTGTGCACAGAAAGATTATCACGACTTGACTCCGTGGCACAGCTATTGACTTGTAAACAACTGTTTTGTGATTTCCCAACTGATTCCAGATCAGACTCAGGATCCAGCAGTTAGAAGATATAACAGAGAGGTTTTAAAGTGACTGACTATATCATGCATGCTTTTTTGCCATCTTGTCAGTAGTTCTAATTGTATTTGCACAGAGATGATCTGCTTAGACATGAGGAGGGAAATTAAATGTAACATGCATTCCATATTTTTAATACTTATTTTTACACAGAGTAAATGAAACAGAACATTTAATTCACCTCAAATAGAAATTTTGGGGGGGGCCCTTTCCGTCCCAACATATCACAGGGTTCTTGCGCTGCAGTAATAAATCGTTATGCGAGCGGGTGTCATCCAATTCTTGAGTATCACACTTCAAGTCTATCAAACAGCTAATGGTACACAAAAGTTCCATTTATTTTTTTGTTGATTTTTCGAACTTCAGTTCTGTTGCTAGGCGACCAAAAAAAAAGGGGGGACAAGCTGTTGAAGCCAATCACAAAAATCCTCCATGGATCAGGCCGACTCATTTTCGGTTCAGCCCTCCCAGCCTACGCAGCCCAGGAAGACTTCGTCCTTTGGGGGACGCGATCTACACGGCCCTGAATCAGATCACACACATTATCATTTTTAACGGTTTTCAACTTAACATCCCAGAAACAATAGGATATGTGACTTACATAAAGAAACAATGACTGTGGGCCAGACAGACGGAGAGAGCTCAACCCTATCTCACCCCAGGATTCTGCTGAGTAAGGATGTGGTGGGTAACATCCTCTCACCACAATATTCTGACCACAGGTTCCGAAATCTGATCCCGCACAAATTGACAGTTTGGATAAAACCTCCCTGAGAATTCGAGAACATATTCGCTGAAGTGCTTCCTATTGGTGCCAGGCATTGTTGGGGTTGAATTTCTGTCATATGTTCTGATGCCAAATGCTAAGTCTGTTGCAGCCAAGTAAAGCTTAACTTGAACCCTGACCCAATGTGCTTCAAATACTATTTGACCTATAATGACCCCATGAGTATGTGTGTGTTTCCACGCACATTTGTTCATGTGCATATACTTCGAAAGACCTGTTTATTTCTTGACGATGACTAAAGGACCAGGTGTCAGTATGGAAGGAGATCTGAGAGGATGACAGAAACCCTGCCAGGAGCTAATCCCTCAGTCTGTCCATGAATCCACCCACCCCCATTAAGACCCCTCGAGGGGAGGGCCATCCTCTCCTGGACCAGCACCCTCCCAGTTCTGGCCCCCTCACCTCCTTGGCCCACACTCCAGGCTGCTTGTGTCCCTTCTGGGCATCACTCAGGTGCTATGAATAGTCACTGACGTACGCTCAGTGCCGTCAGCTGGGCATTGGCACGTGTGGCTCATGTCAGCACGGCCGCAGCGCAAATTGCTCCCGACTGGCGTCACTGCACCGACAGCACATTTGGGTCGCCATGGAAACAGGGACGAGCACAGCTACCTCTGCCCTTACATCTATTGGTTGTGCTTTCCAGACAAACTCACTTTCTCACTCTCTATTTCCTCCTGTCTGTCTTTCCTGTCTGTTCCTTAATATTGTATTTCTCTCCTTGTTTTCTTGACCTGTGTTGCCCAATTGGGAACTGGGTTTTCTGGGGGATTTTTATTGTCACGAACTTTTAAAGTCTTTGTCGTTGTTCTCATTGCGTTAATGAAAGGTACAGGAACGCATGTGTACTAATATTTACACACTGTCTGGGCCTTCAAGTCCCCTTTGGGTGAATGTGTGTGTTTAATTGGCCAAAGCAGGAACTTCTCAAGGTTTTCCAATTTCATGACTCCTGTCTGGTCTCTCTCCTCCTCTGACTTTCTCTCAGAGCCAGACTTCTCTCTTCTTTTCTCCCTCTATTCACACAGGCATGCAGTGGAGGAGTGACCGGCCATTAAAAGAAGGATGTGTGGGACACTTTGGCCTTTCTTTCTACAGTGGTGTGTCAGCTTTCTTAGGACAAATGACCAGGTTGCAGTGTTTGTACTTCTGCCCCATTAACCACTTAGTGTTTATTCAAATATCATTTACTGTGTCCTGGTGAACAGGGACAGGAACTGAGAGCGTGTTCATAGCTGACGTGTTGAGAGGTCCAATCCCAAGCAGACAGCTCTAGGTTTGTGAATTCACAAGATCTCACTTCTCTGCTCTATATACAAATATACAGTCGTGCGATGTAACAAAGTACATTTACATTTTTCATGTATCTGTACTTTACATAAGAAGATACATTTTTTATACTTTTCACTTCCCCCCATCCAATCAGAGTGGACAGGTAACATGAGACCCCGCCTCCTGAAGCAGCAGTACCACTGGTGAAGAAGAAATGACTGAAATGGATTCAGAAGGATGAGACTCAGCCATGATGATGTAGTGAATATTTGCATAAAGGAATAGGCTACACTCAGCAAGTACTTTACTGTCAATAAGTATATTGAAATAAAAGTTACTTTCACTCAAGAAAAGTAACTCTTGTGGTAGGTTTGTGTCTTATTTATTAGTACTTTCACATCAGGAACATGTTAAGTACTTCTTCCACCACTGCAAATAAACACAAAGATCATTTCAGTTTACAAAGACCAATTGTGATGTTTTTAAACAGCAGGACACAAGATGTTTCAATATGTCAATAGCCATTAAAATGAATGAACAATTCAGGCAAGAACCTTCTACTTATGATATGAATACAACAGGAAATTCTGGTGCATGTAATTACCACTGAAACTGATATTTATGGTTCAGTGTGTTAGAAAAAGAAACAACTTTTGAGAAAACAGCCTTTTTAATGATCCGTAAATGGGATCTACAGGAGCAAAAAGACAAAGCGCAGTGAATTAAACACCTGAATGTGTGTTTCAAACATTTCCCTTAGTTATGTTCTGGAGGCGAAACAGCTCGAAATCTCCCATTTAGGTGCTTAAAAAAGTCTTGTCCTCATGACCGATATTAACAGGGTCAAGTTGACAAAATGAAAAAGTCAAGTGATGCTCGTCAGCTGCAGCCTCTGCTGCAGTATTATGATTTTTTAAGGTTCTTAATCTCTTGCGTGTGTATGACACAGGCTCCTGCTTCCAGAGTTCGGCTGTTTTGTGTGAAAACATTGATAATCCCTCTCCTCTTCCTCCATACGTCCTTTTCCAAAGCACTGTCATCATGGGTCAAAACTTGAGCAAAAACCTTATGAAATCTCCTACCCAACCTATTCTGAGTGATTTAGCTTTTACACTTACAAGCATTATGAGTGGAGCCAAGTTCATCTCCTGAAAGAATAGGGTTATTTAATGTAATTGTCCGAACCAGTGAGAACCAGAGGCAAAGCAGTCACGCTTTCTTTCTTTTCTGCCTCGTTCTCTCTGTGTGAGACCCGATACTGAAAGGAATAATTTATATCTCCTCATGGGAAGGTCAAGATTATGTCAAAAGTGTTCAATGAGAAAAAGTAACTAACTGACGATGATTGAGTCAGACTCAGTGATTAAATAATAAACCATTCAAACAGATTGTCTTTGTATTAGGTTGTGACACCTGTGAGTGTGTGTATGCGGTCACATGTGTATTTGTGGTGCACGTTGAGTGACAGAACAGCTGGGGAATGTGCGGGGTGTAAAAGGGTCAGTAGGGCGCCGCTTCAGATCAGCTTTTCTGATGTGAAACATGCAAGTCTAAGCTCATGAGAGCTATATGTTATCTTACCTAATGTACACTATTTTTATTATTGGATTAAAGATTCAAGATCCACTTTGTTCTTTCTCACCACACAAAACACAAGTGCACTGTGGAGCGAAACGACATGGCATCCAGCTAATTATCATTGCTATGGTTTCCTGAATGGGTATAAAGATAAATATTGTACAAACAGACATTGGGATATTACATGCAATGAACTTGTATGAATATATTAATGTGAAATATGTAACTGTTAACCACAGTGACAGATGAAAAGCTTAAATGTTTGGATTGAGCACAACAGAACTGAACTTAACAGTTCCTCAATAATCCTAGATATTAGAATAGATACTGAATTGAAACTATGGAGTACGAGTAAATACTCAGTCCCATGATGCCAAATACTTAAAACCCACACCATACACTTACTGTTATGTGTGAACGTGTTGAGTTACCATATCCCTGACAGTGAAAGGTTACTCAAACAATGATGAACGATGAAAAACGTCACACTGTCTCTGACGCATCAATCTTTTTAAGCAAATAGATTTTGTTTCACTAAAAAGTCTCGACCTTGTACCGCACGCTCACAGACTGAGCTTTGCTTTACTTGACAGAACAAACACGGCCTTGATTAAACTTGATTAAACTTGATTGAACTCTGATCCGACTGCACCTCCCATCATCACACCCACCCACACACACAAACACACACACAGATACAAGCGTGCAACAAACACTCGTCAGAGATGAACTGAGCGCTGCTGGTTAACACAGCCGGTGCTTTATGAAGCTTTCCTCTCTGTGGAGGTACTTTTAGGGTTACATCAATAATCAATCAGTTTAATTTTAGTTTTACCAATATCCCAAATAATAAAAATAACAACACATGAATGAAAAACTGTTATAAACAACTTCTTGTTTCCTTTTTTTTATATGCAGAAAGCACTCCTCTGTTTCTTGGCTGCTGAACATGTTGGCTTTTGGTAATGAGATGTTTTGAAATTGTCAATTTGTTTCAGATCCTTTTCCTCCATTGATGCCGTGGATAAACTCTGAGGCCTTAGTTTGCATGGGATCTCTCCATAGCTGCCACATAGGAATGGTGTGTGTGCACTGAGGTGAATGTCAAGTTGGTCCACTTATAAAGCCAGCATTTCTCTCACTCTCTCTATCGCTCTCTCTCGTTCTCCTCACAGACACAGACACACATGCCCTGTGTGCACACGCGAGAACACACAGAACCCAGTGTGCGATGGGAATGTTTGTGTATTCTGATTTCAGGTTGTGCCCCGAAGACACTCGTTCATCTCCTTCATATTAACCCTATTAGCAGTCGCAGTGCCGGAGCACATTGATAAGGGCTCGCAGGATATTGCTGTTATTATTGCAGAGAGTCTATTTTGAGACTCAATAACTCTCTCGCCCAAACACCAGAGCTAATGAGAAGAGTGATTGTGTGTGAGAGAGGGAGAGTGGCTGTGAATAAAAAGCCGCCAAATCTTCATCAGGTTCATGATGCAGATGATAGGATCGACCATCTTTGAGCATGTGCTGTTATCTCCTGCCTTCCTGTGATGAATATACAATACAAAACAGTTCAAGACACTTCAATTTTCCATTTTTTATGATAAAATCTTTGTCACTGAAAAAAGGTTTGAGATGATAAAAACAACTTATCCAGCGTCTTTTTAGTTATCGTAAAAGTATGGACAAGCACACTGATTAAAATCCAAGGCAGGGCGGACTTTATTTTAAGGGCATTCTCAAAATGAATCCATCATTATTCAAATGGTGCCATCTGCACATGTGGCCATATACACACACAGGCATTAGCACGCATGCACACTAGCACACACCAGCGTCAGCTCCTCAACGCTAGACAATCAAAACAGTGCACAGTGCTAGGCAACCGTGCTATCCCCGTGCAGATGGCAGGGTCTGATCATGTTTATTTTACTCTAATCTAATGCACTTAAGTCCCGTCTCCTACCCATGCCTTCTAAATGAAGGTACATGCATGTGTTTGTGTGTGTGTGTGTGTGTGTGTGTGTGTGTGTGTGGCCGTTGCATAATGGGCCAAAATAGTCAGTGTCCACTTAACCCTGTGTGACTCACTTCCTGTTTTCCCACAACTCAAATACCAAATGATCTGATAAAACAATCACGGCTAGAGTCAAGCTCGACCCAATCTGATTTAAAGCTGCCCCTCTCAACCTAAACCTGACTCCAGCAATTCATTCCCACCTCCAATATTCACCTGTGAGCAGATTCTGTCTCCTCTGGCCTCCAGTACAACGGTGGTATGCTTTCTCACTTGACCTGACTCAAATCACTCCCCACTTTGTAGGGTTGAGCCTAGTGACCTGGATTGAGACACTATATAAAGATGAATTAGTCATTCTTATAAGTAGTGGCAAGGCAGGACGACTACCTGAGAGCAGTGTCCCACATTTTTGTGTCAATTTAATTTGTGGTCTGTTGGAGGCCTCGGTTTGCGCTCATAGAACTAAGGTTACAACTTGTCTGATGTAACCTGGACTCACACAGGATGTGACAGAGTGAACAACATAGTGTTTTTCATCTTTAACACGACTAAAGAAAATATGTTGAGCCTCTTCTCTACAAAACAAGACTTTTTTTTTAAGAGGTTCTTGACTGGTGTGTTTGTTGCGATAAAGGTAAAAAAAAACAAAAGCATCAATGTGTCCATAGACCTTAAATTAAAAATGAATGAATTTCAAATCTTTTAACAAGGTTTTTTAAACCCTCTTCTTAGAGCACTTGGAGAGTCCATACCCTCCGGATTGTCCTGTTTATCCGTATCTTCTTCGAAATGTAACGGGTTTGTTCTTGGGTCGTGTCCCCGAATTGAAACAGCAATGAAATCATTTGGTGGTGAAGGTAATTATTTCAACCTGACTAAATGGTAATAGCCTTAAATCTCTTTTATTCACTTGTCTTCTCTTGGTTTGTGGAGATTTAAGATACAGTCCTGATGAGACTTTTCCCCCCATATCAGAGGCAAAAGTGAGTCCTGGCATGACACGAGGGACGTGGCTCTCCGTCTCACAGTCTGCTGATGCACAGAGCTGTAGCTGCGGAGGCGGGTCACTCGGCTTGGCTCAGCTATAATCTAGTTAGTTGCGACAAACGGATCCACCCTGTTTCCAAACTGTTTGTCTACAACCACCGTCCATTCTCCACCCTAACACACCAAACATTTGTATCACTGTTGTGTGTTTGCAGACTGGATGAGCCGTCCCAGTCGTCAGGCCACTTCGGTCACTCCACATTCCAGTTATCATATTCACCATGAGGACTTCACACACCTCTACACACCCTCTCCCACAGCTGCTTCACCTATTAAGTTTGCCATCATACCTGGAGTAGTTCTGCATCATGTGATTTAAACCATTTGACCACGTCAGTCAACTCCATATGAAATAAATAACTTAAATATAGCCCAGGAGATTTTCATAGTTTAATATTCAATACATTAATAAAAACATCATTAACAAAACTTTCCCCCGTACTTTATTTTGATGGATATGAACAGAATCCTTTCTATTTAACAAATTAATCCAGATTTCTTGAATCAATATTCAGTCTCAAGCATGACCATGAAACGATCCCCAGCTCCTTTGGTCCACGTGCCGAAGTTTCCTCAGACAAGGTACTGAACCCTAAATGACACCTGGGTGTGTGGGGTAGAAAAAGTACTTTGAGTGAATGTGTGTGTGAGTGTGAAGCAAGTTGAGTGTTTGAAGGGAATGGAAAAACACTAAATACAGCCAATTTACTAAACGACTGTGTGAAAACAATTATACGATGTGAAATAAGTGGCTTTCAGCAACTGTTTGCTCACACGTTTACCATATCATTAAAAAGTGAGGAAATGTTAGTGTCACAACTCGTTCCTTGCTCCTGATTGGACCAAAAAATACGTACTTGCAGATTTAAACAAGAAAAAGAAATGATTCAGTAGTTTCACCAAGCATTTAGTGACAGCTCTCGGTGCTTTAACGATACAATGCAATTTGTGATTTTATTAACATGTTTGTTGACCTCGTTCCTGTGTTTGTCTGCCTTAAAACTATATTTGCACGTCTGTGCCGCTTCTCAGCAGAGGCAGTCGATCAAGTCTGTCAGTCGGTCGCCTTCTCCGTCTCATTTCAGTGTGTTTAAAATGGCAGATCTATTTGCTAAGCGCGTCTGGGTTGATGGTTTTCTTCGTCAGAGAGCTTGGTCTGTCTGTGGCAGCAGGCATGGCTGGAGGGGCTTTAGGCTCTCCATCCCCCGTGGCGAGGCTCAATCCCAGCAGGCTTAGAGAGACAGGCCCATAGGCGGGCGGCTGCCACAAGGCTGGATGGGCTGGGGATGAATTGCTCTCAGAATAATGAAGAAACACGCAGACAAAACAGGCTCAGAGATATTCACGGTGTGGCACGCACATAGACACGCGCACAGATACTCACCACACCCGGTTTTAATGAACGAACTTTGTATTGCGGCACAGTATCGTACAACCCAGGCATTTTCAGTTTGGGTTGTGCACTGAGCAAACTTGTTTTACTTGATATTCTCTATTATATAAAAGAATTAGAGACTTTTTATAACAGCTGGATATATTGTTACTATGGATACACAATTTTTTTTTACAGCTCTTTTCTGTGTTATGATTTCATTAATGTTTTCTCTTCTATATAACCCCCTATTAATTTCTATTCTCTTGACTTTTGTTTTGCTTTTTAAATTGAGTCTTGTTTAAATCCTGCCTCTACTGTGAGGGTCATTAGTTTCTTAGGAAGCCTTGTGGGGACGTTTTGCCTTTTGCCCGAGGGGCTTCTTTGGTTCTAACTGACTGGTGGGTAGTTACATAGGTAAAGACCCACAGAGGCTTTCTCCCTGGGACCCCCAACTGGTTAAGGAGGCCTCTTGGAGGTGGGATGTCATTTTGAGGCACTGGTGGGTCCACTTGCGAATGGTCTTGAAGATTTGTAAGATTGTGTTTCCTCGGGTCCATGGAGTTTATATTTCATAATGTTCTACTAAGCCGTTCCTTTGTATTTGTGTGTGTGTGTGTGTGTGTGTGTGTGTGTGTGTGTGTGTGTGTTTCTGCTGTTTGTCAGGATGTCACCTCTGGGGTTTAAGTCTTCTTAATTTTAATCTGATCGGAGGTTCTTCTGTGATTTTATTTAGGTGACACATCGGACTTCTGGGAGTTGCTAAAGGTCTTGCAGAATCTATTTTTGCCTTGTCACTCTCATTAATAGGAGATTTTCAAAGTGAGTACTGGAGAAGATGAGGGGGACATGTTGCTCTAGCACCGTTATTCACGACCGTATCTGAGAGCAGCTCGTGTTGAGGCCTGATCTCCTCGACATTGTGTGCTCAGCTGTGTGCGGCACCTAAGAGCCGACTATTGACGAGGGCTGCAGCAGCACACAGCGTGAGTGGCCCCGGGGCTGTGTATGGGGACCAGTGTGTCGAAAAACACTATTGGTTTAGTTAACAAGGAATAAATGGCGGCTGTTGTTTGTCCCTGCGTGTTTTTCAGAGAAAACTGAGGCCATATTCCTCTTTTCAACCAGCAGCTCTGTTCTCCCACAAACTCTGTTACTCAGCCCTGCTTATATCGTGTGTGACTTCTGACCGACCTTACCCCCATCCCCCCCACCCCCCCCTCCATACTGATCCACATAGTTATGTAATGTCAGTGCCATCCTGGACCTCATATTGACAGCTTAGTCCTGCACTGTCCCTCTCCAGCCAGCGCTAGCCGCTCCAACCCCGGGCAGCGGGGACTCACGACACAACATGGCAGCCTGAGGAGAAGTATTGATCCCATTACTGCCTGTGTACTGCATGTTTTGTGCTTCATCATTAACATGTCTGTCAAGTTGGTGGCGATCAAATATAGGTTACATAACCTGCCATGTGTGTGGGTTCTAAACAGTCCTGTCAGCTGATGTTATGTGACCAGTGTTGACTGCAAACCAGGAAAGGGTAGAACTCAGGGATTTGAAACACGCTTAGCCCCAGACTGAGAGAGCACGCAACTCCGGGCTGACCTGATTCTTCTTATCTTGTCTTTACAAGGTGAGATTACAATGACACCTGCTGCCTGACCTGAACTAACTGAATAAACAACACAACATTTTCCAAAGTACAGCTGAGTTGGCAAGATTTGTTTCCAGCAAAGGCATTTTCAGCTTGTGTCAACAGACTGAACAAAACAGTGTCTCTGTTTTGTTAGTGATGCTTTGACTCGCATCATAAATTGCTCAACAAAAGTAATTAGGTTGCAGTTGTTTTCAGCAAAGGTCATTCTTTGTGTTATTTTTGGAAGAACCTAAATGTTTCTGCTTTTGACACACTAAACGTTCCATTTACCAAATTTAAACATCTGTTCAAATCGAACAAATCCATCATGGACATGAAAGTTAAGGTTAAACATCACAGTTAAAAAAAAACATTTCCCACCAACATAGAGGACACAGTGGACTGCATATAAGACTATAATTAAAGGTAAATAGAGGCAAACATTTGATTATAGAATGACATCAGTCATATCTAGACTGGTGGCATGGCAGGAAAGAGATAATGCATTGGAGGCCAATCCTTGAAACTAGCCACCAAACTGAAAACAAATAGTTTCAGACCTCCCTGTGTGATGTGGCCTTGTTTACTGGCGGATATAAGAGCCTTTCATCCTGTGGTCTGCACAGTGTCCAATCTCAATGTGAAGTTTCTCCTTTCTGCCTTCAGGCCACCATAACCGTTACTGCAACTCCACCCTGCCCTCTAGTGAACTCTCTTTGCACTACACCGTCACTGCCCTGCTATAAATAAATAATTAACCCACACCTCCATCTGCTGGACCATTTATGAAGTGCAAAATCATAAAAAGTGTTCTTTTTGAAAGTAATGATAATGTCAGAAAGTATAACAGAATATTTTATTTGTTTTCAAAGATACATCCACATACATGTAAAGATTTTTACTTAAAATATTTATAGAAACACTTTTTAGAACATAATTAGTTTGATGCTATTGTCTTTCTAGCCATTTGTAGATGTAGAGATGTTGAGACAGGACCCCAAGAAACAACGGCTCTCCCAAAAGGGATTATTATAAATACACTCTTGCGGAGTCGCAACCCAAATTCACATTCATCCACTTAACCCTCGGTGAAGGCAACGTCCTACGTCTGTGTGTAGCGGATAATCTCACCCAGGTCATAGCCTGTCACTGCAAAAGCATAGCCATCGTTGTCGCAGAACTTGGCCCCACAGATTTGTGTGTCTGTCACACACTCATTGTGCAAATGGGCAATCTAAAAGGAAATGGAAAAACACAAAGCCAAAGTTTTAGTGAGAGTAAGAGTCAAAAGTTTAAATTCCTAAATACCTTGAACCTAGATCCTTACCTCCACGCAGTTTGTCTCCGGGGTCAGATTCAGGAGCCACACTCTGACCAGAGAGTCCTCAGCAGCAGACAGAAGCTGAAACCATTTTAAAAATGCATTAGTATGATCCAGCCACATAAATCACTGAACAAACTTTATCATTTAACCAATTACACACTTTAAATGATAAATACCAACAAATGAATGTAAAGACGATACAAACAAATGTTATTTCCTTCTTATCTATTTGGTTGATACAACTCACCAGTCCAGAAAAAGGAGCGATGTCTAGTGAGTTTATCCACCGAGCGTGGGCGTTGACCTCAGCGTGGAGAATCCCCGTCACTGCCTCGTAGAGACGTATCTGGCCTGTGCCGTAACCTGCCACCACTGTGCCTTTCCACAGCTTGACAGATGAGCAGCTCATGCTACGAGCAGGGAGGAAGATGGAGGAGCATTGGCATCGGGAAACAAACGGAAAAAATAAAGAACATTTGATTAGAGCCAGGAAGGCGAAATGAGAAGGAAACAGGAGGCAGTGGAAAGGAACACACATCAGAGTACCTTAATGAATGATGACAGATGGGAGAGAGATGGAGGGGGAAGTATGAGTTGAGGAGGAGTTTAAGGTTGGAGGATGGGGTTTCCCATAGCTCAGTGTTAGTTGGTTGTCAGTGCACCACTTAATTGTTGCTCAACTTTACATTGTGCACCAAAAATCACAAATACCATGGTGGAATGAACTTCTTACTCAAAGCCATGGATCTTGTGGAGCAGCTGAAACTCCTCCCCGGACTTCCACACGCACAGGTTGCCCCCGTCATCTGCACTGACCAGATCGGCGATGCACTCCTGAGGAGAGGTGGACAGAAACAAACAGGGATCCTGTATTAAATAAGACTGCGCTTTAATGTATTTATTTATGTGGTCTACAAAGTTAGAGGTACCTTCGATCAACAAAGGTTTAGATAAAAAGGCGATGACAGCAAACACACACTTTACCTGGCTGCCAGAGCACTCGGAGGCCATGTCAGTGATGGACTCCTTGTGCTCGTTCAGCACCTCAGACAGGGAGATGTTAGTGCCTTTACTGGGAACGTCAAACACAAGAATTGATCCAGATGAAACGCCTACATAGAAAGAAAGATACCAGTAGTTAGTTTTGTCCTGTATTTTAAGTGCATATAGGATCAAATGAAAGATATGTTTCACCTCACACTTACCCACACATATATAATTCTCCGGCACTGCTGATATCCCTCGAGCAAACACAGCTTGAGCTGGGACACAAATTAATTCTGTGAGTGCACTCGATTTGAAAACTCTAGATTAAAACATTTCTCTTGCACAAAAAACAAAGCAGCTAAACCTAATGTGTACAATGTCTTCCCAGTGTGATTCTGTAGATTTAATGATGTAGGTGTAGATGCCCGGAAATGTTAATCTCATTTAAATAACCAGGTCCTCCCACTGATGTTTTTATTTATGTTTGTGTCATGAAGAAGGATCAACCACAGCAACATATTTCCAGTAACTGCTAAATATGATACATTTATATCATGTGCAAATAACAGAGCCAGGTCATGCACAGCGTACATGTCAGCTTACCTGTTGTTGTTTCTGGAGCATCCAGTGCATGCCAGTACACCATGATGGATCCATCAGATTCATACATCTAAAAGAGACATGTTAAACTTTTTTAATATTCTTAATGACTCACATCACACACACACACACACACACATACAAAATATAAATACCCAACTAACAGTGCCTGTTTTAAATGTGACAATAATCATTGACTGTAGAGAAAAGCAGACAAAAACAAAACCTCTACCTGGATGCCTTTCTGGGAGGTCACCACCAGCAGCTCCCGAGATTGCAGGGAACAAAATGCAGCCTGTTACAAGAAAAGAACACAACATTTCTTTAGTTTTATGATACAGTCAATGTTAAAATTCACCCTTTAAAATTTGCCAACAACCTATCAGATTATGTATTTCACAAATTGTCAGAAATTAAGTTTTTTCCCTGTTTTTCAATGACCTAACAGTGACCTTATTTTCGACCTTAAAAGCATCTAAGGGTGTTTCTATCCATACTGTAGTGTGTATCCCTTTCATACAGAACACTGACGGCAGCCAATAAGTTGTTTTGCCCTCTCAAAGCATCACCAAGGAAGAAGAGCCTCTGTAGATGTTTATGGGTCACAAGCGTTCGCTTAAGTTTGATTAGTTTGATGTTACTTTCTGTCAGATAAAATTGAACTGTGTGTAAATGGTGATTCCATTCCTTCCCTGCCTGTATTATGATCTGAATGCATTCAGTGTAACTTAAAATTTTTCGAATTTGAATAAAGACACTTGGATGACACCACAGGAGCAGTGTGTAGGCATGTTGTGTTTTCTTTTTTCTTTTTTTTTAAACATTTGAAGAATCAGTCACGAGTTACTTGTATAATTTATTAATTGTATTGGATTTGGCTGCAACACTGTTTACCCCTGAAACTCCATAAGTGTTTTGTGGAATCAAACCCCTAACCCAGCTCTTCATCGGCCTACTGGAGAGTAGATAATGTGTGCATTTTCATTTTTTTTAATGAAGAATCTCTTTAACATGTCCCATTTTTTGGTTTTGCAAATATAGCCAACCAAATCAGAAATGACCCACTGTCCAGATGCACAGTCTGCAGGTGCATTTAAAGAAAACAGGGATGGGGAATTTCTGATCCATAGCTGAAGGCACCTCCTGTTTCCCCTGCTCTCACATGGGGAGCATGACACCTCCAGGACACCGACCTGCATGATGAGCGACGCGCTGGTGGCCACGTTGGGCTCCTTGGACTGCAGCTGGCGGTGCGAGTAGTTGAGTCCGTCCCAGGACGCGCTCACCATGTTGACCACGTTGGCATGGACCACCGTGAAGTAGGTGAGACGCCGCGGGGCGATGCGCAGCACCCCGAGGTTGTTGTACAGAGCCGAGGCGCTGTTCTTGATCGGGATGCTCTTCTCCTTGTGATACATGGAGACGGCGGGTGGGGGGGACGTCAGTCGGGGAGATTGGGGGTCCCTGTGAAAAGGGGCTGGATCGGGAGAATCCACAATTTCGTTACAAACACACGCTGAATACTTCACGTTAGCATCAGGCTAACGGAACGAGAGCCAACCACAACAACAGCGCAGCGTATTCGAAAGAGAGAATACCGTTAGGTTTGCTGTGACACACGAGCACGTCCTCTTGCTTCCGGTTGGATAACTCACTCCTTCTCCATCGGGGCTGTTGTTTTGGATTGTTTCACAGAAAGCTAACGCAATGGAAGCACTTCTCTTCAGTCGTTAGCAACAGGATTACCTGCGCGTCCACCGCAGCCATAGAGACAACGTCCGTCCCGCTACGTACTGCGTCATCACGGCGTGCTTCTGTTGCCGAGCAACCGCAAACTCTACTGAGCAGAGGACACGAAGCGAAGGGTGAGGTTTTAGTTTTAATATGGATTCTTCTCAGTTTATATCGCTGTGATTATTTATATTACACAAATGTGAAAAACTATGATGTGTGTAAAGCTGTTTTATCAAAGCGGTATATTATGTTATTAAACCGGATGAAACAAGTAGAACTGTCAGATTGTTTATAAACCTTAGTACGGTTTTATAGAATGTATCGTGTAGGTAGGCGGATGTTGTCTAGTTGTTTCTCTGTTTGTTTGGTCGGTTTGACCATCAAACATATCACTGTATTTGTTTGTTCTATTATTCTATTATTATTACTATTGTATTAATACTCATTATTATATATTAGCTCTTGTTCACAATCTCAAGCTTGTAGGTTCATCTCGACACGTAATGGGTGCAGAGTTTCCCTGTCAGTGTATAGGGGAGGAGTTGGGAGAATATGAGTTTATATAAAGGTTGGCTGTGTTTCAGGTCCTTTGTTTGAGTCTTTGCTGACATACCTACATTTGTTTAGCACTGAAACTATGAGCCAGAAGCTTTTTGCTGATGAAGGTTTAAAGGCCCTTCCTTATCCTTGAGGATGAATTCCTAAAAAAAACATCCATCTATCTATCCACACATTTATCAATCATCCACCATTCTTTAGCCCACTCAATAAATGGTTTAATGGCTCTTGGATCCAGTTTTAAATGACAGTCTTTTTCGATAGTATTATTATTTGTTATTGATAGTCATGTATTTATTCCTTTTGTAATTTTAACCCCTAAGCAAAGATGCCCCGCTCTGCAGCCAAGTCCCAAGCCTCCAAGAGTAGACGGATGTCATCCGTCCCAGTGACCCCACTTCCGATGCAGGAGCTGGAAATTATTCCTGGTCGCTTAACCCAAACCCAGTGGAATAAGGTGTTGATCCAGGAGGAAAATGATGAGATAGTTGGGGAGATTATGGATGAACTGATGAGCAAAGTCATGGACGGCTGTTTGCAGGTGTACGTTGAAAGACAGGTAAAAATGGGAAGGTCCACATTGGTTTTATTTAGATTTTACTTCAGTGTGAGCATTATTTGACCACTTTATGAAATAATACAACCACACATAATACAGGTATATGTAACATCCATGATGTTGCTTATCTTTGCCTTTCAGCTAGTACCTTTTTCCACATCTTGGGCCAAGAACTACCTCACACAGATTTTAGAGCAACAAATCATGTGCCCGGATGAGGGAGAAGGACCAGAGGAAGCATCTAAAACTGAAGACTCAGAGCCCATGCCATCAATCATAGATTCCTGGGCTCAAGGATGTGTGCCTGTTGTCATTGCTACTCCTCGATTATCTCATCCTACTTCTGCACAACAGGTTGGCTACTCTTGAAAGGTCTTCTTTGTATCCTTCTGCCATATATCAATATCTGTATTTAAATTTTTTCACAGGAGGCTGACGCTGTTCAGGTCCCAGCACAAACAGGAACAGGAGACGACCAGCAGTGTGATGCAATGGCCCAAACAAAACAGCTCTCCAAAACAACCTGACAGGGAAACTAGCCCCAGGAGGCCTGTCAATAATAAGCAATGTAAAATGCTTATTCCTAGGCCCCCACCGAAAATTGATGTTACGAAAAGGCAACAGTTTAATTTTCCAACTAAACCTGTTGCAGTAATATTGCCGCCCATCCTGTCCTGTTCAACATTGAAAAAGGATGTGGAGGTAGAGGATAAAAGAGGAGTATATTGTGTTTATAACAATATGGCTGGGCCATCACATCAGTCTAAGAAATACCAATCCATACCAAGACTTGATTCCTCATCCCTGCCTCGACACGCCATCTTTCCTCAGTATGAGATTGTCGACAGTGAGCAAGCAAAACCCAATCCCAAGAAACCTAGTCGATTATCCAAACTAGAACCAAAATACAACAAGCAAAAAAGTGATTGGACAATAACCACAGTGATGCCACTCATCAGCTCCAAGAATAAGCCGGCAAAGTTTCACAGGAGAAATGAGGCAGATGTCTTTCTGAAGAAATTGTCTCCCTTGAGACGGCGTCAGGAGGTGTGAACTCTGGGTCTCTGAAGCTGCACCTATGAGTTGGACACAATGGTTTTGGCTTGGGTTGTTACCATGAGGGATCCCCAGGCGGCAGCAAGTAACCCTGTCATGTAGGGCTGTGACCGTATCTGCATTACTGCATTGATTTTTTACTGTCATATATCATTATGTTTCTTTTTTGTATTCTTTAAAACAATTTATATGTATAATGTTTATATTTGTCAAGATCTGTAGTCAACATATAAGACGCCAGTGGCGGGACTAGAGTTGTGTAAGGTAGTGGTTGTTTGTTGCTGCATTTAATGAATAAGAAACAAAATTTTACATAGTTTTACATCGGAAAAATAATACAAAGGGACAGAATGGAGCAGATCAGCTTTGTATTGCTGTTGGACTCCTGTGTGGAGAGGCAGAAAAGAAGAGCCAGAAGGCGACAGTGTATGGAGAGGAGACGTGCCCTATATCAGCATGTCTCTCTAGCTTTGTATGTTTCGTATCATTAGGCTCTCTTATCTGTTATATCATGTTTGTGGATGTTGCAGTTTATTTTCTACACCTACATAACAAATAAATGAAGTTCCATATGGTATAACATCAATATGTGATATTTAAAAACACTTTGATTTACAATTTGTAGTGTGTAATATCTACTTCATTCTCATTCATATGGAATTGAATTGATATAAAAGCATGTTTACATTATAACCTTAAAGAGGTTAGCAGTTAGTTTAGGGCCATTAATATACTATATTTACTTTAGATCTACCTCATAAACAGCCTATTACAGGGGAGGATTGATAGTATAATACTATTGACAGTCAATCTTCTTGGTAGTGAAACATCAGTGCACGATACGTTAATAACATAAGTACATGTGTGGTATGCGAAGCGCAAATAATGCTGTTGGTTTTAATGTAAATGATGAAGTAGATCAATCTGGCTTCCAATCACCCTCTCAAGCCTGCATTGCCACTTTCCCATCTACAAAATGTTTATAAGCAAGGGTTAAGTCTGCGTACAACTGTGCACATTCCCCCATAAAGTTTGTTTTTATAAATCGCAATGTTTGTGTGAGAAGTGCCAAATGGGGTCTGAAAGAGGCAAACGTGTGAAGGGTCAGTTCAGGGCCCTTTGTTTTCCCCCTCACAGACTTGGGTTTTGATGAATTGGGCTTTACCTGAAGCAGCTCATATCGTGGTCTTGCTATATGTGAGTAGTCTTGTACTTTTGCTTGGTAATAGCTAAGGAAACCTAACAGCCTCCGAACATCTGCTACTGCCTGTGGAGTTTTCTCCTTCAATGCTTGAACTGCCTCAACATCTTTTGGATCTACTCCCACCCCATTTGCAGACACTAGCCGACCTACGTACCTGACCTCGTTGCAAAATAAATCACACTTTTCGGGCCTCAACTTAACCCTGTGGCGCTGAATGGCTTGGAGTACACGGCACAGCACCTCAACATGCTCTTCGTATGACCTCGAGAAGCAGGGACATCATCGAGATATGGGATTCAACACTCATTCCTCAGCGTCTCAAGCATTTCCTCCATGCTTCTTTAGAAGGCTGCTGGTGCATTTGACAACCCGAACGGTATTCTGACCCATTCTTATAAACCCCAAGGGGTCCTAAAGTGCGATGTCTCGAACCTTCGGCAATAAATCCTTTGTGGTAGGCTTTGCCTGGGTATAAAATGGAAAAACAGCTTCAGCCCCCAAAGCGAGTCAATCAAGTCCTGAATACAGGGAAGGGGATGTCTGTCTGGCACATTCCTTTTGTTAGGCAGTCGGTAGTCAATACAAAGGCGCAATGATCCATCTTTCTTTCGGTCACAAACAATAGGGGCGGCATATGGGGACTTAGACTTCACATCCATCCTTTCACTAACAACTCCTGGATGTATTCTTTTACTTCCTTGTACAGTGGCTTAGGAACGGAAGCATAAGCTTTCTGAACGGGAATGTCATCGCTGAGCCTGACTGACATCTGGAGAGAGGGGATTCATCCAATATCACCACTGTCTAGGGCAAATGCTGCCGCCTCCTCATGCAGCATCTCCTCAACTAGATGTTGTTTTTCGAGAGTAAGATGACTGAGGTCAACGAGAGGTCGCCACATCTTATTTGTGGGAACCCTGGGAGCGGTGACTTTATTGACATCAGCCCTTACTGTTGTAACCTGTGATTTCTCTACTTGTGGTGTCATTGTCTCACCCTTCTCTATGACTTTCGCTACATGTTTGGTACAAGTTCTCTTTTGGGAGGGTGATTTCATGCTTAGTGTGATTGGAGATGGGCACATGAACAAGAGGTCACATGTTCTTACTGATCTCTAAGAAACCTTCCCCCCACACTCAGCTGTTCTAAGCTAGTACTTTCTTCTGGGGATTCATATAGGATAGAGTCAGAGGCTTTGAAGCTAGATAGTACTCTGCACTTTTCACGTAATGTTTTTCCAGCTGGGATAGTCACATCTTCCCTGCCTACTCTGATAGTTGCCAAACTGTGGTCTGGTGTCTTTGGAGCCTGAATGAAATGAACCATTGTTTCGGCTTATAAATAATAATAATATAATATTATAATGAGATACTAAGTCATAATTATGAGATACAGATTTGTATTTTCTTCATCACAGTGGGCTTCCATACAATATGCAAATAAATTGAATTGAATAAAGTTGAATTTGAAAAGGCCACTGCTGACATCGTGCTTCCGTTATTTCTTCTTCTTCTTTGTTCGGTTCGTTGGCGGTTGGCCAACAACATCAATGTGCATTACCGTCCTTTACTGTGTTAACCTGTTCACAGGTTTTGAGGCTTGTATCATACTTCTTCTTTTTTCAAACACTGTTGGAATAGGTTTGCCTTAGATGTAGAACCTTTAATCTCACCTTTTGCCTTTAGATGATGGTGCAATGTTTTCTTCAAGATTTTGAATATACCGATATTGTTTGTTTGGTTGGCTGCTTGGTTGTTCATCATCAAAGTTATCATATTCTTTATCATCAAAGATTGGTTATTTCTCAGTTTCTTTAAATTTTTGGTTGATTCAGCCCCTAAGCAAAGATGCCCCCCCGCAATGCAGCCAAGTCCAAAGCCGGCAGGAGTAAACGGGTGCCAACCGTCCCAGTGACCCCAGCTCCAACGCAGGAGCTGGACACTACTCATTGTCGCTTAACCCAGACCCAGTTGAATAATATCTTGATCAAGGAGGAAAGGGATGAGACAGTGAAGGAAATTATGGATGAACTGATGAGCAAAGTCATGGACAGCTGTTTGAAGGTGTATGTTATAAGCCAGGTAAAAATGGAAATGTCCACATTTGTTTAACTTCAGTGTGAACATTATTTTACCACTTTATGAAATAATACAACCACACATAATACATGTATATGTACCACCCACGATGTTGCTTATCTTTGCGTTTCAGCTAGAACCTTTTGCCGCATGTTGGGCCAAGAACTACCTCACACAGATTTTAGAGCAACAAATCATGTGCCCGGATGAGGGAGAAGGACCAGAGGAAGCATCTAAAACTGAAGACTCAGAGCCCATGCCATCACTCATTGATTCCTGGGCTCAAGGATGTGTGCCTGTTGTCTATACTCTGCCTCCATTTTCTTATCCTACTTCTGCACAACAGGTTGGCTACTCTTGATAGGTCCTCTTTGTATCCTTCTGCCATATATCAATATCGGTATTTCCATTTTTTCACAGGAGGCTGACGCCGTTCAGGTCCCAGCACAAACAGGACCAGGAGACGACCAGCAATGTGATGCAATGGCCCAAACAAACAGCTCTCCAAAACAACCTGACAGGGAAACAAGCCCCAGGAAGCCTGTCAATAACAAGCAATGTAAAGTGCTTATTCCTCGGCCCCCACCGAAAATTGATGTGAAGAAAAATCAGCAGTTACATTTTCCACCTAAACCTGTTCCAGGAAAATTGCCGCCCACTCTGTCCAGTTCTGCAGCTAAAAAGGATGTGGAGGTAGAGGATAAAAAAGGAGTATATTGTGTTTATAACAATATGACTGCGCCATTAAATAAGTCTAAGGCATTCCAATCCATGCCGAGATTTGATCTCTCATCCCTGCCTCGACACGCCATCTTTCCTGATTATGAGATCGTTGACAGTGACCAAACAAATCCCAAGCCCAAGAAACCAAGTCGATTATCCAGGCTGGTGTAGTTTTTCTGGAGTGCATATGTGGACTGGCAGACTTGAAAGTTGTAATTAGACTTTTACGGGCATTTATCAGCTTGTGATGGTAATTCTTTGTGGCTCATTATATGCTGTAATTAATCATTGTGCAACGTGTTTGCCTGATCCCATTAAATTGTTCTTTGAATGACCAATACTAAACTTTTCATCGTGGCATGTTTCTTACTCAACTTTTAAATTAGCTGCACTAAATGGTGGATAATTACAATACCTCCGTGAGATTAATCAGATTTGTCAGCTTTTCTAAATAATGCATGACAATTTGTGCTGTTGTTGAAATTGTATAAAGGCAGTATACAGGAAAGTTGTACAGCTAAAGAAAGGGGGCTTTAACCTTTTATTTAACGAGCTATTTGTAAATTTCTTGGAAATCAAAATTTGTGTGAGAGATCTGGTAGAATAGAAGTGAAACAGGGGTTTACAGTGACATTGTGCTCCACCACTGGAGACGGGCCTTGGCGAGCAAAGGGTTTGTTATCGCCTGGTAAGCAAACAGATGTTAATGCTGACGTTAGCTATGTGGCCATAGCATATAGCCCCTTTAAAGTAGCACATATAGGCACATTTTTGAGACTTTAATTAACCTGCACTAGTTGCACATTTAGGCTGTTTTGTGATGAAGCTTTTACACGGGGCTGTATCGAGCTTATCAACCATTTAAAGGCCAGTTTGCATTTATTTCTGTTGTGTTGTAGGCAAAGGCCACCAGCAATCCATCAAGCAATGTGTTTCATGTTGATCATGTTGACCTAAGCAACCACGGAAATGAAAAAACAAGCATAGCCTATGTTGCATTTCAACTGAAACAGAATAGGTGACTATTTGACCTATTTGACCTTAAACAAGTGTTAACAATGTGCTGCTGTAATGTGAAGGACTCTGCCGCTGGAAATAAGGTCTGCAAATTAGCTTGTTATATTATGTAGCACTGGGACTGACGCCAGGCCACGGTCACACTGTGTGACGAAAAATCGATATTTTAATAACTTTTTATCTCCATCTTGTTGTGATGACAACTTAGGTGTTAGGTATTTGTTGTGAGTGTAAACTATAAACTGTAGAAGCTGAAAACACCTATTCTCAGGACGTGTTATTCTGTTTTGAAAGTATTACTAAAGTAACTTTTTGTGCGATCTCCTGGTGTAAATAAAGTTGTTTGAATAAAACCATCACAGTGTGAGTGCAGTCGGATTCCGCACAGTGTCTCTCGTTTCCTAGCTCCTTACGTATCCTCCTTGACATCTTTCCTTGACCTCGTGTCGTTTTCCATCGGAGTGAAGGAGTAGTGGTTAGGAAAGGAGATTATTTTGACTTTTTGAACGCAGCCCATATGGCAGCCTGCTCCTGCAACCTATCTTGCTGTAGTCGGCGAGTGGGCGGGCTTGATGAGCATCGAGCCAATCACCGCTCACTGCTTCAGCCTGTCCACCAATCAGGGGAATCGTGTCCTGGTAGCAAGTTTAGCTAACCCTGTGCACACGTGAGAGCGCAAGAAGGAAGAGTGGTGTGGATCCAAACTAAATATATCAGGAGTTATCGTCAACTCGAGAACACATCAGACATGAAAAAGGAGCAGACAGACGCAGAGGAGCCGCCAGAGGTGAGATAGGACGCGTTTAGCATGAACCTAGCTTAGCTTTACGATGCTAACTCCCTGCTGCATGGATGTTGCTCTCATGCTTTACGTACAACTCCACAGTCACGTTAAATTGGTTTCCATTACCTACAGCGTTATTAAAACAGAATGACGGTGGTTTGACAAACACCAGAGTTAACGCTAATACAATACTGCTCATAAATGGGTGAAGTCACGTCTCACAGAGGAATAATGTTTACATGGTTAATCATATTTCATAGTCAGCTCCACTGACATGCAGAGTACCACAAGGTTCTGTTCTTGGCCCAGTTTTTTCCACCTATCAGTCATTTTAATGGAGACACTGAGAAATTCAACCTGTTATTGTTTATATATTTCATTAGATTTTTCTGTGTTGTTTTAATCCCATGTATTTTGTGTAGCACTTTGTAACCTTCTCTAGATATATCCTGAAATAAAGTTGTTCTAGTATGATAACATTTATCACATTCATAACCTTAGGGTGATTCCCTTCCATAATAATAACAAACATGTCAGAGGTTGAGTCAGTCTGAGGTGGTGCTGTTGCTGCTGCCTCATGTTGTGCTGTGTGTTGTTTCACAGATGGCTCCCTCTGTTCCCGCTCATGAGGCGGAGGACACTGATGCTCCTGTCAAAGCTAAAAGGAGCAAACCTGACGACAAGGTGGTCTACCAGGCGGTGAAGCTGTCACGAAGTGACCTGTACAGACCTCCCACTGCACAGGAGCTCAACCAGCTGAAGGAGGCCGAGAGTCTGTTTCACTGCAGCCTGCTGAAGATGCAGGTGAGACCCGAGAGAGAAGTGTCATCAGAGACATGAGAAGGAAAAGGAAATGAATTTGTCTTCATTTAAGCCTGTTGTCCTGTGTAAGCATTACACGTTCACACACTCTTAAATCTATCAAAACTGACAGATGGAGGAACTGCTGAAGGAGGTCACACTGAGTGAGCACAGGAAACGGCAAATAGATTCCTTCATCCAGACAGTCACCGGGCTGCTACAGGCTGTGCCAGATTCACCAGAGGTTGAGGTTTGTAGAGAAACAGTTTGTTACTGGGATAGTTAGCTTTATTCCCTTCATTCAGCTCTCTACAAAGTCGCACATTGACACATGCAGGCATTTTTTTTAAACTCTTTATCTCTGTGTTCAGGTTAGTGACCTGTCTTGGCTGTCAGGTGCAGTTAAGGTCCCTTTCCTCCTGATGCCCAAAACGACAAAAGGCAGGTTCCACATGACAGCTCCTGCCTCTGTTGACCTGATCGGCAGCTACCCCCTGGGCACCTGCACCAAACCACGCATCATGGTGGACCTGGCTGTCACAATCCCAGGAGTAAGTCACCTGCCTCCTTTTTACAGGTTGAATTCAAAACAAATATTAGATTGTAAGAGACACTCACGTCTTTTGTTCTTCTAATCCCTCTGTTATTAGAATGTCCTCCATCCCAAGGACGTCTTGAACCAGAGGTATCCGAGAAAAAGAGCTCTGTACCTCGCGGGCCTGGCCCAGTATCTCGTATCCTCATCCGAGATCGGCACCATGCGTTATTCATGTCTCCACGGGAACCGACTCCGACCCGTCCTGCTGCTGACCCCTCCTGGTATATAACTTTTTCATTCACACCATACGAACAGCCTCTAACGGCATTGAATTTAGTTTTCATTGGAGGGATTTAAGTGATGTCTCTTCTTTGTATGTTTTTATCTGTCTATGATTGTGAGACATGATGTGTTGTGGTGTCCATTCAAGACTCTTCCAGCTTCATGGTGCGCGTGCATGCGTGTCCACCTCCTGGGTTCTTCAAGCCCAGTCGTTTTCACCCCCAGAGGAATAATATCCGGACAGAGTGGTACACTGGGCTGCAGACGGCCCAGTCTGGTAAGGCTAGTTCTTAATATATTAACCATCAACTTTTTTTCTCAGACAACGATCATGGGGGGATCCTGGAAATATCCCTTTCCAAACCGTTATCTTTTCTCCTTTGCTACAGAGAGCAGTGAACCACCCACTCCACATTACAACAGCTCTGTTCTGGGGGATTTACTGCCCAGGGCTCACCTCCAGTTTCTTTCCGCTGTCAGCTCCCACTGCTCAGCGTTTCCAGAAGGGGTGGCTTTGCTCAAAGTCTGGCTTCGTCAGAGAGAGCTCGACCAGGCAAGAGGCTCATTTGATTGTTGCACAGAGCTTATGTCCCTTTTGTATTCTTCTGACCCTGTTTATCTCTGTCTTACAGGGCACTGGTTGTTTTAATGGATTCCTGTCTTCAATGCTGCTGGCCTATTTGCTAACTGCTCGCAAAGTCAGTAACACCATGACGGCCTATCAGCTGCTTCGAAACAGCTTGAACTTTCTGGGTAGGAACATTTTAAATCCACTTAATTCCAGATTTTTTATATTGTATAATATGTATATAGTATAATGTGATATATCAAAGTAATAATAATTAGATTTCCACTGTTTTGAATGTCTTGTAACTTCCACACCTGTCAATCTAACCCTCAGCCTCTACCGACCTGACCGTGAACGGGATCAGCCTTGCCAAAAATCCAGACTCTACAGCTGTGAGTGGTCCAGCTTGAATTTAAAACTACAAACCTGGCAATGTAATATTTTAACACTTTATAAATCAATCTGTATTACTCTATTCCTCTTTTCTGTCCCTGCAGCCATCTCTCGCCGAGTTCCACAGTGGTTTCCAGGTGGTGTTTGTCGACCCCTCGGGACATCTCAACATGTGTGCTGATGTGACTGCTTGTACCTACAAACAGGTAAATACTGTAAAAACAAATGTGAGATTATTAGGTTTTCACCAGTGACAGGAAGCAACAGGTTTTGACCGTTTTCATATCGGTTCTCAGCTGCAGCACGAGGCGTCTGTGTCGATGCAGTTCTGGGACAACCCCACTGTGGATGGGTTCCACAGCCTCCTCATGACGCCCAAACCCATGATAAGGACAAGCGACCACGTATTCCAGTACGGCTCAGATCATCAACTAATGCACCAACTTTTCTCATTCTGTTAGTCTTCCCATCCTCATCCTGTCGGTTCTTGTTCCACTCAGGTTATGTGAGCTGGCCAAGCTTCAGTCCAGCTGTAAGAAACTGAATCTCCTCAATGAGCTGATGGACCAGAGTGGGAATTATGTCCATGCTGCTCTCCCGTTCCTACTGTCACTGCTTCAGCAAGGACTGGGCCAAAGGATTCACCTCATCACCCACTCCCTCTCTCCTGACCCTGAGGTGGGAATGATTTACATTTAGGGTCTATAGTGGTCCACACCAATGTTTTACCTCCAACAAGGAGTTTGTTTGTTTTGCCATTAGTCTGGCTGTTAGCAGGATAATGCAAAAACGCTGAACCGACATTTTTACGAATTCTTCAAGTAATAATGCTGAGATCTTGATGACAAAAATCAAACATATTTAGAGGACTGATATCTACATCTGTGCAATTTGGTGCCGCTTGATTGGCTTTAAGGGGACTGTTGGACCTCGGTGGAGGAATATGCTCCACCCATAATTAAGAAATAGTCTGTTACTATTAGCAAAGGCAGAACAGTCCCCATGTGAAACATTTGTTTTCACTAGATCCAGATTTTTTGGAGGATCTGGATCAAATTGCACACACTCGTGAATATCAGTCCCTTAAAGATCCTACATGTCATTTTAAATCTAGATCCACGAATAACTCTTTGTGAAGGAAATTGTTGAAAAACATAATCGCAAACGGTTCCTGGATCCTGCACCAGAATTCCTAACATCATGCTTCTCCCCTCAACAAGAATTCATGGAAATGTGTTGTCGCTTATTGTCGTATTCAAAACACAGTCAAACACATAAACATATCCTTCTCAGTGGAGGTAATTACATCTGCATTAATACTACTACAGCAGTGCATGTTAGTTATTTAAAAGTGCCCTTAGACAACATTGAGTAACAATATATTTATGTTCTACGGTCATTAAACCACTGAAGTTGTTGAACTTTATATATTTTTTTGGTGTCATCACAGTGGTCTGTGGAGAGTGAAGCCCCAAAACACAAAGCTCAACCTCCTCTCTCCTTCGGTCTTCTCCTGAGGCCGGAGCTGGCCGCCTCAGTGCTTGAAAGAGGTCCACCTGCAGACAGCCCCAAGGTAACCTCACCAGTCTCTGTCTTCTGTGCATGTGTGGAGTGTTTCATTCCTTCTTCTTTTCCAAATGTGGTAACAGGGGTCTAACTTTAGTATATTTGAGTGCAGTATCAAAAGCGAAGTGAAGAGGGAGCACAATTGTACCACATTGTCCCACAGGCTTAAAGTTACACATTCTCACCGTACCATGGTTAGCATGTAGTGTGGTTAAAATATGTTTAGGATTGTAGTAATCTAAATGTAGTATTTGTGGCCTCATATTGGTTGCGGTTCTAATATGGCTGACATTTGCCCTGCTAGGCAGCCGAGTTCCGCCAGCTGTGGGGTCCTCGCTCCGAGCTGCGCCGCTTCCAGGACGGGGGCATCACCGAGGCCGTGCTGTGGGAAGGAGAGAGCATGTACCAAAAACGACTGGTCCCCAAACAGATCATCTCACACCTGCTCCAGCTGTATGTATTTTATCATTGGATCAGCATACTGAGACACAACAGCCATCACATTAATACTGGTTATTATACATTGGTAGTTTGTTCAGTGTGTTCCTACCTGTACAAATATTCACTTTGATACCATGGTAACAAAGATTCTTCTTAGTTTTTTCTCAACTACATGATTATAAAGACATGTACTTTGTAAAGACCATGTTACAAACATTAGTTGTGTTAAAGTGAATGATGATGTTGCTTTCAGAATTTTACAACTGGCTTTATGTAGCTAAGTATTCAACTGCAATTCAGCTGATATCAACTACTGTAAAGTGAGTTCCCATGTGGCTCCATGTTTAACAGTTTGCACTCTGGACTTTTAATGGAAGAGTTAAATTCTCAGAGGGACATGTGGGCAGCTGGGGCTCAGGAGGTAAAGAGGGTCAGTCCTGAAGTACCCATTGGGAAAATACTGAATCCCACATCTACACCTGACTGTTTATAAATGGTGTAGTAGCAGAAACACTTTATGAATGTGTGTGTGAATGGGTTCATGAAACTTGTACTGTAAAGTGCGTTGAGCAGTCTCTAAGACAGGAAAAGCGCCATATAAATACAATCTATTCAACTTTTTTTGTCGTCAGCAGTGGGGAAGCACCTGTTGTTAAAGCCCTGCTATCACCCCTTTCTTTCTGACTGTTGTTGTGTCCACTGCTGCACCACAGTAGCTTTACTCCATGATTAGAACAGGAAGTCAGTGTAAACCTTCATCACGTCATCAATGCGTAATTTAAGTTACACATTTCGGTTTACAAAGATCATCATGTCAACATGCTCTGGGCTCAGTCTTGTTCGCATTGTAGCAAACGCTTGTCCAGACTCAGACAACAGAGACGGTAGCGATACCCCGGGTACACACAAATAGTGTCTTGCCAGAGTGGCTAGTTTGGGGAATCTCGGCCCATTCACCCTCCACCAATCAAGGGGGTTTATGTCCAGCGAGGGGGCGATGTCTCTCAAGTAGTAGTCTACCTGAGCCTCGGAGTCTGTGGCATAGGAGGAGCTGTAGTTGTCTCCGAGGAGCAGCATCATGGTGTTTTTGGTGTCACTTCTCACTTGTGAGGGCATGGCCACCTGGCTAATATCAGGCGTGATCAGGGTTTCTTGCTGTTCGTCCTTTGGAACCACTGTGTTCGTTACTACATCTAACTTTGAAACCAGCTCGTGCAGTTTGACCTTGGCAGCCAGTCTCCCTGTCGGCGTCAGGAAGCTGAGATGTTTGTGACGAGGGTCCAGCATGGAGGCGATCAGAGCTGGTTTGGACGACAAGTCATTAGAGTCGACCTGCAAACAGTAGAATAACAATAAGGGAATATATGAAGAGGAAGATTATTTTTGTCATTATATATATATACATTATATAACCAAATGAATTTTACTTAGTTCATACCTACCTCCATGTGACTCCTAAGTGATGTCTGAACTTTCAGCTTAAACTCAGACACTTGTTCAACATCATTCTCTCTTGGCACAAGGTGAGTCTGAATGAGGCTGAATGTGATTGGGTAGATGTTTGAAATGGACACCTCTGTTTCAGCAGATATGACTGTCGTTGCCCATTTCAGTGTTGCCAGCACGGGTGTGAAATTCTCAATTATTTGCCAGTAGTCGTCTTCAATCTCAAGGGTCTGGGCTTCCTGTCTGTTGGTGACTGTGCGATCGGAGAGCACAGCTTTAATGGCCCACCTTTGCTCTAGTAAGCGTTCAAACATATCACAGATCGTGTCCCATCGAGCTTTGCTAGACTGGATGAGCTTGTGCTGTGGCAGGCACATCTGAACCTGCTTCTGTTCCAAGGCCTCACCCGCCAGCATGTTGTGACTGAAGTGCTTGGCAAGTTTCCCTGCAGAAACTATGATGCGGACTAAATCCCCACTCAGCCCATTAATAACTGCCTGCTGCAGTGTAGTGGCAAAGCAAGTGGCGTAGTCCCAGCTGACCCGGGAACACGCATGTGCTGACAAAATGTCTTGTGTGTTGTTATGAACACACGCTGTCACTTTCCCGTCGATGCCCCACGTCTTCACGGTGCTGAGCAGCTTCTCAGTGACGCTGTCTGTAGTGGGCTGACTGTCTGAGGACAGCTTGTGTGTCTGCAGCACAGCTGACCTGCCCAGCCACTCCTCTGTGATGAACGAGCAGGACACTGTGATGTACCTTTGGAAGGGCAGCGCTGTCCAGAACTCAGCAGTGAGAGCCACTTTCTCCACCCTACCCAGCTGCACCAGCAGCTCCTCCACCTTCTCATGGAAGTGTCCTTCAATAAGACGTGTGATATCACCAGTAGATGGCATTTTATAATTATGCACTGTGTATGAAAGTAGCTCTCGAAAGCCATCCCCGCTAACCATGCTGATGGGGAGCATGTCCTTCTCTATCATCCTGGAGATGAGTTCCGTCACCTCGGCGTGTGTGGCCAGTGACACCCCATCATTAGGCATCGTGTCCGGGTGCTTGCTCTTGATGTGGTACATCATGCTGGTGGTGCTGCTCCTGTACTTCAGCTTGGTGTCACACATGGTGCAGTGGACCTCGTCGTCCACTTTGATGAAGATGTCCCACACGGAGCTCCGCTTCAGGCGCTTCCTCTCCCCGTAGTCTCGCTCGTGGATGTTCGCGGCCACGTTGGGAGACATGACGTTGACCTGCATGCCGTCCTGGTTGCTGGCGGCGCTCTCCTCCTCGCTGCTGCACTGGACGGTGCAGATCAGCGGCTTCTCGTCCTCGTCCAGCGGCGCGGTGTGCGGATGGTGCCGGCTCATGTGGTGCATCATGGTGCTGGTGGCTCCGCCGCAGTACTTCAGCGTCGCGTCGCATTTCATGCAGCGGACGAAGTTGCCCACTTGTTCGAAGCAGTCCCACACCGAGCTGCGTCTCCTGCCGGTCCGCTTCATGTCCCGAGCCGCTGCGGCACACGGAGCCCAGGGAGGTTTCCGTTAGCTAGCGAGCTAATGCTAACTGCCACCGCATGAATGTATTAAACCCTGAATTATGCCCCAGTTTACTCCAGCACATACCCTGACAGCAGAAGGCAGAGTGGGGGGTTTGGGGTGTGGATGTGCGGAAGCCTCACGTGTCTCTTTTAAATGAAAATGTGATGTTTATTGCCCTCTAGACACGCAGAGATCCCCGAGTCCTGTGTGCGCTATGTGGGGGCGATGGTGGATGACGTCATCAAGACGGGAAGTGAGGTAAATCGTTGCGATTTAATTGACATGTTTTTAGACATTTAAAGTGAAAATAAACTCGATGAGACTCAGTGAAATATATTTGCACCATATATTCTGCTATGGGGGCCCGGCGGTATCTGTATACCCTTGTACATATATTTATTTCTTTACTTTAGTGTAGTGGGTCAGTATTGCATCATTAGATAAGATAAACTTTATTGATCCCATGCTGGAAAAATTCACTTGTTACAGAAGCAGATGGTTAGAATGAGGTCTAGAAAGACACAGAGGATAAAAAAATTATAAAATATGCAATAAGATAGAAAAAAGAAAGGTACAGAAATATTTATATATTATACACTTTTAAATCGGAAAGGCTATTTGTATAGGGAAATACTTGAGTAAAATGCAGTGAAGCATACTTTTATTAGTCTATAGGCAGGTATGGTATCAAATATGAATATGGTATGTGCCATAAATATTAAATATAATTTCACAGTAGTATACTAAATGGCAGTATAAATGTGTATAAATAAGTAGATATCAATAAACAAATATACATTGCATTTACATAAATGTATAGTAAGTGAATATATCACAATAAGAGGCGTGCCTGAGGAATAATATAATTGATATAAGTTGTACACACAGGAGAAAAGTAATGTGCAAAGGATGCTGATGTGCAAAAGGACATTTTTATCAGCAATAGTGCAAGTAATGATGAGATGTTGTGTCTTCAGGTGCCCAGTACAGGAGAGGAGGACAGTCTGAAGGTGGTTCAGTCTTATGATGACCTGAGCAGAAAACTGTGGCGGCTGGAGGGTCTGCCTCTGGCCATCACAGCAGTGCAAGGAGCTCACCCCGTGCTCAGATACACACAGGTAAAGCCTCAACAGGAAAACTGCTTTTATTCATGTAATTATAAGCAACATTTTTAGTAATTGAGAATCATTTTAAAGACCTCTTCCATGCAGTTCCTGCTCAGAGTGCTGTTATAAACGTGTTGACAGCTGTGGCTATTGTACGTTGTGACTGTTCTAACATGTCAGCTGTGCCTTGCAGGTCTTTCCCCCTCAGCCACTGAAGCTGGACTATTCCTTCTTTGAGAGAGAAAAGACTGCCAGATCCTTGGTGCCAAAGGAAGACAAACCGTGCCCCCCTTATATCACCCCTATCACAGGTAAGTGCTTCATCTCCCCTCATGTCAGCCCCTGGCGTTCGTGTCTCTACTCTAATAAAATAATAAAAGGCACGAATAGCTTTTAAAATGTAAGTGGTACTGCTGAGTGAGTTATGCACTGTTTGGTTTAGAGAATACATTAGTCATCAATTTTCACTCTCACTTAATTTCTCTTTTCCTTACGCGTGTGTTCCCTGTAATTTCTTTTCACTCTCATGGATGACGACATGCAAAATTGCACAACAACTAACTTTCAACTCCTGTATTCAAAGCTGGAAGATTACAGCAACTTAACCACAGGTGTTGGGCGTTATAGACTCTTAAAACATGTGTCGGTAACCCTCATTGTTGCAGTGATTTGTCACATGGAGGGGAGTGGAAAGTGGCCTCACGACCGCCTCGCCATCCGTCATATCCGCGCCGCTTTTCACAACAGCCTGGCAGAGTTGCTCAAGAACCACCATAATTATACGTGCAGGCCCTGCCCCACACACCTGGATGTCTGGAAGGTGAGTTTGTTTACATGACTCACATTGTCTGTGAACTAGACTGTAGAGATCATGCAAAACAAGTTTCTTGGAATCTTATTAGATCAAGGAGGTTTTTTAGCCATGGCACTTCCATTGACGTTCACTGTATTGTTTATTTACATCCTCTTGCCTCCATTTGCTCATGTGTCCAGGACGGCTTGGCGTTCCGGGTGCAGGTGGCCTATCATCGGGAGCCTCAGGTGCTGAGGGAGAGCGTGAATGCAGACGGCCTGCTGGTTGTGAGGGACAATGAGGAGGCTCAGGCTCTGGAGATGGCCACAATTCACAAGCCTCTGCTCACGAGCACATTACATGGGTAAAACTCCAACAGTGACGCAAAGTAGAACCTGTGTGTGAGAAAGCAGTGTTGCAGCTAGAATCTTTACAGTTATTTTCTGATCATGTTTTCACTTTCTTCAACTTATGACCTACTTTTCTTCCTCCCTGTTCTTCTTTTTTTCCCCCCTGTATCATTGTTTTGCTTCCTCTGTGATTACACTATTACTTTATTTTCTTCTCCATTGTTTACATTCCATCTTTCTGTTGTCAGGCTGCAGCAGGAGCACCCAAGTTTTGGGGCCGTGTGTCGCCTGGTCAAGCGCTGGCTGGGAGCTCAGCTCTTCAGTGAGGACATCACAGAGGACGCGGCCGACCTGCTGGTGGCGTCACTTTTCATGCAGCCCGCACCTTTCACTCCTCCTGGGTGACTAGCACTTCTACTTTTTGGATAATCCGTGCACGTTATCAGGGTCATCTGCGAGAACAAAGTCTGTTTACATCCCTTTGTTAGTTAAGTAGGTCATGTGAGTGAATTTGTCCTCGTTCCCCAGTTCTCCTCAGGTGGGCTTCCTCCGCTTCCTTCATCTGCTCTCTTCCTTTGACTGGAGGAACAACCCACTGGTGGTCAACCTCAACAACCAACTCTTAGGCACGCACAAACACATACACACATCACAAATACACCCCTCTTCTCTCCGTGTCACACAAACAAATCCTTCCTGTCCGCTTTCTATTTACACATCCAACATACTTTAACATCCTGCTCGTATGTGTTGCTGTTTCCACGCAAAGTTGAATTGTTGTTCTCTTCTTTGGTCACGTGTAGCCACTGACTACACAGAAATCAAGAATGACTTCATGGCCTCCAGGGAGTCTCTGCCTGTCATGTTTATAGCTACGCCCAAGGACAAAATAACATCGATGTGGACCAAGCGAGGACCTAGTGTACAGGTCAGTGGACACGCAAACGCACAAGCACAACTTGCACAGCAACACATTTTAATAGATAAGCACTCAATGCTGAATTTTAAAAACAATTATATATTAGGAGTGGTCAGTCACAGAAAAAGACAAAATGGGATAATGACATGAGCAAGGTCACAAACACAAAGTTAATTACAAACAACGGTGTAGAAAAGAGTTGCATGTTCTTGGCAAAGAGCAGTCGCATAGTTTCCCGATCCTGGAACCTTTCCTCAGTGCACAGTGTTCTCCTGGATCACACTGTCAAAAGATATGAAATTATTATAGGAAGTATTGATTAATAATTTACTCTTTATAAGTCAACAGTAAATGTCCCTGGAAAGATAATAAATGCTTTTCTCGAAACAGATTTTTAGACGTGATGATTTTCCTGCACTACTCACCACAGGCAAATAGCTGTGCTTTTTTCTCAGAGCTCGAAATTGATTGTTCTGAAGTCTTTCCAAAACCTCATGCAAATCATTGATCTGGAAATGCAGAAATTGTGTTTATTACTTTAGCATATAACCAAAATATGAATTAATAAACAGCATTTCAAAGGCTCAATGTCACTTAGTATATCCACAACCTCCTTAGCCAACTCTTTGAAAGCACTTCATATGTTTTTTGGAGGCCGTCAGGTTTAGCTCACCAGTTGCTGTTCATTGCCGTTTTCTGACGTGGTGAAATAAGGTAAATGTTTAGTTCTGTATTCCTCTGTGTGGATGTGAGCGTAGCTGTATAAGAGTCCAGCCGTGCACAGTAGTGTCCTAAAAAGATGCACGCTCCCCATGGTGCGTAGCTGACCCAGAGAAGTTTCCTGCGCTCGCCCCCTTCACTCCCACCTACAAGCCCAACATTGACTCCAAGCCTCTCCCACCATCCTCTTTTATACGCCGGCTGAGAGCAGGATCTTTGTCCACTGTGACGTCATCTTGGGCTTAATTAGCAAAATTGTAATGTTCAGGTTTATGTCAATTTCCCCCTCTCTGGAACCTCAGGTTACATGTGTTTATATAAATATATATTTTTGAGTCACATGTCCTGACTCCCAATGCTGAAAACGTGTTTCATAATAAATAAATACACAGATGATGAGAGCGAGGGACCTGGTGGTTTATTTGTAGTTGTTTCAATGCCTCTGAACGACCACTAGGGAGCAGATTGGGATTGAGTGAATCAGAAGGAATGTTTAAGTTTTTCTTTCTGAATTCACGAGATGCTTTCGGTCAACAATATGCAGACTGTGTCCACGACCGCAGACCAGCCCACTGACCCCGTTAAACAAATAATTATCCTGATGAATGAACATAATCATCATAATTTGGTCCATCTGTCTGAGAGTAGTTAAAATACAAAACACTGTATATGAATGAACCAGCTGAAATAAATGTTTGAGGAGTTCAGTGCGTTCAGTAAGGACAAAGTAATTTTAAGTACCTGATCCCTCTGTTTACCTTAGTGGATTAGAGAAGGCTTATCACTAGGTTCTCACTACACTCCAGGATATTGCTCTAAATGTAATGTTATTTATGATGTCATTGCCTTTGTGTGCATCCAGTTGTTATTACAGTGATAATTGTAATGGCAACCAGTAGATTAAATAACTCGACCAAGGCCCAACGGATCCCTTAAATCGAATCGAGCCAAACCAAATTGCAAACTCGTAAAAATCATTGCCTGAAATATGCCTCTTTTTATCCCCTCAGGATCCATAAATCATTCTCTGGGTAATTGATGAAATTAGAAAAATCTTAAAAATGCTTACAATGTTGAATTGTTTCTTGTCCCATCCTTAAACCAAATTTCATGGAAATCTGTTGAGCAGCTCGTTTGTAATCCTGCTGACAAACAATCAATCAAACCATCCAACAAACTGACAGGGATGAAACCATAACCTCCAGAATGTCTAAAGCTGCTTTTGGTTGTGTGTTCAGATGCTGCAGCGTGTGGTGATGGTGGCTGCAGAGAGTCTGAAAGTACTGGAACATCAGCTGATGGACGGCAGCCAGATTCAAGATGTCAGGGTGAGTAGCAGTCACTGGAAATCTCTCATTCCCTCACCACTTCTTAAATGATCCAATGTTTTAGCAAGCTATGATTAGATACCTCTGTACTGATCCACTCGTGTTTGGGTGCAGGTGATCATGCGTCCTCCTCTGGACGCCTACGACGTCTTGATCCACCTGAGCCCGAAGCAGGTTCCCCTCCTCGCGCAAGCAGTAGACCCCCCCGCTGTCAACTTCAGCAGGGGCGGGATGACTGGCGGCACGATCCAGCCCGGGGGGGCCCTGCCCGTCATCGACTACAACCCGGTGTCGCTCTACCTGGCCGAGCTCAGAGTGAGTCTGATCTGTCAGGGAAGGTGTCAGTTTCACATCACCTTGATACAAATGTGAGGCAGGATTTATGCACACAGCTCGCAGCTGGATGCTCAGAGGAATAATGTATGTGACGTCCAGTAGCTTCCTGGTAAAACAGATGACTGGGAAATACCCAGTAAACTTTCATGTCCGTGCATTGTTCAAAAGCCATGACATTAATGCATGAACACTGATAATGTCTCTCTTTCTTTTCTACTAAAGCAGTAATATCCATGGTCTTTACCTTCTCTTTTCATTCTCGTTTACATGACTTGTATGTTAAAGCATATTTCCCAGCAAGCCTCTGGATGCTTTGGCTCTCTCTCTGTGTTTGTCCTTCTCTCTCTGTCCCTCTCACTCTGTCTCTTTTCTTGTTGTTTGTCCCCATCAACCATTAATGTGATGAAAGGAGCTACATTTGCCACATTATGCAGCCGATACAGCCTGTGCACAGTTTAAACAAGTGTACAACTTGCCCTCAATGACAGGGATCATCAGTCAATCCGAGAGCTGATATAGAAAAGAATAGAAAGCTTTGTTGTCATTGTGCAGGATACAATGAGATAAGTTGTCCTCAAGTTGAGTTCATTTAACATTTGAAACCACATCAACCACCACACACATTCCTTCAGCCACTAAATGCACATTTAGTTTGAGATGTTATGATTGCACAGATTCAATGGGTTAAACTTAACAAAGAGCTGCTGCACTCCATTTCACTGAGCTTATCAAATAGAGGTAAATGAAAGGGCGCATGGAGGAAGTTAACTGAGGTCACCGAAGCCGTTTTCAGACCTGAACTCTAGAGAATGTCCCCACAATTGCGGTTTTCTGGAGTTTGCCTTTCAAACATAGACACTGCAGCATGTATCTCACAACTTTTTCATCCTGAGATATTTGTTTCCTTTTCAGTTTTTTGTTCTGTCGCATGTAAAAAACGTCATCAACACAACCTCTCACTTGCTGTGCAGCAGACCTCCTGCTGTGTTTACCAATGGGCACATTCGGACATTACTAAGAAGTTTTACTAGGGGTCTTGTATGAGAAACTGGAGAAAGTCCGGAGCCTCTTACTCGACTGTTCTCACATTCAGATTCATAGTATTCACAGTATAACATGCAGATCAAAGTGCTTGACCTAACACAGGAGAACACAAGCTTAAAAACAGACAGGGAAATATGTTATATAAAATTTATAAAATATATACAATTTTAAATAATTAATTGAGTAAGGCAATGTTAATGTTATAAAGAAAACAAAGTAATGGTTACATTTATTTATAACAAAGGTTTGAGCGCTTTTTGAACTGTGTTGACAGAGAATGCACGTTAGTTCAGCAAGTTCAGCAGCGTTGACCCCTGATTACAGAAAGCTGCCTCAACATGTTTGTGATTCGTTTAACAAGCGAGCAGATTGAAACATAATCCGATTGATCATTTAAAAGATTAAAAAGGTGCCAGGCCAAAATCTGGTACGACGATTTTAAAATATATCCCTAGTGTAACGGGCAACCTGTTGTGTGATACTACCACTGGTTTGATATGTTCTCTTTTCCCATGCTTGGCTACGACCAATCAAGATCTAACAATTTATAATAAGGATATACCGTAATAGGATTTGCTTTTAGAATTGACAACTGCAACAAAAAAAGTTTGCTTGTTTCCTGAATTCCATCATTTAACCTGATATATTTTCAGGAGGCGTTCGGAGACCTCGCTCTCTTCTTCTGTGATCCCCATGGTGGAACAGTGATCGCAGTTTTATGGAAACCGAAGGCGTTCATCTCGATGCCTTTTAAGGTAAAGGTTAAGTTGCTCATGTCCCCTACCCCTATTATGATGTCAAGTCCATAATGCTAATTTTTCACCTGTCAACATCTGTCACGCCAACCTTATGATCTACTCTACTGCTTGACCTCTCCCTCAGACGTCGCAGGTGTCTGCTCGGAGCGTGGAGGTGACGGGGGAGGAAGTGAAGACTATTCCTAACGTGGAAGCGATTCTGGAGGACTTCCTGATCATGGGGAAGGGATTGATCAAATCAGTGGACGCAAGGACAGAAAAATGGTCATTTTAGAAAATTTGAATTTTCAAACACACACACCTCTTTCTCCAGAATCTTTTTAGCATCTGACATGTTCACCACACAGTATATTTGATCCTTTTGTTTTGTTTCTCTCTGCCTATTTGAAAAAGAACAATGTAAACATGAATGAATTGTGGACCTCTTCTCACATTATGTATTGGCCATGTATGTTTTGGTGTAGCTGCATCACACCCAATAAATACATATCTACTCTTTATCATTTTAGTTTCAGTGTTTTTGTTGCAGTAGACCAACTGTATACAGTTTTGATAATTGATTAATTGTGAAAGTCAAGGTATTTTAGGTAAGGTATTTTTGTAAACTGAATATATTTAGATTTGGACTGTTGACTTTACAAAATGAGTAATTTAAAAGCAACGGATTATAATCTAGGAAAGATTGTTTCACATAATTCATTGAAGCTTAATTGATCAAATCAAGAAAATAATAATTCATAACTGTGTGTGACAGATGGCATGCATTTTCAAACTGTTCTTCATTGGCACAGATGCAATGCCGCCTGTGCCATGTGTCATAGTTTTATATTTACAAAACAAACCCAGTGCTGACAGAAGAAACTGGGAGGTTGATCGTTAGGCGGAGACGAGCCAGTAGACTTGGTATGTCTGTTTCAGACAGTTGCTGAAAGATTTATGACGAGTTTGTCGAGTCTAATATTGAACAAAGCTGCGAATGAATATTGTTACAACAAATGAGATGACTGAAAAAGCATGTCAAATTAGTGTCTTGTTTTCCTGATCTTCACGCAGCTCCCTGATTTACCAGGGATAATTGCTAAAGTGGAACTCTGAGTTCACAGTCTCCTGTTATCTGTTTATTAATGTAACATATTAAACAGGTTGTTTATTTTCACAGCCTCAGTGAGAGTCCACAGTTATGGGGATGCAAATCAGAATACGCTTCCCGTCATTTTGACAGTAGTTATTCTAAGAAGGCATTTGTCAACAATCTGTGAATCAGAAGCAGATGGAAATCCTTTTCGTTTGGTAGGATTTTTTTTAATTCAAGGATTATTCTCTCTATTTCTCTCTTTGATGGGTCATCTAAGATTGAATCATCTAAGCAGCCTGTGCCTGTCACAGATATTGAAAGGGCGGGTGTAACTTGTAGATTTCCCACGATATGTTTATTATCATTTATTTTTTTCTTATAACACATTGAAAACATATATTAACAACAATTTGAGACCAGAGGTATGTAGCCGACATCGACATACATATCCTCACCCACACCCACACACTCACCTTGTTTTTCAATCCACTTTCATGATGGTCATGTATGTTTTGCCCTTAGCAATGTAAGTTAGTCTTTCCAGACCGATACAATCCGGAAAGCTCCTGTATAAACATTCTAAATGATGGTGCAGCCACACTCTCCCAACAGAGTCAAATAGCTCTCCTGGCTTGAAGAAGTCCTTTGGATATATTCCAAGTACACACAGTTTGACATTTAGAGGGACTTTGAAATAAAAAAATTCTGACAAACATTTTAAAACATCTTTCCAGAAATTTTTGATTTTTGGACTTTCACATAGACATTGATGTAAGTACCTTTCTCATCTAAACATTTGGTACAAACATCTGGAATATTAGCAGACATATGATGGAGCTTGGGAGGAGTTAGGGAAAAACTAAAACAATGTCTGTGGATTGAGAGATTGCAGTTCATGTCTGCTGCGTGTTTGTCACATCAGCACTGCTCGACACGACAATAAAACTGTTGTGTGTCCCGGTTGATGATGGATGACTCGCAGTGAGTATTACAGCGTTACACAAGCTGACATGTTGAGCTACGTCCTACCGTGTGTATGTTCTTGTGTCTGTGCAGCTGTTGACAGACCACATGTTGTTTGGATTACAGTGCAGCATGATTACAGAGAAAGTGGAAATGTACCAGTGAGCGGCTGTGGGCCCCATATACACAGGATTCAGTTAAACACACTCTGGGTGTTTTTGATGAAGCCTCGTGAGTAACTTATGTATAATAAACTGCGTCTGTGTTGAGCTTTAACACTTTTAATTGTTTGTGATTCAGAATCACCTGGAAAGGGATTGCGCAAGAAGACAACAAATTCCGAATAATTCCTGGCAGTGAGATACAGTGGCAGAGTTTGGTGCATTAGTCATGTATCTCATGACGGGACATGATGGCAGATTTCTCTTTCACACGGTTTTTGTTTGATATCCTCATGCGGCGGCTCCTCTGCAAGGCGGCAAATGCTTCTGAGGCTTATTGTTCTACATCCAGTAACCCAAACGTCTTTTACGGTTGAATTACGCATTAAAGAGGCCGAAAAGCCAGAAACACAACTACATGGTCAGTTTTTTTAGGTCTTTTCTAACACAAAGCCAGGTGAGAGTTGGAGAATGTGAAGATTGAAGTGTATTTATCCTTTGTTTTCTAACTTGTGCTGTCTTTCCTCAGAGGTATCAATCTCCCTCTACCCGTGCTCGCTTCCAGCACCCGATGAAAAACAACTGGCCACATTGGCACCACCAGCGGAGACAAACACATCTGGTAGGCACATGGTACGTGTGTCTGTGCACCCACCATTTAAAGACTTTTATAAAACACTGATCAGTGCCACATCTTAATGACCTCAGGAGTTTGAAAATTGTAAATTATTGTGAGCAAAAATTCTTGTTGCCTTTTTTTTTAAGTCTCCAATATTTGCAGCCACCACAATTCTTTTCACTGTTTTTTTTTCTTACTTCTGAGCCAAACAATTCCAGGAAAAGTAGTTCAAACCATATGGGCCAAAAATGCGTCTTCTCTGGCTTGAGAGATGGGATTCCTTCTGGAAGCCCAGAGCGGTTAAGTGAGGTAGAGAGGCAAAAACAAAACATTAGAGTGGGTGCACAAACACACCTACAGCTGTCTCTGTGCTAAACGGCTGGTGAGGTCAAAATGGCATTAGGAATGAAAACATACCACAAGATAAAGAGAAAGCGATCCAGTAGGACAAATAAACAAATTCAATGTTTCTGTAAAGTGCAAAAATCAATATATTTTCACACCTGCTATGTGTTAACCAGGGACATTGAAACTCATCCAGGTGTTGGCACAGGGAAACAAGGAGGAGAGGGAGTCCGACAACAAGTCGTGTTTTTTGGAATATTTGGAATATTTGTAACATGACCCACAAACCTTAACGGACCCGACTTTAGTTAAGTGTATAAACTAAAGATGGAACCCACCCGAAAGGAGCAGGTAGTAGTTAAACGTTAGTAAGTAAATGTAATTAATTTATGAGTGGGTAAGAATTGATAAATTACCAAGGTAATGGGAGCAATGTAAACAGTTCTGTTTAACTCATTTAACTGTGCAATACTGATTTCCATCTGTGCAGTTCAATGCCTAATGCGCAATCCGGTTAAACGCTATTTTTATATTTCTTTGTGTTGATATTGCATGTTTGCTTATTTATAACATGTATTTGTTGACTGCACTTTTTACTGCTGCTGAACAGCAAATTACCTGGTTGTGGGACTAATAAAGGATTATCTTATCTTATCTTATTTCAACACACTTCCTAGTATCGTATCTTATCTTATTTCTACATCAGATCTTGTGTAGAGTTTGGCAGTGGGTCAATAAAGGTCAAATAGTGCAGCCACTGGACTGGGTATGGGTCTGCGATTAGACCGGCCTCACCAAAGAGCCTGGCATACAGTGACCTCCAGTGATGCTGTAAAATGATTCATATTTACCGCAAGTTACCTGAATCACACACATTCATTTGCATCACAATCTCAGCCAGCATCCTCAGACGACACAATGACGAACTTGTCATCGTCTTCCATCCCCGTCTTCCCCATCGAACCAGTTCACTGGGAGTGGTGGAACCACCTTTCGTGACGCATGTCTTTTTGATGCCGGCGCTGTGACTGATATGATTCAGATCGCCTCAGGCTCCTTCAGTGAGGAGACATCTGTAATTTGTTGAAGAGTTGTTTGGCCACTCTTTCCCCTGAGAGCTCATTCAGTACATCAGCAAAGTGGAATATTTTCACAATAAGACATGAGACAACTTTTCATTCTGACTTAGGAGTTTTATGTTTATAGCTCACAGGGATATACTTAGGATGACGATTTAAAAATGTGCAAAATTCTCCAAATATATGTTCAGAAAATAGTTCTGCAGTATAATGTGAAGGTGATCCGAGCTGATAGTCTTCTCCACTGTCAGAGCAAACTAGGCACATAGCCCAAAGATAACAAAAGAAATGGTGCTCCGATTCCTACTGATAGAGGAATAGCCAAGAGCTTTTAAACTTGGAAATGTTCTCACACCTCCATAGAAAGCAGACAAAGAAGGTACCAGACGCGGTGATGAGGTTTCAGACAGGGAACAAAAGAACGGGTCAGTGAAAATGAGGTGAGGGACAGAAAGGGAAAAGAGAAGGATGTGTGTGAACATGTGGGAATGAACCAGTGAGGGCTGCAAACAGGAATGCATTGCATTTGTGCATTTGTCTGTTATTTCTACTCTTGTGAGGACCAAATATTTCATGTACATTACATTAAATTACATTTCATTTAGTGGAGTGTAGACTATCTGGTGTCCTGATGTCAATGGGGAGCTTGGTCCATCCTAGCAAGCAAGCTGATTGGCAGATGCAGAGAGGAGTGGACTGGCTGGGGTGTAAGGTTTAACTTTGTCCTGAAAGTAGACTGGACCCAACCTTTTCGGTACCAGCACGATACGCAAGTCCTAATGTTTTGAAACGGATGCGACCAGGGCCTGGTACCGAACCTGCGCTGCCTTCTGAGTGAGAAGGGGACGTGTTCTCCTGATGTTGTTCAGCATGTATCTACACGAGCAGGTTGCTGCAATGTTGGCAGTGACGGAGAGTTGACTGTCGAGGCACATCCAGGTTCCTAGGAGTCTTGGGGTGGGCTACCACGGAGTTCAATTAGATTAGATTAGAACTTTTCCCTGGAAGGAAAACTAGTTATTTCTTGTTGGGTGATATAAGGAGATCATCTGAGCGATGTCAGTCTGACAAGCAGAGATTCATGCTGCTACCTGTGTTTCAGCATGAGAGAAAGAGAGGATAAGTTGAGTGTCCTCTGTGTAGCGGTGGTAGGAAAGGCCTTGTGAGTGAATGACAGAGCCGAGAGAGATGGTGTATAGAGAGAAGAGGAGAGGATCCTGGACATACCCTTGAGGTTCCCTCAGTAGTAAGAGTACAAGGTTCTGCCACAGATCCTCTTCAAGTTACCCGGTAGGAGTGATCACTCAGGTAGGATGAGAGCAGGGAGAGAGCAGAGCCTGAGACACCCAGGTCCTGGAGGGGGGAAATACAGATCTGGTGGTTCACTGTGTCAGTGCAGCAGAAAGATTTAGAAGAATAAGGACAGAGGAGAGAGAGGCTGCTCTAGCAGTGAGATGCTGCTCAAAGACAGCAAGGAGGGCAGTCTGAGGTGAACGGCCTACCTTGAAACCAGACTGGTGAGGAACAAGAAGGATGTTATGGTAAAGTTAGGAGGAGAGTTGTTTTAAGAAAGCTCCCTCGAGAGCTGTGGAAAGAAAGGGAAGAAGAGAGACCGGTCTGTAGTTGTTTACTTCAGACGGGTTGAGGGTGGGTTTCTTCAGAAGATGGTTTACTCTTGACTCCTTCAGAGAGTTAGGGAAACAGCAAGTTGACAGGGAAGTGTTAATGAGATGGGTGAGAAAAGGAAGAAGGTCGGGAGCAATAGACTGGAGAATGTACGAGGGGATGGGGTCAAGGGGGCAGGTGGTTGGGCGTGCAGAGGTTACCAGGGTATGGATATGTGGGATATTTGAAATGGGAATCTTTCAAAGGCGCTTTAAGATTTAAATTTGGGTTTAGAACTAGATTTAGGATTATGTTAATTTAAACGTTTAACGTCGGTGGATTAAGGTTGATTCAGGCTACGTTACCTGTAAACAGGATATTGTAATGTAGGTGTTTAATTATTCTGTCTGTGGGGGATATTTGTCCATATTTACTCTATTTGCATAAACTAAGAAAGAAACTGACTACAAAGCTAGAAAGAATAAAAGCAAAAATGTTGGCAAGGAGTTTCTAAGATGAATATTGACATTGCCAAACAGCCTAGTCCAAGGTAATTATCAGTCTGACTCTTGGTTTACACTGTAAATCTGTTTTTTTAATGGCAAGTGCCACAGATAACGGCAGATGTCTAAACTTGCGTTTAATTCCAAATAATCAAACTAGAAATTACAAAATACAAATACTGCTCCTTGCAGAGAAATATTGCTATCCCACATACTGTCTTTTCTGTATTCAATTTTGAGAGAGTCCTGGTTCAAAACGTCACACATTTTTTAAATGCAAAATTCTAGATAGATAATTCATCATATATATATATATATATATATACACAGAAAGGTTACGGGTTTCAGGTATGACAGCGCTCACAGGTATTAGTTAGTTATTAGTGTGCCTGCCTGCGTGTGTGCGTGTAGCAGAGAAAAAAGTGAATCACACAGTGACAGGCAGGGAGGCGTGGTCCAGAAGGTGGAGCCTAGCTTTGCTCCACTCCAAGTCCATCTCTATAATAGGAGCCCAGACCTCTCAGCTTCACAGGCTCTCAGGAATTCCTACCTGCCTACCACGTCCAGTGTCTCCTCACAGTCGCATCAGCCTCCGAGAAGAAGAAAACATGGGCAGACAGAAGGTGTATCTGGAGAAACTGTCCCGCTTCTTCCAGATCCGCAACCTGTTGCTTCGGCAGGCGCTGGCAGAGTGTCTTGGCACCCTCATCCTAGTGGTAAGTGTGTGTGTATATTTGTTGAATATGTGTTTGTGTATTGAATTGTGTCAATCATCTCATACTGAAATAGCTGTTAATGCAAAGGGTACAAAGTTCATGCTTTTTATTCTCCTGCATGTTGATTCTTGTATGTTCTCTAAGTGCCCTTTGTCAATTAGTTTTTTCTATTTTCTTTTGATGTTGAAATATGATCAATGACTCTTCATGCGTTAGTGTTTGTGCTGTCGTTTTTATTTATCGGCATGTTTAGGGAAAAAAAAGAGAGTGAATTTCTCAGCCAAACATAGACTTCAAAGGTAATTATGTGACATCAGTGAGCCAGTGATTGTTTTGGATGTGTGTAAATGTCAAGTAAAGTACATTGGCAAACTGAGTTCAGAGCAAACAAGGTAAGTATCAGGTTATTCAGGATTGTATGTGCTGTGGACAAAACCATGTTCACAGCAATATTTGCTTTTTGGAGCTGGGATGCAGCAAGATCCCGGATCCAAAACCACAACATTTCTCTCATCACATCTCGGGGAGGAAGCAGTGTGTGTGTTTGTTACACAAATGCATTTAATTGTTTTTGTTTGAAGAGTTATATTCTAATGCAAAATCAAACTTAATGTCAAAGAAACAAAAAATTCTCACATTCCCAACTTGTAGAGCGAATTGCATGAGTTCAACAGGCGTTTAAAATGTATTATATAATAGATAATATATACACGAGCACATTGTACAGATGTGTGTGGAAAACTACTCAAACTTTAAAGCCCAGAGTGAAAATATTTGTCGTCGGTATTTGTTTATTATGTATTATGACAACTAATGGTTCAGAGAGGTGTGGTGTACTTATTGAACAGGTGACACATAGAGATGGCAGCCCTGGGATGGTCAGCTGTAGAACAATAGGTATCACATCACAGACATTTCTCACATACTCTCACTTCCCATAACTCATAGAGATCATACACAGACATCTGATTATGTTATTGTCTTTGTGACTGGTTTACATACATTTTTACACACAAAAGAACTCTTCAGTTTATTGATACAAATGAGTTATCGCGTGCTGGTGTGAGATGACTCGGAGGCAACGTGCGTGAGGGGTGTGTCTAGGTGTGGTCGTGGGTGTGTCCCTTTGTAGTCGGTAACTTTGAGGTATTTTAGACAGGTTATTTCTGTGCAGAGTTAATGCTGAAGACGTCTAATAGAAATATCTTATGCATGCTTGAAGGCCCCCCCCCATGGGCAGGTAATGTATTTGGCCATCCTGCTGTAACCGTAACCCTCATTACATTCTCTGAACATACACTGCTTTGTTTTTTTTTACATTTAAAAGAAAAAATGTCAACATAAAAAAAGCTGATTCACCATAAATATCTGTAATTCATAGTAACCCAGGCCTGATTCTACAATTCTCAACCTAATTTTAGTTTTATGGAGGAAAAGTTTTTATCTTATACAATGCTCAACATTTTACAGAACTTTATAACCTGTATCATGTATTATAGGATTGGTCAGGTTAGAGAGCCAACCCGCTAAATTAAGGTGTGTGTGCGAAAAGAGCTTCAGTGACTAACAAAGCAATACCCAATAGCCTTACTGGGTTTTCCTCTTCAAACCACTGCTCCCTGCGTTGACCCGGATCACTCTCATGTGGATCCCTTTTCAGGCCTTTTCTGGGATATAGAGTCTGGTTCCAGGCCAGCAGTTTTTTTTTCTTTCTTGCCTTCAGCTCCTAACCAGATGCCAAATCTTGGTTTCAGTAGACTGTCGGCTGTGGGTTGTTTTTTTATAAGCTCCCCAACTGTGCTCGAACCTGGGAGTAAATGCCTGGCCAGCTGATTTGGGCGAGGGAATGTTGGTTGGGTGTGCGGTTACGCAACCACAACATTATGACAGCAACATACCAAGTGGCTATAGTTGTAGAGTTAACACACAACTGAATGTGAGCATGTCAGAGTTAGGAGTAACACTCAAAGCTCTGAGATTAAGTGTCGGATTAACATGACACCTTTCCGCTGAAAAGGGATAGTTCTCCTTAATAGGGGAAGTTGGCACTAGTGAGTGAATGGCCCATCATTTGGAAATCCGATGCCTGTGTCATTAAGAAAAACTAGTGGAGGTAAAAGTGAGAAGTGAAAAGTTTTAGTGTTGTGTGTTAGCATTTTTTAATTTTCATATCACAGAAGCTCATCATTGCACAACACCACCAGTAAGATATACCTGCCCACAGTCCAGTAACAAAACAGATAAGCACAATTTTAACATGGGGCTGATATATGAGTGTTTTTCCAGTTGAACGGACGGACTCATCAGGGCTGGGAACAGAGCTTAAACTGAGCCCAGTGATGATGAACGCCCCTCAGGCGCCAGTCCCTCCGAGCGCACTTCCCTCACACTAACCTCAACATCTGAGTCGTGTGGTCGGACTGAAAAGCATCCTCGTTAGGGGGCTCGGGGGGGCAGCAGCTTAACAATGGACCACACATACTTGTACACACAGGAATACACACAAACACACACACATACTTATACACAGAATTACATACCAGTTAAAAGGAAAAATAGTTGGAGCAACTTAAACAAATAACTTCAACTGCAACACAAATTAAAAGTCTATTCAACTTAAATTTAACAGGTTATATTCGCAACTTTAATTCGTAAAGACTCAATTTATTTGTGTTACAAATTGAGGTAATTGTTTTCCTTTTTCAGTGCAGTGTGGCGCCTGTTTGGCCAAAAACACTTTGCCTTGAAACACATGTATTTTTCTCTTTCCCACCTTAATCAGCTGTGTAGGTAAAGCGACAGTTCTCCGCCAGTCAAGGTCGACCCGGTGACCTTTCTGAAACACTGTACTCCTGTGTACCATTATGAACACAATAGAGTGCATTTAATGGGGCTTCCTTCCTTCCTCTGGTTTCACTGATAATGATCACATTGCCTCATTCAAGCCCTTGGTTTTACCTTAATTGAGTGGAAAATATATTTCGCAAGGTTTTTTTTTAATACAACACAGAGTGCATGTTGTGTAAAGCTTTAGTCCATATTAATAAAATTACCAATCGTTGCTGCACCAATTACAACTGATCATTATTGGTAACTAGTTTTAACTTGTTCTTCTCCTTCTTCTCTCTCCAGATGTTTGGCTGTGGTGCTGTGGCCCAGCTGGTGTTGAGCGGCGGATCCCATGGCATGTTCCTCACCGTCAACTTTGCCTTCGGCTTTGCTGCCACCTTAGGCATCCTGGTCTGTGGACAAGTATCAGGTACGCAAACAAATTCACTGGAAATGTCATTATCTAAATAACATTTTCTCAAGGAATTATTTTGTTTGTTGTGTAGGAATCAGTCAGCTCGGCGCTTTGCTCGGATCCTGTTTACAGGATCACATTTGAATCAAATGTGTCTCTTATAATAATAAGTCTGTGGTTTGAGTTTGAGTTTGTTACTGATGTTTATAATGGGTACTGCTCATGTACATTTACAGGAGGCCATCTGAACCCTGCAGTGACTTTTGCCCTGTGTCTACTTGGAAGAGAACCCTGGAAGAAATTCCCCATGTATTTCCTCTTTCAGACAATCGGCGCTTTCTTTGGTTCTGCCATCATTTTCGCCATGTACTATGGTAAGAGATCACGTCCAGATGTGGAGCAAATATTAAATAATGCTTTTGCCACCAAATATGATCTGATTTATGTTTTGAAGTCATTTAAACATCCATTCTCGAGAGAAAAATATCTAATGCTACATTTTGTTTTTTTTCCCTGTAGATGCTCTGTGGGACCATCCCGGAAATTTCCATGTGAGTGGTCCTAATGCCACAGCTGGCATCTTTGCCACGTACCCTGGAAAACATCTCACCATCGTCAATGGCTTCTTTGATCAGGTACTCTTTAGAAAAGTCGAGACACCTATGATACACTAAATGGCCTTTTTTTTTAATATTGAGGACACAGCTTAGGCACCTCACTCACATCTTTCTCTTTTCTATGACTCTCTCTCCAGATAATTGGCACAGCAGCGCTAATCGTTTGTATTCTGGCTATCGTGGACCCAAACAACAACTCCATCCCCCAGGGGCTGGAGGCCTTCACTGTGGGCTTTGTGGTCCTGGTCATTGGACTGTCTATGGGCTTTAACTCTGGATATGCTGTCAATCCTGCCAGAGACCTCGGACCACGTATTTTCACTGCGATGGCTGGGTGGGGCATTGAGGTCTTCACGTAAGAGCACAGACTTTTTTATCTATGCATGAACTCGTCTACACCACACTCTCCCAGCTCTCATCGTCTAACAATCCATTTGTGTTATTCACTCTTTCTTTTCTCACTCCATAGGGCGAGAAACGGCTGGTTCCTTGTGCCCATATTCGCCCCGTTCCTCGGCACCATCATCGGCGTGATGATCTACCAGCTGATGGTTGGCTACCACGTGGAAGGAGAAGCACGTGACAGAAAAAGCGCAGAGCAGTCAGAAAACGTCCGACTCACCAACGTCGACTCCAACCATGCCAAGGAAGTGAACTGTTGAAGCCCCAAGTGTTTATTTTTATTTTTTTATATCCACCTTTACAGCTGTTGGGTCAACTCCCAAGATGGCTGTGTGAAAACAGGCCACTCTTTACTTTATCATGTGATTGTATAACAATGTAGAGGAGCAGTTGTATATGAGTGTAGAGGAAAGAAACTGAACTTTAGAAAACACAGAATTACATTAATTCTTTTTAAGAGATAAACAGTTGGATGTTAGTGTGTGTAGCATTCACTTTCCACAGTATTGTATGCTTTATACTAAAATAGTTTTATGTTATTTTTTTTACTAACCAATTTCTATGCATTTTGTCAGTCCAGTGCCTTTCAATGTTAATGTTTGAATTTGGGGATATTGTCCGAAATTTGTTCAGTTTTGATTTTTAACTTGAACTCAATGGCTAAAATATCTGCAAATGAATATTGTACATTTAGAAAAATTGTGCTATACGTCACCTCTGCTGCTACGAGCTGACGGAATGTGATGAGCATCCCACATCCTTGACTTTACCGCTGCTGCAACTGTATCAAAGCTGCTGTCGTGATTTTCAACATAGTATCCCTTTACAGTGTCAAAGACTTTATCAGCAGCTCCCACACACGCTGACATACTACTGTGACATGTCATCAGCTTGCAAACTTGACTATTTACCCACTGTCGGTAACCAATCTCACCAGAAGTTTGGTAGCCACGCCTACTCATCTATCAGGCTGTAATGTTCAATGTGTATGACTCCATGGTTGGGCGCTGAACTGGACTGTGAGCACCTTTATTATTTTAGGTTTGGCGGAAATGCTTTTGTATTGATTCAATAAAGTTCTGTTTTTATTGTTGCAGGAATGCAGCTCACGTTACTCCCCTGATAATTGTTTCTCATTTCTGGGGGAGGGTGTAATCGAATCACATCAGAAAACAATTCCCATTGAACCTTTGTGGGGCACGTGTAATGCACAGAACAGTTTGTTCTCAGTAAAAACTCATTGCACTCTCTAATGATGGGTCATTTGGTCTGTTTGGATAGGGTGGGGTTAAATGTCTGTTAATTTATAAATTGCTTTTTTTTTAAAGGAGACTGTTGTGTATATACATGAAAAACTAAACTTGTACTGAAGACAGAACATTAAAGGACAGAAAATATTGAAAACACAAGATAAAATTTAAATTATTCCATACTTCTGGATCAGTTTGAGCTCAAGAAAGAGATAACATACATATTTGTATATATTGTTCTTTATTTATCTATATTCTTTACAGGATAGTACCAGCAGTGTCTAAAGTTAAGAGCTGGGCAAGAAACGGTATACACAGTGATCTCTCTTTGCTCTCAGCTGTGCTCTTTAATAATGATTTTCAGTGCCAGAAGGAGACCTGCTCCATCATTATGCACTGCACAACTGTGTGTTTGCACTGCTATTTCAAGCTTCACTCTCTATTTCAAGGCATAACTCAGTATCCACAGACCAGAACTGGGCCACTGTCCTTCAGTGCATGAATCAAATCTGTCCTGGTCCTATATGCTCCATGAGGTCCTTTTGGTAGAAATACTATGATTAAAATATACAATCCCACCAATATTGACAAGGCACGGACTTCAAATCCACTCAAGCCATCATCTCAAGCTTTCTCAACAACTGACAAATCAAAACCAGTTACATGCCCCCATTCCAAAACCTTTCACCCAGCAGGTGTTCCCCAGGCGTGGTTTTAAATCCCTCTTTTTTTTTCTTTGATAGATTTTTGGCAAATACTCTGACACAACCCCCCAGCCACCATAGCAAAGGTTTGAGTTTTCAGCCAACCTATGGTTTAGCTTAAAATCTGCCGAACTAGCGGCAAAGTATCTCTACACAAGCATTAATGTAATAGAAATCAGATTAAATGTAGAGAATCAACTGAACCAAGATACAAAACATCAATTAAATGAAACCACATTTAAATTCACTGGATTGAAAATACTCAGAAATATCCGTCCCATACACATGCCTGATTTTTATCAAGATCCATTCTTTTGCACATAATCCTGCTAACAAAAGATAGACCCAGCAAAAAACGTTACTAGCTACAACCATAAAAATCCATATCAAAACAACATGGATCGGACAGATCAGAAACCTCAACCAAATGGCAAACAAGAGAGTTGACCATCTCCAAGCCCTCGAAAGAAAGCCTGGCACAGAGACGCACAACTTGTTGTCACATGTCACCACTTTGGATTCTGGCAAACTAATATGAATCAGCAGTTTGCATAACATCTTCCAACAGGTTTTAGCAGGTCAGTTTGCATGTGTAGAGGGGATTACCAACTTAAGTCCCACCAAACTCTCACACTGACAGGTTTATACAATTTCCTTTTAATCTTGATAACAAAGCGAGGCTGCTTATCATTTATATATCATTTATCACAACTACTTGCCTTTTAGAAATGTTTGAAGTACATTCATATTAACAATGGATCGTATAACTACTTGTATCTGAAGAAGGTTTCTTGTTTAGCGGTGAAGATAAATCACCCAACAGTTCTTGACTCATTTGGTTGGTTGGTCTGCAACTTTATAGTTTTCATCCGTTCTTACTGAAATCATTTATGACCTTTTTGTTAGCTACAGTAGGTTTCTGGGGGAAAAGGTTTAACCCTATGTAAACAGTACCTGCATACCAAATGGCAGAATGACAAAGTTAGAACCTAGAGGGGAGTTGGTGGAGACCAAATAGAGTTTAAAGAGAGTGGAGACTTGCTTAACGGTTAAAGCATGACTGCTGTTTGTCAACAGGCTTGCTGAAAATCAACCAAAATATTCCAGTGAGGTGATAACAACTAGTTTTTCCTCAGGCATCTAAAAGATCTGTTTCTGCAGGTTTGAGATACACTTTGTCTTACCTTATGAACATTTGGTAACAGTTGAAATTATGGCACTTTTATTATTTTCATTCAAATTAATTTGATAAGGTTATAACGGTGGCTTTGTGATTGCCTTATCATTTAGACGAATGGTTTAACATTCTGAAATAGCATCTCTATACTTTTGTGTCATGATGGGGATGAAGCCAGAGACTCTGCATGAAGGAGCTGGAGGCAATTATCTCAGCTAAGTATAAAGGGTGGCAGAGGAAATTACTAACCTTGCTCTGTTGGAAGTTACAAAACTTGCTTTACAACATCTCCTAACACACCTTTTAATGTCGGTTTAATTCTTGACACAAACAAATTATATAACCACTATTTGGACTACGCACCTGATATGTGATTTCTTTTCTTTTTTTACAATGAAGAAAGTCGGCCAGTCTTTAAGCTAAGTTGAATGATTGCAGACTCGAGTTCCACCCTAATCCAGAGGAAGGACAGCGGTATCAATCTTCTCATGTAGCTCTCAGCAGCAGTATCACATTTGTGATTATGTAACCTGTCAGAGATCTTGATCACACCAGTGGCAAGAATACTGAAAACAGCTCTTCACCACAGGCGATGAAATAAAAGTTTAGGTTTCTGGAAAGTGACTGCAGTGAAAAATTAAATCTATGGTAATGAAATGAGCAGCGGTTCCCTAGAATGAAGGAAACTCCTTGAATAAAACTTGATGGTGCACATCACATAGAGTATACACAACGTGCGGTCAATGGACTCAAACCACCAGAATTGTTCTTTAAAGAGCTGATGCCAGCAGCACTAACTGGCATTACGGCTGAGGACATGTGTTTTCTATCTTCCGCTGCCCTGCTAGGTACACCATGTTGCCTGAGGCTCCAATGGAATTCTATCATTGGATCAGGGTTGATGTATTATGGCTCTGTCAGATATTGTTTCAGCAGATTTTTAACATTTATATTGTGATATCATTATTTGATGTCTTTGGGACTGTATGCAATTTTAGTTTAATTTAGAAACTAGCGGGGGTGTGGGGGTGTCTGTCAGTGCCCTTCCTTAGTGACCAAAAAAAGACAAAGCCCAGTTGTAAAGAGTCACAAAATACCACGGTCGGAGGTGCTTCTTGTTTCAGCAGGCCCTCAGCTTTACAAGAAAAACAAAGACGTAAAAAGTTATAATAATCTACAAGCAAGGCACAAGCTTCTAACATTACATCTTGTGGCAAGGGGCATTTTCAGAGCCTGGGAAGGCTGGATATAAAAAAAAGCTTTCATGCTACAACAATATAATACCCTCAATATAGCATTTCACATACCAAGTATATTCCTTTCTACAGGAACTGGTATTGAGTTAACCTCTAAAATCTCATTTCTATCCTCTCGGCTCACCACTCAGGCCAGAGTCTCATCAAAATATTTGCACCTGGTGAGATTTCAGAGTTGTGTAACACACTTTAACAGGAAAAACCATCAGAGGAAAGGTGGGAAACATATGACACGTAACCTTATATTTTAATGGAAGGAAGAAAAAAAGAAAGATTCTGCTTAAGAGGTGTATTGTCCTGCGTAGTTCAAACAACTCTCACACTATGTTTTACAGGGCTATAAAATGTATGTCACACTGTTGTAGGCAGTGTCTGGCTCAGACTTGGATGCTGTCTGGTCTGAATGAACCACCTGAGGGAAGAGTTGGTACACATGTGCAGGCCATGTGTGATAACAGCCATGTTTACTGTGGAGCCACAATGGATCTAAATAAGAGACAACTACATCAAATCCAAATTCCACTTCTGAGGATCTCTACCAAGGTCCAACAGTCCCCTTACGAATCACATTATATTCACTCACTCTTGATTTGATCAAATATAAATCATTAACATGAATGATCATTAATCATATACAGTACAGTATATGTCTGATTGCATCAAGATCAATGATTTATTCCATTCCAAAAATTTGTTGGAATGTGCCCTATTTCACAATGTTAAGGAAGGTGAAGAAAACCTCTTGGATCCCCCCACCCGGTTCAGATTCACAGGAACATTTCACGATCTTTCCTGACCGATACTGAACCCTTCCTCCAAGTTTCATAATAGTCCGTCCTGTAGTTTTTGGGTAATCCTGCCAACTAATAGACAAAAAATTTTGGGGGGATAATTCCATACAGATGCACTAAGTTCACGAATAACATGACCAAACCAATTTGTAGTCCAATTACAAGGAGGTGGATCAACCCTTTCGAAGTTTTGCAACTTTAAGAGGGTTAATTTGCCTTTATTCAATTACAAAATTTGATTTATACCTACAGTTAACATTAACACTGGACCCAGCTACATCCAACAAGAATAAGAAACAAAGAAAGTTTGTGTTGGATTATTAGGTAAAACTGATACAATGCAAATGTTCATTGAAAACAAAAGTTTTCTATGACTTATTTTTTTGCATTGGATAAAAGATGTTGAGCAACAGATTTTAAAAACGGTTCAATGACTGCGATGAAGGGAGTTTTAACCAAAACAACAAATGTGCTGACAAGATGTCGGCGTGCTTCTTTCTGGAATTTGAAATTAAATTGAAGACTGGCTTTTGTACATTGCTGAGAAGGAAATGGAGGATGGTCTCAAATCTGGGGTCCTTAGAACACATCTGTTTATTGTTGCTTCTGTTCCTTCCTCTGGTCCTCTCCCCCTTTCATCCAAATCTTCAGCACTAAAATGCTGTTCACACCAGTTCACAGTGCATTGCAGAGATTTTTGACCATTCCCTGTTGGGAACTTGTGTTTTTATAGAGAGTAGTAAGATACTTTTGTCAAAGTTCATGAGTTAAAGGTAGCCGCATGAATTCTGCTTCATCTGGTGCCTGTTTCATGCGGTATAACTGTGAAAGTGTGTAGAGTAAACACAAGGCAGAAAAGATTTGCATTCATGTACATTAAATCTAAGTATATTTCCCTTTTTTATATTGTTGGTTTTCTTTTTTATCTATATTTATTTATAATAAGGTTTATGGTTAAACAATAGACTGCATATAAGGATGGACGACATGGCAGCTCCACAAAAGTGAATCCAAAGCGTCTCCATTTCCCCCTGCTGTCTGTCTGCAGTATAGATAATAAATCTTGCCTCTTCAATGTTAATGGATGAGACATGTCCCAAAATAAATACTCATCATATACATTTTCTCAAAGATGGCTGCTGTCATTTTCTGTAGAGCTTATCACACTGATGTTTGTTCAAGTGTTAGGTTTTGATCAGTTATTTGATGCTGTAAAATGTCATGATGGTTCTCTCTCACAGTAGCAGAGCACCATCTGCATAGTTCTACTTCCATAGTTTATAAAATAATGCTATTATTTTGCTGACATATTTTACCAGTGCACACTAAGCAGAAGCAATGTTAATGGTTTGCTTGAATGGTTTCATGATCTGAAGAATTCTTCGAAGGGAGTCTGTGAAACCCGATCCACGTGCTCCACCAGGTATTGAGAGTGCTGAGTCAGTCGACACACCTCTCATTCATGCAGGTGTCACTCCCAACCTCTTTTGCCTAGCTCGCATAAAAAAAGACACGTCTGTGCACATACAGCGCAACCCGTCAATATTTGCGCAGTTTTGGCTCAGGTTTTCAAATGACAAAAACAGGATAAGTCTTCAAGTCTTATCCTGTGCAGGAGCAAACTGGCAGGATTGTGATTCTTAATCTGATAACACCCTGGATACAACGACAACCTCAAATTATAGAGCTGAAAAACTGTTCTTTACCCTAATGTCAATGTTTTACTTCAAATTTGTTACAAACGCAAGTCTGTAGAGCTAAAACATAGAGTATGTGTTGGATTGTTAACTCTGCCAAGGAGGTTGTGTTTTCACCCGTCTGTGTTTGCTGGTTGGTTTGTATGTTTGTCAGGACAATTACACAAAAACTACTAGATGGATTGCCACCAAACTTGGCTGTAGGATGCGGTTTGGGGAAAAACCCATACAACTTTGTTGTGGACATTTTCACTGACTTCCAAGGGAATAGTTTGTTTTTAAATCTAGCCTATTAATGGATATAAAATCTATAAGTGTGTAATATTTGGTGCAGCTTGATTGAAATAAAAGGGACTGTTGGGTCTTAGTAAGACAATGTTGTTTAAGGTCAATAAAATGTAAATATTGAACAGATAATTATATTTTTAGGGGGAAAAAGAAAGACTGAAAATAACCAGCTTTTTTCCTTGTATGGCATGTGGATGTGGTTTGGAAGGGCGTAGGATGCCATGTCATTTCCAGGGTGCTGTGTTCTGTTCAGTAAACTTTGTGCCCTCTCATTAGTATAAACGCTACCAGCAGGGTTTCAGCTTTAGGTTAGGTGCTACTTTCTCTTGAGAAAAACAAAATAAACAAAATGTCTATTAAAACCACTCACAAGGGAAACAGAAGCCTCCACATGCGCTCTGGATAAAACAATCTTTTTACATGTAGAACACTGATATGTTCTTTTCTTCTGGCAGTGTTTGGTCCAAACAAAGATTTACTTACCATTGTTCAAATGAGGGAGAGATCAAATTAACCGGCCCAACAACCGGCCTCTCCCCCCTCAAAACATGTAGAATAGCCTTTAATAGCCTCTGCTGTAAACAGACTCCTCCAGCTGGGAAGTTTCCAAGAGGAAATGCCATGTTCTATAAAACCCTCGCCATCATCAACTTTAACATATCTGTGATTACTGCATCCGGTCTGACGCAGTCACTATAAACAGCAGTCGTTCCCTTACCACCAACCTCCCCCCCTCCCCCACTTGGGATGATATTAAAACACAGGGGCTGCTGACGTACAGCAAACACTAAAGAATGTTAACTTTACATAAAACATCATAAAACACTTAACAAAAACAACATGTCAGGTACGTACCATTTGACGTTTAATTAGGAAGTTCACAGCTTTAGAAAACTTTTTAGTAAAATACACCATAGTATAAATAATACACGACAAAGTGAGTACAACATACCCAGGATATGATTTCATTATCACTACAAGGGTAACTGTGGATTTTCTTAACTAGCTACAACAGCATTGAAGGGATAGTTCACCCAGAAAACAAAATTCAGTCACTATCTACTCACCACTGTGCCGATGGAGCGGTGGGAGTACTTTATGAGGTTTAGGGGTTAACAGTTTTGCAGCAGAATCCAATACAATTGCAGAAATTAGTGAGCAAAGCTTAAACGTAATAAACAGAAACAACACAACATGCCTCCATCCAGCCTCTGTGGTGTCATCCTAAATGTCCGCTGATATCTTCTGACGAGGTGCAGCACTGTTTACCCCTGAATCTCCAAAAGAGTTTTGTGGACTCAAACACTTCACCCAACCCTCCATCGGCATAATGGTGAGTAATTAATTTAAGATTAGTGAACTATCCCATAACACATTTTTGTTCCGTTATCATGTCTGAGCAGAGACATGAACCTGCTGCTGTGTTGTTCATGTGTGAAAGGAAAACTCCCGGAGAAAGTCTGGACACAACTCTGCGAGTTCATGTCTGAAAACGTTTGCCGGCAACTTTTCAGAGATCTGGTGTTCAGTTACTGCTCAGCCGACAAATTAAGACTTTTCAATATCGTTGCACTTTCCAGAAAAACGCTTGTCAACAGCCATTGAGTGGAGACTGTGTTGACAAATGCTGTTACCAAGGTCCAGAACGTCCATCGTGCATTACAAATATTAAATTACAAATTTAAATATAAAAAAAATGTACAGTAGTTTTAAAGCAAAGTGCATTACGAAATCGACAGTAGTGAACGTTTTTCCAGTGTCAGACCATTAATTAACATTTCATAGTTAAACTGTGCTCAGACTTTCTTCTGAATCATCTTCAGTTAGTAGATGACGTTCAATGATACTGAATTATGTCACAACCACTTTCACCAAACACTGTTTCTGGCAACACAACACAGTAAAGTACAGTGCAACACAATTGTAAATAAACTTATTAATCCTCATATTAAGTGCATTAATTATCAGCGGCCGATGTGAGTCATATTAGATTTAATAACAACATTAAACTAAGACAACAGGATCAGATCTTCATCTACAGTGGTTTGGGCCTTAAAGCAAACAAAGATTAGTGTTTAATTATCAAACAAAAGGCCTAAGCTATCAGTGGCTATGTTGAGCCCTTAAATGATACCTATATTACGTCTACAAACAATATCTGAGCGCTCAAAGGTTTATTTAGCAGTCAGGACTCAGTATCTTTAAACGGTCAAAGCCCAGCTCAAACTCAATCTTTTTCTTTTCTGGCAGCTCCTCAGCAGCTTTTATCTTCCTCTAGCATCTAAGCCTTAAAATATGGCCTGATACCGAGCCATGAACTTTCCATTGCCCTGTATCTCTCTGATGCCAGCAGTCTGAAACCTTATTTTGCCTCTTGTTTATCAATTGTTTTGTATATCCTGCACACAGACACACACCCATGTCCAAACCCTCACAAACAGCACAGCCTTCAGGCCTCATAAAGCGGTGTAACGGTGCCGTCCTTCCACTCAATCAGGATCTCTCCCCGATGCAAAGTGGGGGAGGAGTGGGGGAGGCGCATGGCGTGCTCTGTCAGGGGGGCCCTCTCGCTGGCCACGGGGGAGCCAGGAACACTCGCCTGTGGCCTCACGTTGTACGACTTCAAGACACACACCACCTTCTTCCTCCTGCTATGGGAAGATGAGGGAGAGGTTGGAAGTGGGTTGAGGTACAAACATTGAACTTTGCACCAGAACGCTCAGGAATGATTTGCTCAATGTGTCTCCTCCAATAAGGTTTCCTGATGAAGCAGTGTCTTCATCCAACTATGTTCAATGTGTAAATTGAGTTAAAAACATTCTCTGTTTGAAATATTTCAACAAATTAAATTCTTACTGGTTAGGATAATTAGATATGGTTGTCTGCAGGGTATTATAGTGTGTTTTATTTCATGTTTATTGTGTTTGAATTAACTAATTACTCTCAAATGTCGTCAAACTCCCACACTACATTTATGTTAACCTGTTCTTAATTCAAGTTCTTTTGTTGGTTTTGTTTTGGTATATTAAAGTTTATGGTTTTATGGTATAAGCTTGGCCCCCTAAAAATCCATATCGGCTCTGATGATATGCAGAATAGTAATGTTTTCAATAGAACACCTTTACAAGTTAAGATGGTTTGACGTCATAGGTACTTACCTATTGGAGTAAACATTCAGGATAAGAATCACAGTCCCCAGGACCAGAGCCAAAGAGCTTAGGACCAGCATGGTTATCTTCCAGGCCATCCCTTTGCATGGACATACCATACATACAGTGTTTAAATAAACAGAATCATATACAGACCAATAAATCACTCATTTTATACAACCCACATTTTTTTATTTATCACTTTCTAGATAGTCATTCTTCTTCATGCATTTCTTCAGTTTCTGTCACGTCTCTGAACCTGAAAATAACTGAAACTCCTTCACAAACACACCCACCGTAAACTTCACTCAGTTTCTCATTCACTCATCTCCACCTAGTGGTGTGAAAGTTACTGCATTCATACTGAATAAGGGGAATTGTTCAAACTAATATGTCAATCTACATTCAATATAAGAAACTATGTCCAGCCTTAAAACTCAACCTTGAATTGATTACCATTTACCAAACTTACCATAATCCATACTGAAGAAAACCATGGTGGGATCTGCAGGGGATTTGGTGCTCAGGGGCGAATGAGTCCCATTGATGATCAGATATGTTTCTGTGGCCTTCACATCCATTGTACCTTCAACTGGAAGAGGAACGATAAATACACAAATTAACTGGAGGCGAGAAGGTTTGGTTTCCTCTCAGCCAGTGAATCAGCATTACTCTGACTTCACTGTGATATGGTTTTGTGAAGAGCCCGGCTGTCCAGGATGAAGGAGCAGTTTATTGGTGTTATCTATTTTTATTCTGTCGGCCAGGGCAGATACGGAATACAACTGATAACAGAGCATATGGACTTTTGGAATGGGAATAAAACATCAGGTGCATTCAGAGAGATCAAACATTCAAACACTGAGAGTCAGCTGCCGGACAGCACGTTTTCAATGCAAGAAAAATAGCCTAACTCAAAATCCTCCTTTTCATGCTGTCCATGTTTACTTGTGTCTGCTCTGGTTCGGATTATATTTGAACAGGATTGTTTATAAATAGTATCAGTTTCCAACTCAAAGACAACAAACAACAAAATGACCCACTGTTAATTTAATATCTAATACCGTTTTTCAGATTTCAACCTAAGGAACAGTAGAGACATAGCATGAAAGGAAACTATAAAGTAGGAAAATATTCTAAAATGGTTGCTTATGCTATTTGTAATCAAGAGGAGCTTCAAATTAGCAAAACTAAAGATCTTCAGTGTTACTTAATTAAGCCATTTCCAGACATGGTTTTCCTGGGGACTGGCAGGAGAAACTCTGGAAAATGGAAGCTGACTCTGACACTTACATTATCACATACAGCCAACTAATCTGAATTTATCCAGATTTCAGTACATGTCTGAAAGCAAAACAACATTCAGTAAACTACTGCTACTTTTAGGTCCTTACATGGTTCAGCAGCTTCTCTGTTTTCATCGGCGCTTGGTAACACCCCAGCTTCCAAGGATCTTCCCACATAGATGTGGGTTTGATCTTGGTGCTGGTTATGTTTTCTTTCTCTCCCATTGCACAATGTCTGGTTGTCAAGTGTCCGCCACCTGCTGCCCTGCTTGTAAAGACGCCAGGCAAGTACAAGACTTTTTAACACTTCTTCTTATGATGTAAAACAACTCTGCAATATATATTACCTCCGGAATAATTGAATTAAGGAACTGTCAGATATTTTGACATATGGAGTAGGAACATAAATACCATTACCTGTTTATTTTCCCGTGATAAATACACCAAAGTGGATTGTGGAGTGGCACTGAGGTGCACTCCCCTCCCAATCAAAGTGAGGTGGCCTTTCTTGGAACAGGCCCACGCCTGGCTGCTCGGCTCTCCGCCCATTTCCACTGCTGCCACTCCATCGCCAGCCCCGTCGCTTTCAAGCCCTGAGAGGCAGGGCTGCAGATGGACCCCTTCATACTGCTCTGCCGGGGCCGTCAGGCACTCCCCAGTGTGGTGACTGCTGAGAGCCTGGCTCTCCGGGAGCCAGCTCCACTCCTGTACTGGTGAATATGGGCTGCACTCCCCCAGAGACACTCTGCCTCCCCACGTTCCGTCTTGCACCTGCAGACATTTACCTATCAGCTTGTTCTGTATCTTAAAGCTGGACGACTCTGTGGAGGAAGTTGAACAAAACAAATTGAGTTACATTTTCTAACTCAAATTAAGGACAGATCTATTCCTGTAAGAGTCTGCGAGAGATATTAGTTTAATTCCTAACACAATCTGCTGTGGTGCCATCACCCAGAAGCTCAAGACCTACATCTCTTAAGGGAATAAAAAAGAACGCTTGCTGACTTCAATGCTGCTTTCCCCTCTAATTTTATAATATTGTATTTTAAAATTAAATGTAGATAGCCTGTTATATATTTGAAGACCAATGTTGTCTGTATGAATATGAGAATGAAAGAACAAGAAATGTTTTGGACAATCTGAAGTAGTACATAGCTGTTAATATTGAGGTGATATAATATATAGTAATTGTTGATTTTCAATCATGAATACTGACGTCTGTAAATACACACTTAAATATATTTCCCATATTATAACACTCATTCTTGCCAGAAGTGCCTTTTGAGTACTTAATGCTTTATGTACTAATTTCTAGATTTTTAACATAATTTAAAACTCACTGTAACTGTGTCTCAATTTAGGGTCTGAATCCTTCGGAGAACACGGTCTACACAGCCCATGAAGACCAACTCTTTTGAGAGGTGGATAGACCGCTAAGGCCGAACCGAAAGGAGAAAGTTTACGTGATCGGTGTCACCAGCTTGTCCCATCCTTTTTGCTGTTGCCTGGTTCGCAAGCTGGCGAGGACAAGAAGGTTTTAATACCCGAACATGTGTACAGTTAGTTGTCCGGCACTAGCAAGTTGACACTTGCTGGTGCCATCACCTCTTTGAAAATCTTTTTGTGAACGAAGCTCAATGAGTCCTGGGACAGTTTGGGCTGAGAGGGATCCCCCCTTGGAGCCTTCGTTTCTCAGGACGGAAGGATTTATTTAGAGGACCTTTCGAAATGGGACAGTCTGGTCGCGCCCCTGTGACGCAATCGGTATTCAAATGCTGCCTCCAAAGAATGCAGCCCCTGAATTGAGGCACATCTTGAAGTACATCTGCTGAATTTGACCTAATGTAAGATAAGTCTATAGCTGAAGTTCTCTAAAGAAATTCCCAGCCAGGAGCCCCTATCAGATAATATATATATATATATCATATAATATGATATATAGAAATATATATATATAAACTCATGTGTGTCCCGTGGAATAATTTCACTTTTATTTTTTTACATACTAACTTAGTTATGAAAAACTTCAGAGAATAATATAAGGCATGAATTAAAAATATTTCCATAGTGTCCAGGTATCACATATATCATGAAAATATTAGTAGATGAATCTGGAAACGTTGGTTTGCTCTAGAGATGGTCGCAGCAACATAAGAAAGCCAAACCAGATTCCATTAAAAAATATAGGAATTTAATTTTCCTTTGTGTCTTAGCAGAGCTGTATCTAAAATGATGACTTCAGATCTTTTACAAGTTGGTGTCTTACCTGCTTTGCTGTAATCGGCATACAACTGAGGCAGCATAGTGATCTAGATACAAGCGCAATTGATTTTAAGAAGCTAATATTTAGCTATAATTCTTCTGGTGAGATGAAGGCAGTTAAAACCTGGACGTACAAAGTTAGTTGTTTACTCACATCAACAAACTCACTAAATATAGATTCACGTGCTCAGCCCCGCAGTAGTTTAGACTTGTACAGTCTCTTGGATAAAATACCCTCACAGTACATTTACATGAAGAATTCCCTCGGGCCTTCAAACCCGCAGCAGTTCAATTTGCCAGGTGACTCTGAACAAGTTCAAACTTTGCTCTCTTACTTGCGAGAAGGATCAAAACCAGCAGAGAAACTCGCAGCATCCTCGATCCCATGATGAAGTCCAGAGTCTTCCGGGAGAAATTCAGCCTGGATCTGCACGCAACTGCGACATGTGCAAGGGGGGCGTGGCCAGAAACTCACGGAACTTCCCTGTGTGTATCCATCAAATGGTCAGAGGAGGCGGGACCATGCGTCAATGACATAAATCTTTACAAAAGGAATAACTCCAAGGAGGAAAAGGTCGTAGGGGCCAGACTAAATTAAAGAAGATACATTTTGTTCTCTATTGCATTTGGAGATTAAAGTGTTTTGAAGAGAATCCCCAGTGTTGTTTCTCTGCCAGAAGAGAAACTGTGTGAATGTCCTTGTCACAGAAACGGATTCTGAAGTACAATTTCACCAGCTCTTCCACGCAAGATGTTTTTGTATGTTGGCAAAATGTATATAAAGAGTTAGTAGTCCGGTTAACATTCTTAAAAAGGTGAAACAATTTCAATTTTAAATGTCATTATTTGACAATTCAACTTTATTTGTGAAATTTTGACTTTATCGTTGATGTTTTGACTTTCCTGCCAAATACCTGATTTTTTTCCGACTCAAGCCTCTTTACTCAACTTATTTCTCGACATTGGAACTTTCTTCCTTACTATCAAAATCCTCAACAAGAAAATGACTCTGATTTAGTTTGAGTTCATTCACGACATTTAAACTTTCTTCTACACTTTTTGACTTTTCTCAGAACATTTCAACTTGAATCTCACAATTAAATAAGTTATTCTCTTCAAATTTTGTTTTCGTTTGACACGATCTGTTGCCTTTGCTTTATTAAATTAATTAAAACCCTCAGTGATGTTTTTGATATTTGTTATTTTCACATATTACTCCCAACCCAAACACACTCCTTGTTTATCACCATGGCGTCAAGAAAGTGTTTACTACCAGTGTGCTTCAACTCTATGGACTACCAATTAGACTTACAGATCATAAATCTGTTCCAAGGAGAAAACAGTGTTCCGAGCTGAATAGGATCGTCCACTCGTTACTGTGAGAAACGGGACAGCTTTGGGGGCCTGCGTGGTCACATGATGTTTTTCTCCATCAGGATGCTCCTCAAAGAATGTGAAAGGCCCATGGTCAAAATAAATATCCTTGGTAGACTTGGAAGAGGTGGGGTCAAACTGTACCCTCGAGCAAAGTGCCTGGATAGTGGCCACTTTATTAACAACATGAGGTTTTCTTTGCAGATCAACATTAAGCATATAGAGGAGAACAAGTTGAGTTAAAGGGGACAAAGTAATTTTTTGTTTAGTGTTGCCACGGGAACAGGCGTTGTGTAACTTATTAACAAACAAATAACATCTTTATATGCAATCATTTCCTGTTGTAAAGACCCAATTCGTCAATAATTCTACAGTAGTTTATTACACAACACCCTGTACAAATACAAATAATTAGCTTTTTGGGGTTTGCGGTAATCACACTTATATTAATACCTGGACAAGTTTCATCCAACTGAGTGATGTAACAATGTGCAAAGCTGTAAATATATGATATAAGCTCTAATGATTAACAACATGACGCGAGGTTGTAGGTGAGCTGCAGTGATTTTACCTGGAGAGTAAATCTATATTTATATAATATTTTAACTGTATCGGTATCTAACAGTTCCCATTTTGCCTGCAACTCTTATGTTGTGTCTGCATCACATCAGATATAGTTTGCCAATGAAAACCATATTCATTAGATTTTATAGGAGAATATAAAATGAGTGAAAGGGGACCATTTAAGTTGTGCATGAATAAATAAAGATCAAAATTAAAAGTTAAAGATCAAGTGAAAATATCTGGGTTGTTCCCTCCTCAGTCCCCAAACCAAATTCTGTATCATGAGTCCTCCCCTGTGAACTCTTGAGAGACTTCTGTTTCCTCTTCACTCGACTTTTCTCCCTGAGTTTCAGTTTTCTGGATTCTTGAGGCAGGTAAAGCAGAGGGAGGGAGGTCGCTATAGCTCGGGCCCCCAGAGGCACCAGCTGGGTTCGTCTCCACAGCCTCTTCAAGCTCTGCGTTAGCCACGGAAGAGGGAGCGATGACCAGTGGAAACTCCACCTCTGGATCTGTAGCAAAGCTGACGTCCAAATACACCTGGGATATGGAAACTGTACATTACTAATAAGTTGAGTGTGTCTACTGTGGAACCAAAACTGCCATCATGTTTGAGCTCATTGGCACATACAGTAAACATAATTACTGTCTGTTATAATGGTGACCATGTTCATACGTATATTATTTTATATACAACTTTTATTTTAATTTAAAGCTGATGGTTTTCTGTGTGTGACAAATGCTCTAACCGCCACTATTTACAAACAAGAACAATTCATTCATTTTCTAAATATGGATTTATGTTACACAACAACATACCTTGAGGTAATACCGAACTGAGACAAGCTTACAGTTCGTGAGGGTGTAGACGACATCATCAGGAATCTTCAACTGGCAGGTCACCATTTCTTCTGATTTCTGAGTGATTTTTTTCCCAACCATTTTGCACAGAATTGTGACACAAGTTTTAGAGGAGAATTTGGTGCTGTACTCTGTTATCTGCTTTAAAATGAATTTGGGCTTCATTCTTTTGGAAGAGGAGTTGTGGATATTGACAGAAACCGACACAGTGTCACCTAAAAAAAAATATAACATCTGAATATTATAGTTTCAGAATAATGTCAACGCTTATGATTGAATAATGGGTTTTTAAACTATACATAATTTATTTTACATGTGATAATTAATAATGACAACTAAACAATTTCCATAGGACTTGCTGCAATTATCTAATATCATTGCTAATGATATAACATTTCATGACCTGCATTGACATTGGTTGTAAATGAGTTGGAGTGACTTTACCTGGAGAGTAAATCAGTCTGTCGACAATCGCATGCATTTTGACCATTCTCCTCGAAAAACAACCCAGGTCTTTGTTCACTGAACCGTACTGTGGATACGAGAAGAACATAACAAACATTTATTTTGATCAAGTTTTATGAATCTCAGGTGACATCAGATATCTTCGTCCCAGATAGCAAAACAGTTTTGGCCCATATTTGACCCACACTGTCACCTAGCCTGCAATGATAACAATTTGATGTTCTGCTACCGGATCAACATCACAAGTAAGCCATAGCAATACAGCATGTCAACCAAAGAGGCCAAAGGTGAGTATATCATATATAACATAACAATAGTTTCTGTATTAATTACTTTACTTTCTCATCATAATAAGAATTGAATTGTTGTCTTTCCTTCAACCCCTCAAGTTGTTTATTTAGTGTAAGCTCTTATCTTAGAGCTTTTCCTTTTCAGCAGCTAAGCTTGAAAGAACGCCAAATAGAGAAATAGTGTATAAAATGTAGCCGATCAAGTGTCCCACATACCATCACTACTTGGTCAAGGTGTTGGAGCGACTTTGAAAAAAACTTGATCTCGCATTGTAATCTTAAAGGCCAGTTCCAGGACCTGGACAGCTTAGCCTTGAGCTTGTAGACTATCTTTCCATGACGCCCCTTGAACGATGATGGCAGGTCCCTGTAAGAAAGAGCAAGAACATAAATGCAGGATTTGTGAAAGAATACAATCAATACATAGAGAGTATTATCTGACAATTGACCTCATTCTGAATAAGACATTATTTTAAATGATGTTTTCCATGAATAGCTTATATAATACATTCATATTCCTGCTTACACGAGACAGAGCGCAGTCTGATTGGGACATCGAGCAGTTTGGGACTGAGGTCGACATACTCTACAAGTTTTAATTTGAATATTGTTTATTCTGGGAATGACCTAAATTGGATTAGGATAATCAGAAAATGCTGTTTTGTCTATAATCCATAATATTCTCTCAATCAAGTTCAAATCTGAACATTCCGGTCCACGTATAAACATATTCAATGACACATTCCTACAGTCCTACTCACCCCAGAGGGATTGTTAGGCTGAACTTCAAGTGATTGACTCCTCGGGGAAGTACAGTGTCTTCAAAAGAAGTTGGAATTAACACAAATCATAATCTGATGAAAGGACAATGCAAAGATGCTCAGGCAACACAATTAAACATTGGTGCAGTGGCCTAAAAAAATATAATACAATCGATAAATTTGACCATACTAGTAACAACCACTCTTTTACGCTTAGAATGTGCAGTATTGCTAATTATCATGATATATTTCTATTAGTGAAGGTTGTAATTCAAAGAAAATAACTAATACTTGTTAAGCAGCAAAACATTTTACAAATTTGTGGTACAACATTAAAAATAATAGTGTGTTATAACTCCCCGTCGGTCTTGCACAATGCATAGCTCATAAATCGATATAGGCCTATATGGAACTTATATATTTTAAATGTTTATTGTGCCGTCTGTTTTGATGGATGTAAATCATGTCTAAATGTAAAGATTTTCGATAATAAATTAAAGTGGCTGTAGTTTAATTATATTTACCTTTGGAAGTTTCTGAGACCAGGTATTGTTTCACTTTGAAAAATCTCTTGGTCGCGCGGTGCATGATCAAAGTCTCTTCGTCTGCCTCCACCCAGCGGATGCACGCGTCCCCTTTGGCTTTGATGGAGAGGCTCTTGACCTTGGTGTCTTTATTCAAAGTCACAGTCACTGTGCCTGTGATTGTGTCGCCCTCGGAGAAGAAGTTCTCTGGGTTGAGAGCTTCATATGTAAAAGTGAAGTCCTTTATCGGAGACATTTGTCAGAGTACGCAGCACTGAGGCATTACGTCCTGCTGCAACACTCACAGGCTTTTTGTCTCTGTAGGCAGGTCACATCTGGCTCCGTCCTATCACTGAGGTTGACCCTGATTTGTGCAACTGGGTGCTGGGGTTGATTCCTTCTTCTGTAGCCGCAATGCCAGACCGCAGAGGTTTCCTGTCTGCTGTCTGTTATGTTTCCTGTTTACCACAATGTATAAAAACCTTCCTTTTTAACTATTTGTTGTTGCACCGATGCTGACTGCGTAACCCTTTACAAAAAAGACAACTCATGTCTGAGAAACTCTAAAAAATAGAACACAAACAGATATGTATATACATATAAAGATCGGAGCCTAGTAGTAAGTGTATGTATAAGAATTTATGCATATGTAAAAAAAGATAATAGTGTACTGCAGTAACTGTATATTCCTTTAGTTCATTAAGATTTTAAAACGATGATGCCCACTCCCTATGTATTTTTTGTCCAGTTTTTATAATTTTGTCTTGTTTATTTTTGGTAATGCACTAGTACTCCTCCCTTTTTCCTCCTCTCATTACTACAATTACTGTATGTCAGACTGGCCCTCAGAAATAACAAGGGTATTCAACCATCCATCGATCCTGATAAGATCAGAAGAATCTACTTATTAGCTAAATTGTATTCTACTTTGTTGCTGAGTTTAAACAATGTGAGACACAGTGAACCGTTTCCATAACAGGTGTTTATTCAAATCAGTCAGAACACTTTGTTAGTAAAACAGCAAATATGGTTTGCTAAGGTGTGTGTAGTGATCAAAGTCACTGTCTCATACAAAACTCAACAGACTGTAATACATATATATTTGTTACACATAAAAAACCTTGTGAATAGTGTTTTTCAAGCCTCAATGCAGATTAGTGAGGTAGAGAAAACTATAAGGCTGAAAAATTGATCAGTTCCAGGACACTTGAAGTTGAACAAGGCACGTATAGAGCACTTTGTACCCTGATGCCTGAGTAACAGCCACCACCAACCTAATAATTCATTAGACAAACAAAACTCTTCATTGTTATTGTCTACATGCAAAATAAAATATAGTGCACAAATACGCCCCTTTCATTTGAAATTCTTTCATCTTCAACAAGTGCAACACTAATAATTAAGCAGAGATTTTACTTAATACTCAATCAACTGATCCAGTCATTAATGATTCCTTTGATTATTTTGCATTAGAATTTCCAGTAGCAGAAGACGGGAACAGGAGGGAATATGATGGAGGAGCTTCATCCGACTGAGACAGGAAGTCTACGTTCGTCATCAGCGAAGAAGACAGAGAGTTGTATGTGGGAGCCGGTGCGGCCATGTTAAAAGACGGAGAAGGCGATGGATTGATCGCTGGTGCAGATGGGGGTGGATGAAATGTTGGGGCTGAAGGCGGAGGGTGAAGCACAGGCGTCGATGATGAGGATGAAGAGGGAGATCCATATGGAGCTTGTGGCTGAGGCACTGGGTTATTGTAGCCCCCACTCATGTATGGCGGCTGAGCAGGGTACGCATTGGTTGGGAGTGCGTACATTGGTGGTGGGTTAACGGAGTATGCAGGTTGTGGCACTGAGTACCTTTGAGCTCCTGGGTAACCGCCGGAGTTTGGTGAAGCAGGATATGGACCCAAAGATGCCGTTGGGGGAGGGAAGTCACTATTACTCGGGCCACCAGTTGCACCAGCTAGATAGGGACCCGCGGTAACACCCGGCTGAGGACCAGGATGGAAGTGAACAGGAAGAATGACCACAGGCAGCAGGACCTCTGGATCAAAAGCAAAGCTGATATCCAAATAGACCTGAGGAAAAAATATGGCTGCCTTATTAGCACATGATGCATCACTTGAAACAACAAATTTGAAATATCTCAGAGGTACATATACTACAGCATTAGGATTCACAGTTAAAAAAAGACATACCTTGAAATAGTATTCCACTGTTATTATGTCACAATTCTGGATTGTCTGAATCTGACCGGGAGGAATCGTTATCGCACACTGGACCTCCTTCTGTGTTTGGGCCTTAATGCAGCTGTCAGTCACTTTGTGGATAACGTGGCTATCATGTTTGGTATTACCACTGGCACGGTACACCACATCCTGGATAAAACTGAATTTGGGACTCATGTCAGAGGATGAGGAGTTGTTGATCTGTGCGACAATCATCACTGTTTCACCTATGAGGTAAACAACATAACATTTGAAATTAGTTTTCACTTAATTGGATTCAGTAGCCACACTCAGAAATAAATGTGAAATGAGGCACAACTTTCTCACAATAAATGTGAATGCAAGAAATGCAAAGACAAACTCAAAGAAAAAAGATGAGACTGCTGGGAAACATCTGAAATTTAAGTATATCGACTTTTATATCGAAAAAAATGTAAATTCCGCCACTATTTCTGAAAACATACTAGCTTTCTAAATTGTTATCCTCTGTTATTCTACAACCCAACAGTATTGTTAATATTAGGGTCAATATTAATGTTGCCCTGCAGCTGCATTCTCACAACCTAACCCAATGAACATCTAGGACACCACCTACACAACTTTCCACATTGTACTGAGCCTCATTCGAAGGCTTTTTTTGAGTGTGATTTGAACCACAATGTTTGTCAGTAAACTCACCATAGACTCTAAAATGTGACCTGAATTTTAACCAACTATTTATTTATTGCTTTACTGGAAACCGTCACGGACCACAGACCATGTTCATAAGGGACATATTAGCTTGTTAAGATCACAGGTGTCGTTGGCTATAAACACCTGCGATGACATGTGTCAAATGTCAGTTATGAAACACGACTGTACAGTACATACAAAGTCAAAAGATAACTCTCATCTATGTCATTGTTGTTACTGCATGTTTAGTTAAGGTTAGTTAAGGTTTATTTTGGCAGTGACAACCATCACGGACAAAATAAGAAAATTAAGCTCTGCAGTATCCTCCTTCAGCAGAAGATCTCCTACCAAGACCTAAGCCATGTATAAAGGGAAATGTTATTACCTGGAGCATAAGCTCTTCTGTCAATACCAACGTCCATGTGAACTTGTCCGGATGAGAACAGCCCCATCTCCTTGTTCACTGAACCAACTTGAGGCGTCTAGAATGAAATTAATAGCATAAAGATTTACTTTTGATCCACCTTCATTAATTAGACATTACAATTCATGTGTTAAGTGTTGCAGTTATAGGACGGGACTAGATACCTCGGCCCTTAGGGCCTGCAAGTGAGTCCCATTGCACTCCCCTTTGAATCTCCTTGCTTTCTGAAGAGCAGGTCATTGAGAGCACTTTCCAACAGAATTACTTTCTACTGAAGAAATCGTGTCTTTATTGATTTATTTTGTAATGAAGAATTCCATAAACTTCAGCAGTACAAATTCAAATTCTTAGTTATCTTTGTCAGATGACGTGGTTTTGTTGCTGTAACATGCTTACATGTCAATCTGTTGGTGCAGAGATTTTGGAACCTGCCTCACAATGATCTGAGCTACGACGTAGAATGGCAGATTATTACCTCCAGAAGGGAAGTCATTTTGTCTGTTTTTTCTTTATGAAGTTTAAGCTAAAATTACTCAACCAGTTTTCTTGAAACTTAATGAAAGATGGGCTCAGAAAGAATCAGCGTTTGGAGTGGATTCCATTAAGGGAGCATATCAGAGATGTGTTTATCTATGGTTTAATATTTTACCCACCATCAGAGAGTGAATGTCCGGATAGGCCTTGGAGACAAAATTGATCTCCTGTTGTACAGTATGGTCCATCCTCCAACTCCTGGCCAGTGCAGCTTCCAGCTTGTAAATGATCTTTCCATGAATTCCTCTGAAGGTTGAAGGCATACTTCTGTATCGGACAACAGGCGGATAAATGACACATCAGTTTAGGGGATGTGCAGAGGCATGCTTCTTTTTAAATGTTTATTAAAATCAGTTACATAGTGGAAATACAGACATTTTGTCTCAGTAGATTGATTAACTTTACTTACCCTTCTGGTATTTTAAAGCTAAATTTGTAGACATGGATCCCTTTGGGAATAACCGTTTCTGAAAGGGAAAGGATGTTTGTGTTAAAACTCACAGTATTCAAAAACAGAGGTTAGTAGAGAGGAACAAAGTACTTCTACTCATACTTCAATTCCCTTTGCATATCTGTTTCCCTGCCTGTTTGCATGGTTCTTCTTACTCACTTCAGGAAAATGTGCTTTAATTTATACATACATATTCCAGTACAGTTTAAACTACAAGTTTTATAGTATTGTATTTGACTTTTCTTATATTAAGTTCTTTTTACTTTCTTTTATCTGAATACATTACTTGCTCTAATTGCACTGCTGAGCTGAGTTTTCCTCCTCTTGTATTGTACTGTGTGTGAACTTACATAAAACCTGAATCTTGCACTTTGTTATTATTTTAAAATCATATATTATTGTAATAATTTGTCATTATACTTATGTGACATATTCTATATTACTATATTATACCACAATATATTATTTATACTTTGTAAAATATATACTGTACTATATAGCTATGCTTTATTATACTATATACCCTTATACATTATAAAATATATAAAACTAATCCAAAAAGTGAATGCACAATGGGCAGCTTTAGTTTTAGTTATTTTTCCTGAAAACTGATCAACAATTTTTGAAAGTGGGAATCAACTTGTTTTGGATGATGTGGTAAAGAAAAAACCTGTAAGTTTTACATCCCTAAGTATGAACCTTGCCCTTTATGTTATTGCCCAACAATATTTCATCATGGTATATTTGTCCTAACACGAATGACAGATTAGTAACTTTGCACTGTCATGAAATAAACTAAAACATTAAGTAGTTCAAATGAACTTCACTTGGAGCAGCTACGTTTGCACATAAATGTCACAGTAACAATATCCTACACCATATCATCTTTATTACTATACTATACTATACTACACTACACTATCGTTGTATAGTTTACGTTGTAAAACATGTGAAGATATCCAGGAAGGGAGGGGCTTCGTGTTTTGAACATGTGAATGAACTTGTTCTGGATATTGTGGTATAGAAAACCAGATAAAAAGGCTGGGCCCTGCAGGGTGTCAGCTCTTATTATGTGTATGATAATAAGATTGAACCTTTGGAGTCCTCCTGCCCTCCGATCAGGAACTCCTTGAGTTTGAAGTATCTCTTGCTCGCGCGGTAAGTCCGGTTTTTATCGCCGGTCTTCTTTGACCAGCGGACCTCGGCGTCCCCCTTCGCTTTGACATGGAGGCTCTGGGCTGAAACCTCCTTCAGCAGCACCAGAGTCACTTTCCCAGTAACCGTGTCCCCCTCAGAGAAGGTCCGGCTCTCGTTCAGCGCGACGTAAGTCAGCTCGAAGCTCTCCACGGAAGGCATGGTGGGATGGGGGAAACGAGACCGAGTGGGTCAAGTGGGTTCAAAACAAACATGAGATGGACCCAGTGGCTGGTTGGAGACACTTTATTCCACAGTTTGTTGTTTTCCCATAACGGCAGCCATGATAGATTCGGTGGTGGTGGTGGTGTTGGGACAGGACCTAGAGGACACGCCCTGGGAGAGTCTTGATCGCAGACCTCTACTGCCATCCACCGTACAGGAGAAAACTGAGTCTGCACCATGATCACAACATAACCACTACAGGGGAGACCCCAACCCGGTTTGCCTTTGATTGGCTGACCCTCACACTCTACCCCAAATCTAACCAATCAAGCAGGGTGGTGGCGGGTCTTCTTCTACCAGAGGCTCTGAGTAATTCACATAAATAGTTATTACCACCTGTATAAGTTCAGTATAACCAATGAAAACATACAGACTCACATCAAAAGCTGACATAATAATTGTATTATTAACAATGTAATGATATTATTACTATTATTATTCTTATTGATAATAAGAATAATAATATGTTTAATTTTTACAGCTCCCTTCAATGGACAAGGCATCATCATAACTTGAAGCAGTTTTGAAGAGTTTTATCTAACTAATCTGTATCCCTCCATTTGTTTAGGTGTTTAACAAATGTATAAGTAAAATGTAAATGCTGCATTACAAATGATATGTCATGTAGAATCATGTTTTTTTGGCACACATAGTTTACCATTGTATTCAGTCAAGGCCTTTTTGCATAGGATTGAAGGATTTTTCAGTATATTATGTGCAATCTAATATTCGTGTGTAATTTTGAATGCATAAATGTTATTAAATATTTCCTAGATGGGACTCATAAAATTAACCATATCATAAACCTTAATGATTCAATTCCACGATTGTGAATGCACAAAGGAAATCAATGTCCCCAATTTCACAGGATTTATATGCAAGTTTATAATAATACAATCTTATGACATAATGTATGTATTTAGTGTCGCTGTTTAAAGAGGGTGTGTAGCCTGTTGATCTCGGAGGCTACTGTGTCCACTATGGTCTGGCAGTAAGTGGGGCTGTTATAGAAAAACAGCAGGTATAGTCAACAGTCATACTCTCGGTGGAAGTGTGGGATGATTTATAAAATGTATAAATTCATAATAGAACAAATCTTTTGTATAAACTGAAATTCACTATCTGTCAAAAAAGTAAAAAATAAAACTGCAGGAGGAGACAGTTTCAGGTCAAAACGGGTTAAAGGTTAGAGGCCATTACTTCCTTCGTGGCGCAGGTGGTGTTCGTGATCACCTGGAGTTTGGTAAATAACATCCCCCTGTTTTATTTGAAGCAGTAATATCATGTGCGGAACCTGTTTGTAGTTACTAACTGCCACAGTTCATTTTCCTGCTTGGTTAGTTTGGTAACATAGTGGTAATAATTAGACGAAAACAGGATCTTAATAGGTAAAGATTTGAGGTGTTGGACAAACACGCGTTTGTTTGTCTGAAAGTTAGTCTGTATTTGTTGCTTGTATTTGTTGACTACAACAAGTCATTAATTAAAAAAATTAAAAGAAACCACTTTGGAAATATAATTGACAATCTCATATAATTTATGAATCGTTGTGATAGTATAGGGTGTGCAAGTTTAAAACAGTGGTTAACAATTTAGATGTGAGGACTCTTAAAGTAATCTACTTATCCCTCAGTTCCAAACTAAATAGCTTTCAGATGTTTATAATAATACTTATAAGTGTCCTGTTTACCAATGCTTTCCTTTCTCTACGAATCTTGAATAAGGCCTGAATTACTTAAGTTTAAGGAGGACAGGACCAGCAGTGAAGTCTTACATAGGAATGTTTGCCCCTCATTGATTTTTTTAATTGAAATACTACTAATAAATACTAATTGTAAAAATGCTCTCATGGTTATTGCCCAGAGAACATTTGAGAACAGGCTGGATATATTTGTCTGATAAATAAGGATGTGATTTAACAGCATATTCATATTTGTCTTACAGATGGGATGGCTCTCTGGAAACTGCCTGTTAGGACTGCAGCTTCTTTGTCACTGCCCCCTGCTGGTGCTTCTTGGTCTGCTCAGCTTTCCAGGTGAATGAGCCTCTTTACACAACCCAAACCCATAATATCTAGCACTAAATCTTACAATTTGTCACGGCTTAAATAAATCAGTTGAAGCTCATTAATCTATGCCGTGTATGTGCTCCTGGTTGGATGGGTTGTATCCCCGCATTGGGAGAAAGGGTGCCTTGGTCAAGTCCAGTCTTTATTAAGATTAATGATAAGCTTGACATTTTTAGTCCTGGTATTGCAACCATCCATCGATCCTGATAAGATCAGAAGAATCAACTTATTTGCAAAGATGTATTCTACTTTGTGACTGAGTTTAAACAATGTGAGACACAGTGAACTATTCCATAACAGGTGTTTATTCAAATCAGTCAGAACACTTTGTTAGTATAACAACAACACAGGTTTGCTCAGGAGTGTTTAGTGACCAAAGTCACTGTCTCATACAATACTCAACAGACTGAAAAATAACAATAATTTGTCCTCTTAAAATATTTTTTTTTACATAAAAATATTGGGAATAGTGTTGTTCAAGTCTCGATGCAGATTAGTGAGGTAGAGAAAAATATAAGGCTGAAAAAATCATCAGTTCCAGGACACTTGAGTTGAACAAGGCACGTATAAAACACTGTGTACCCTGATGACTGAGTAACAGCCACAACCAACCTAATAATTAACCAGATAAACAAAACTCTAACATACGAAGAAAAAGTATTATTTTTGTCTACATGCAAAATAAAATATAATAATGCACAAATACGCCCCTTCCATTTGAAATTCTTTCATCTTCAACAAGGGCAACACTAATTACTAAGCAGAAATTTATAGGTGATCTGATTTCACATGGTTAACTATTGCCATTTTACTTAATACCCAATCAACTGATCAAGTCATTAATGATTCCTTTGATTATTTTGCATTAGAATTTCCAGTAGCAGAAGACGGGAACAGGAGGGAATATGATGGAGGAGCTTCATCCGACTGAGACAGGAAGTCTACGTTCGTCATCAGCGAAGAAGACAGAGAGTTGTATGTGGGAGCCGGTGCGGCCATGTTGTGAGACGGAGAAGGGGATGGATTGATCCCTGGTGCAGATGGGGGTGGATGAAATATTGGGGCTGAAGGCGGAGGGTGAAGCACAGGTGTCGATGATGAGGATGAAGAGGGAGATCCATATGGAGCTTGTGGCTGAGGCACTGGGTTATTGTAGCCCCCACTCATGTATGGCGGCTGAGCAGGGTACGCATTGGTTGGGAATGCGTACATTGGTGGTGGGTTCACTGAGTACGCAGGTTGTGGCACTGAGTACCTTTGAGCTCCTGGGTAACCGCCGGAGTTTGGGTAAGCAGGATATGGACCCAAAGATGCCGTTGGGGGAGGGAAGTCACTATTACTCGGGCCACCAGTTGCACCAGCTAGATAGGGACTCGCAGTAACACCCGGCTGAGGACCAGGATGGAAGTGAACAGGAAGAATGACCACAGGCAGCAGGACCTCGGGATCAAAAGCAAAGCTGATATCCAAATAGACCTGAGGAAAAAATATGGCTGCCTTATCAGCACATGATGCATCAAAAATCTTAAAAAAAAATCCCTTTGAAATATCTCAGAAGTAAATATACTACAGCATTAGGATTCACAGTTAAAACATGACATACCTTGAATTTGTATTCCACTGTTATTATGTCACAATCCTGGATTGTCTGCATCTGACCGGGAGGAATCGTTATCGCACACTGGACCTCCTTCTGTGTTTGGGCTTTAATGCAGCTGTCAGTCACTTTGTGGATAACGTGCTTTTCACGTTTGGTATTACCGTTGGCACGGTACACCACATCCTGGATAAAACTGAATTTGGGACTCATGTCAGAGGATGAGGAGTTGTTGATCTGTGCGACAATCATCACTGTTTCACCTATGAGGTAAACAACATAACATTTGAAATTAGTTTTCAATTCATTTGATTCAGTTGCCACACTCAGAAATAAATGTGAATGCAAAAAATGCAAAGACAATCTGAAAGGAAAAAGATGAAACTGTTGGTAAATCTGAAATTTAAATATAATGACTTTTGATTAAACAAAAATCGTTAAAACATCCGCCTCCATTTCTGAAAACGTTGATATTCCCAACTGTCTCGTCTTTTCCCTGTCATTATGGCTTTACCTTGTTGGTATTGCGATACATACTTGCTAGCTTTCTAAATTGTTATCCTCTGTTCTTCTTCACCCCAACAGTAATGCAAATATTAGTGTCAATATTGCCACATGGTACTGAGCTTCATTTGAAGGACTTTTTTGCGTGTGATTTGAACCACAATGTTTGTCAGTAAACACACCATAGACTCTAAAATGTGACCTGTATTTCAACCAACTATTTATTTATTGCTTTACAGGAAACAGTCAGGGGCCACAGACAATGTTCATAAGGGACATATTAACTTGTTAAGATCACAGGTGTCGTTGGCTATAAACACCTGTGATGAAATGTCAAAATGTCAGTCATAAAACAAGACTGTACACGTCATTGTTGTTACTGCATGTTTAGTTAAGGTTAGTTAAGGTTTATTTTGGCAGTGACAACCATCACTGCCAAAATAAGAAAATTAAGCTCTGCAGTATCCTCCTTCAGCAGAAGATCTCCTTCCAAGACCTAAGCCATGGACCTAAGACAGGAGGCAACGCGTGAGGCTGGGTAAGTATGTCTCTGAATTCAGATCCATTAGCACCGGTTCCCCTCAAGGCTGTGTTCTTTCACCTCTTCTCTTCTCCCTGTATACCAACAGCTGCACCTCCAGTCACCAATCCGTCAAACTCCTTAAGTTCGCGGATGACACCACCCTCATTGGGCTCATCTCTTATGGGGATGAGTCCGCCTACAGGTGGGAGATTGACCGTCTGATGTCCTGGTGTGAGCAGAACAACCTGGAGCTCAACGCTCGGAAAACAGTGGAGATGATTGTGGACTTCAGAAGGAACCCAGCCCCACCGACCCCCATCACCCTGAGAGACGCTTCCTGGGCACCATCATCTCCCAGGACCTCAAATGGGAGCTGAACATCAGCTCCATCACCAAAAGAGGACAACAGAGGATGTACTTCCTGCGGCAGCTGAAGAAATTCAACCCGCCAAAGACAATGATGGTGCACTTCGAGTCCAGCATCATCGAGTCCAGCATCATCGAGTCCATCCTCACCTCCTCCATCACCATCTGGTTCGCTGCTGCCACCGCAAACGACAAAAGGAGGCTGCAGCGGATCATCCATTCGGCTGAGAAGGTGATCGGCTGCGAACTGCCATCTCTACAGGACCTGTTTGCCTCTAGGACCCTGAGGCGTGCAGGTAAGATTGTGGCTGATCCTTCCCACCCGGGTCACAAACTCTTTAAGGTTCTTCCCTCGGGCAGGAGGCTGCGGGTCCATCAGGACCAAAACCTCCCGCCACAAGACCAGCTTCTTCCCATCTGCAGTTGGCCTTATCAATAAGGCCCGGGACCCCCACCTGACTCGGACTTTTATTCCACTCCCCTCACCTCAAGGATGTGTTAAATGAACACATTAGATCATATCATATTATATTATACTGCATTACATTGCATATTGCAATCGGACACTGTTTACTGGTTTTGCATTTTGCATTTCACTTTTTACTTCACTTTTTATATCTTTTATTTTTCTATATATTTTTATTCAGAAAAGTTTATGTCAAAATAAATGTTACTTTGTATAAATATTGGAAAAAAGTGAGTAAATAAGAAGTAAACAGTGAGTAAATATATACTGGTTTTCTATTTTTTATTCCCTTTCCTATGTATGTTGTATTTATTGCGTTTTTATGTTATTGCGTTTTTATGTTCTATGTTCATTGTATGCACCTATTACCAGAGCAAATTCCTTGTAGGCGTAAACCTACTTGGCAATAAAATACTTCTGATTCTGATTCTGATCTGATTCTGATGTATAAAGGGAAATGTTATTACCTGGAGCATAAGCTCTTCTGTCAATACCGACGTCCATGTGTACTTGTCCGGATGAGAACAGCCCCATCTCTTTGTTCACTGAACCAACTTGGGGCGTCTAGAATGCAATTAATAGCATAAACAATTACTTTTGATCATCCTTCATTAATTAGACATTACAATTCATGTGTTAAGTTTTGCAGTTATAGGACGGGACTAGATACATCGGCCCTTAGGGCCTGCAAGTGAGTCCCATTGCACTCCCCTTTGAATCTCCTTGCTTTCTGAAGAGCAGGTCATTGAGAGCACTTTCCAACAGAATTACTTTCTATTGAAGAAATCGTGTCTTTATTGATTTATTTTGTAATGAAGAATTCCATAAACTTCAGCAGTACAAATTCAAATTCTTAGTTATTTTTGTATGAGGACGTGATTTTGTTGCTGCAACATGCTTACATGTCAATCTGTTGGTGCAGAGATTTCGGAACCTGCCTCACAATGATCTGAGCTACGACGTAGAATGGCAGATGATTACCTCCAGAAGGGAAGTCATTTTGTCTGTTTTTTCTTTAGCAAGTTTAAGCGAAAATAACTTAACCAATTCTCTTGAAACTTAATGAAAGATTGGCTGAGAGAGAATCAGCGTTTGGAGTGGATTCCATTAAGGGAGCATATCAGAGATGTTTATATCTATGGTTTAATGCTTTACCCACCATCAGAGAGTGAATGTCCGGATAGGCCTTGGAGACAAAATTGATCTCCTGTTGTACAGTATGGTCCATCCTCCAACTCCTGGCCAGTGCAGCTTCCAGCTTGTAAATGATCTTTCCATGAATTCCTCTGAAGGTTGAAGGCATACTTCTGTATTGGACAACAGGCAGATAAATGACACGTCAGTTTAGGGGCTGCACAGGGGCAGGCTGTTTTCTAATGATTATTAAAATCAGTTACATAGTGGAAATACAGACATTTTGTCTCAGTGGATTGATTTACTGTACTTACCCTTCTGGTATTTTAAAGCAAAATTTAAAGACATGGGTCCCTTTGGGAATAACAGTTTCTGAAAGGGAAAGGATGTTTGTGTTAGTACTCACAGTATTCAAAAACAGTGGTTGGTGGAGAGGAACAGACTACTTCTACTCATAGTTCAATGAGTAGAAGTACTTTGTAGTTCTACTTCATAGTTCTACTCATAGTTCAATGAGTAGAAGTACTTTGCATATCTGTTTCCCTGCCTGTTCGCACTGTTTTGCTTACTCACTTAAGGAAAATGTGTTGTAATTTATACATACATATTTCAATACAGTTTATGCTCGTCACTTTGGTTTTGTAGACTTAAATGTTTTTTTATAGTTTTATAGTATTGTATTTGACTTGTCTTATATTAAGCTCTTTTTACTTAGTTTGATCCTTTTTGCTCTAATTGCACTGCTGAGATGAGCTGTCCTCCACTTGTAACACTTTTCACTGTACTGTGTTTGAACTGACATAAAACCACAACCTTGCACTTTGTTATTACTTTACAATCTTATGTTATTGTAATAATTTGTCATTATTCTAATGTGACATATTCTATATTATACTACAATATATTATTTATACGTTGTAAAATATATACTATACTTTAAAGCTATGCTATACTATACTATATACCCTTCTACATTATATCATATATAAAACTAATCCAAAAAGGGATTACACAATGGGCAGCTTTAGTTTAGTTATTTTTCCTGAAATTGAACATGGGAAATTCTGGGAATCAACTTGTTTTGGATGAAGTGATAAAGAAAAATCCTGTACAGTTTACATCCCTACATATGAACCTTGCCCTTATGTTATTGCCCAACAATATTTCCTCATGGTATATTTGTCCTAACATGAATGGGACAGATTAGCAACTTTGCACTGTCATGAAATAAACTTAAACCTGATGTAGGTAAAATGAACTTCAATTGGAACAGCTACATTTTCATACAAATGTCACAGTTACAATATCCTATACCATATATTCTGTGTTACTATACTATAGTTGTATAGATTACGTTATCCAGAAAGGGAGGGGCTTCGTGTTCTGAACATGTGAATGAACTTGTTTTGGATATTGTGGTACAGTAAACCGTATAAAAAGGCAGGGCCCTGCAGGGTGTCAGATCTAATTATGTGTATGATAATAAGATTGAACCTTTGGCGTCCTCCTGCCCTCCGATCAGGAACTCCTTGAGTTTGAAGTATCTCTTGCTCGCGCGGTAAGTCCGGTCTTTGTCGCCGGTCTTCTCGGACCAGCGGACCTCGGCGTCCCCCTTTGCTTTGACATGGAGGCTCTGGGCTGAAACCTCCTTCCGCAGCACCAGAGTCACTTTCCCATTCACCGTGTCCCCCTCAGAGAAGGTCCGGCTCTCGTTCAGCGCGACGTAAGTCAGCTCGAAGCTCTCCACGGAAGGCATGGTGCTTGGTGGACCGCGGGGGAAACGAGACCGAGTGGGACAGGACCTACAGGACACGCCCTGGGAGAGTCTTGATCGCAGACCTCTGCTGCCATCCACCGTACAGGAGAAAACTGAGTCTGCACCATATATACAGTCTATGGTCTGCAACGGTGGAGACCACCATGATCACAACATAACCACTACAGGGGAGACCCCGACCCGGTTTGCCTTTGATTGGCTGACCCTCTCACTCTACCCCAAATCTAACCAATCAAGCAGGGTGGGAGGCGGGTCTTCTTCTACCAGAGGCTCTCAGTAATTCACATAAATAGTTATTACCACCTGTATGAGTTAAGTATAACCAATGAAAACAAACAGACTCACATTAAAAGTTTACACAATAATATTATTATTAACAATGTAATGATATTATTACTTTTATTATTCTTATTGATAAGAATAATAATATATTTTATTTTTACAGCGCCTTAAAATGGACATGACATGATCATTACTTGAAAGCAGTTTTGAAGAGTTTTATTTCTATATCCCTCGATTTGTTTAGGTGTTTAACAAATGAAAATATAAATTCTGCAATACAAATGATATGTAATGTACAAATCATGGGTTTTTGACACATAAAGTTTACCATTCAAGGCCCTTTTGGATACGATTGAAGGATTATTCAGTATATTATGTGCAATCTAATATTTGCATGAAATTCTGAATATATAAATGTCATTACATATTTAAAAGATGGGACTCATAGCATTAACTATATCATAAACTGTAATGATTCAATTCAGCGTCTGTAAATGCACAATGGGAACCAATGTCCCCAAGTTTATTTCTCACATCAGTTATTGCATCAATGGAAAGTCTTACGGTGTGATAGTTTTAACACCCCACACCTCCCCACCCATAACAAAAATATGTTTTTCTTTTATTTTGAAAGTTCGATTCCCACTGCAGAAGTCCTGCTAGAAACAAAATAAGCACAAAAAGATTAATCATCAGTTATAGTCAACATGTATATTCTCGGTGAAGGGTTGGGGTGAATTATAAAATGTTTAAATTCATAATAGGACAAATCTATTGTTTAAACTGAAATTCACTATATGTCAAAAAAGTAAATAAATAAAACTGCAGGAGAAGACAGTTTCAGGTCTAAACGGGTCAAAGGTTAGAGGCCATTACTTCCCTCGTGGCGCAGGTGGTGTTCGTGATCACCTGGAGTTTGGTAAATAACATCCACCTATTATATTAGAAGCAGTAATATCATGTGCGGAACCTGTTTTTAGTTACTAACTGCCACAGTTCATTTTTATGCTTGGTTAGTTTGGTAACATAGTGGTAATAAACGGACGTAAACAGGATCTTAATAGGCAAAGATTTGAAGTTCGTTTTCAAAAATTAAATTTCCCATAACATGTTGCTACCTGTAAGTATGACCCTTAGTGTGTGCGTGCTTTTGTGTGTGTGTGTGTGTTGGACAGACATGCGTCAACAGTGGCTGTTGGTTAGAATCTATTGTTATGAAGTGAAATTCAGTGTTTGTAAATCTACTGCGCAGCCACCCCACCTGCTGGTGAAACGTTGTAATTGGCGTCACAGTAAAAAAGACAGGTGTTGGACTACAGTTGTGCAGGACAACCACTTTATTTCAAAAGTCTGAGTGTGAATAAAAACAGTCAGAGTTGTCTGCTACATCACTGATTCTGTTGCATTTGCTTGTGTTGCTGCAGAGCTCTGTAAATAACTTCTGCTAATGGATGTGTATGAGAAGTTGCTTTGTCTCATATGTTGTGTAGTTACTTATTGTTATGCACTTGTCTGAATGTTAGTCTGTATTTGTTGACTACAACAAGTCATTAATTTAAAAAATGAAAAGAAACCACTTTGGAGCCTTGGTACACCACTAATTTTAGTTGGAAGTGTTTTATGGTTGAGAATTTGCCCAAGACTTACCACACTGTAAATATAATTGACAATCTACTATAATTTATGAATCGCTGTGATAGTATAGGGTGTGCAAGTTTAAAACAGTGGTTAAAAATTTAGATGTAAAGTAATCTACTCATCCCTCAGTTCCAAACTAAATAGCTTTCAGATGTTTATAATAATACTTATAAGTGTCCTGTTTATCAATACTTCCTTTCTCTACGAACTTTGAACAACGCCTGAATCTCTTTAGTTTAAGGAGGACAGGACCAGCAATGAAGTCTTGGTAGCTGATTGCTCCACAGAGGCAAAATGAAATGATGGCATTCCTTACATAGGAATTTTTTCCCCTAATTGATTTTTTAATTTAAATACTACTAATAAATACTAATTGTAAATGCTGTCGTGGTGATTGCACATAGAACATTTGAGAACAGGCTGGATATATTTGTCTGATAAATAAGGAAGTGATTTAACAGGATATAAATATTTGTCTTACAGACTGGATGGCTCTCTGGAAACTGCCTGTTAGTACTACAGCTTCTTTGTCACTGCCCCCTGCTGGTGCCTCCGGGTCTGCTCAGCTTTCCAGGTGAATGAGCCTCTTTACACAACCCAAACCCATAATATCTAGCACTAAATCTTGGAATTGGTAACGGCCAAAATATATCACCCATACCAACACTTTCCTTTTATATATTGTTGCTAAAAAACCCATTTGGAAAGTAAATAGACACACTAACACAGGAGTCAACAAACTGGTTCCTACTGATCAAATACAACTCAGTAATATTGAGTTAGTGCCTTTCTAAAATGCCTCTTGTCGCTTTCAAAGCTTCACCAAGATTTAATAATGTTTAACTAATCTCAGTCAGCTGGTGTGCTGTCAACACAAGGTGCTATGGCGACGGTTACCCTGCCAATGTGGTGTGTGCTGCAATGGTAGGAGAAGGAAAATGGAGTCATGGCCACATAAAAACCAGAGCACTGTGAGAAAATGAAGGGAAACAAAGGAGACGGAGAAAAGAAACATTTTTGTCCTTTCACTTTGGCTCAGGTTAGTTCGTGGGAGTCATTTTGCTACTCGTGTTTCTGCCTTTTTTTGTCTTGTATTTGTGTTTTTTTTGTCAAACAAACATAAAAACCAAAAATGGTTTATATGGCTTTTATTTGATGGTGATGTATTTGATATGGTGGCAAGTAAAATTCACCATGATAACATTTTTGAGTGGACCAACTGGGGTAACTTTTGACGCGACAGGATCAGCACAAAAACAAAACCTTGAGCCTCTTGAGCTCTGCAGACATCAAATGGTAGTAAATGCGGAGATGTCCTATATGTGTCCAGAATGCTTTTGTGCAGCAGATGTCCAGGGGAGATGTCCAGGGGAGAAAGTATCTGCTTTACCAATGGCACAACAACATTTGTGGTGTATAATGGACTAAGGTTTTGGACATTGATTTCTCAAAAAGGAGTCTTGTAAAGCCAGGCCAGTGAACAATGTTCCAGCTATTATTCGTTTATTGAAATGTCTTCTTCGGAAAGATCCTTTATTTTTATTTGTATCGTTCTAGTATATTGTAACGTATCCTTCTCCCTGATAAGTGAACATCACAGTAGCGAATCATGGCCACAGCTCAAGTGCCAATCAGCTGTGCGCAGGAAACATAAGAGTAAGTATGGGAGAAATATGAAAGTGATTAATAGAGAAGTGAGCGAATCAAATCCTGCTTAGGGTCCTCATTAAGCTAAGGACAGCCCTGCGTGCTATGAAAGTCCCTCATCTACATGAGACAAAGATTAAACCGGTTTTAGGCAGCACCCGTGAACATTTGTCTATTATGGACTGCAGAGGGCCATCTGTAGCATAACAGAGCTGCAGCTTCATATCAGCCTCATAGACCTCGTTACTGCAGTGCTGGTTTTCTTTGTAGAGTTTATTTGAAATTTTGCAACAAATACAGTCAAGACCGGGAGTATTTGAACAGTTACTCATGTAGGCCCTGGGCTAAGGCAAAATTAAATTGAAATAAAGAATAGAAGGGTCTGATTCTGTTTATACCAATATTGAAATTGTGAGAATACAGCTCTGATAACACAAATATCCAGGTTTTTGGAACTCTAAATTAAGTCAAAGAAAATTATCATTAGAATTCCTTTGACAGCCATTCACTTTCTGACGTCTTTGACCCACAGACATTAGCAGACAAACAGTGTATGTGCACCTTCATTCTTGTTTGTTTTGGGGTCTCTCTGCCTCAGTCACACTCAGACCAGTCAAGGATATTCTACCTCTTTAGCGAATGATTTGGTTTGATGTTTAGGATCTGCGTCCTCCTGAATAATGAAATGTCGCCGGATCAGTTTTTATGGATTTGTCAAAAGCATTTATTTCAGTTGTCAAGTGTGCGTAAGAGTGCTCGTCAGTGTGCATAGATTCTGTTTTTACATAAGAACAAATCCAAGACAAGAACACATCGGTGAATTTCAAATTCGTTGTAAAATCTGTTTAAGTAGATTAATTAATTTAAAAATGTTGTTCTGAAAAGCACTCTAGGTGAAAGTAAGTAGTATTCTAAAAGACTTGTTCTTTTGTAATGGATCTATTAATGGCAAAGACTTAAATCACATCCCTCAGTAGAAGCTCATTAATCTATGCCGTGTATGTGCTCCTGGTTGGATGGGTTGTATCCCCGCATTGGGAGAAAGGGTGCCTTGGTCAAGTCCAGTCTTTATTAAGATTAATGAACAGCTTGACATTTTTAGTCCTCTGTCTGAATCGATAATTTTAATACTCATGAGGGCCAATGGGGATCTGAGCTTGCGGTACACACACTGTGTCCACAGGGCGCATGTTAAATGTCCGAGTGGTAATCAATGCAAAGAAATTAGCTATTGATCCCTTATAGTTTTGTAATAGGTTATCTATTGGTTTGCTCTTTGGGAAAATTCCAATATCAGTCGGATGGAATGGTGCTGGTAATATCGCTGTGGGGTGTGTGCATGTCTATCTGTGTGCATGGCTGCACATACATCCAGCTCCCCCCCATCAGTGTCTGCATGTGTGTGCAGAGTCACATTCTAATTAGCACAGAGGGCAGATTGTAAATAAACATGTTGAGGAGAATATCGATGATCTGCACCAGAATCCCAGTCTATCTCAAATGAGGCCGGGAACTTCACATTGGCTTTATGCAAACTTAATGCTGGCTCGACCAGTATGTAAACAGCAATTTTAATACATTAAACCATTTTCACCATTATTCCTCAAAATGTTTGTAAGTGACCACATTTACTTTACAAATATGTTCATATTTTTATTGGTGTGTAAAATGTTAATGTAGCCGATGAAATACTACTAAAATAGAAATACTGGTTCAGGTCATTAACTGTAGTTCCAAAGCAGACTATGAAGCATGGATGTAGTAGTATTAGACATCAATGGTTCTAAGCTAAGGGAAAATGGATGTCTCCCAAACATACGGTTCTTCTTTCTAAATAATATTAAGTTAAAATGTATATGCTTTTCTTTTCTGTGTTCCCAGGACATAGATCTGCTTTGCTGGGGTAGCGGGGAGCTTGGTCAGACTGGATGTGGAAGGCCAGGGGAGATCGCTCCAGAGGAGGCCCACCTGAGAGAGTTCACATCAGACAGGCTGGGCACGGTGAAGCTGCTGGCTTGTGGGTCCAGTCATTCCATTGTGGTTACAGGTACTATTGCCATTCCACTTGTACAGGCCTACTGTTGTATTTCATTTCAAAAAGTTGATGCCTTAATGGTAAATGGTCTCTATTTATATCACACTTTTTGAGTCTTGATGACCACTTAAAGTGTCCATCCATTTGTAGCACACACACTGCAGGCCAACAGGGGCAGTTACTGGATTCAGAATCTTTCCCAAGGACTCTTCTGCATATGGAATTGGGGAGACTGGGACCTAACCACTGATCCTCTGGTTAGTGGATGACCCACTCCACAGCCACCCCTTAAATGGTCTTTAATCTTTTTGGTTTGAGTAATCTTTAATGTGGGTCTGATACAAGCTTTACCAGGAAAGTCCATCTATTGTGTGTATATGTAAAATATGAAGAAAACATTTGGCAGAATAAGTTAAGTTCTGCTGATCAACTTGATAATTTTGATGACCTATAAATATTGACCATGATTTCATCTGTAGTGCATCTCCAGACAGAGATGTTAGGAATTGTTAATATCTGGTAGGCTTTGTGCTGTTTGGAAGTTTGATATTTGGTAGAGGCTACAATATGTTGCTCATACTTATTGTTGATTTGCTGAAAACCAGAGTTATCCAGTGAGACTTAAAAATATTTGCAGAGCAGTTACCTCAGAGAGATATTTGAGCAAAGCATGTATAAGCCACCAAGCTCATAGCAGCAATTCTCAGCCACTGTTTTTGAAATTTGATGGACATATTTGTCCAAGCTACCTGGCAGTGCACAGAGTAAATATACAGCACCCAGAAAACGGATCCAGTAAGCACGGCAATGGGAGACTCTCTTTCGGCTTCAAACATGTGTTATGATATATATAAGGTTTACATGAAGTTTCTCCCTCACTGCCCATGCGGTAATACTGGCCTACTTATTTGCTAGTTAGATAGAAACCCTACGACAGAAAGAGAGGAGTATCCTCCAGTACATTAGCTGGCAGTGGTCATAAAACATTAGCCCAGATAAGTCCTATATAGATCACCCCAACACAAGATCCTATACTGCTTCCATCATTACAGGGGGAAAAAAGGTGACATTTGTGATTGATTAAAATGGTGCAGGCTAGCTTAGGCTAAATCATGTTAAGTGATGTGACACTGCAGTTTCACATATCATATTTCTGTCGAGACAATGATGGCGGAAGGCATTGTCGAGGCATGATATCTGACAACAGCAGACATCTGGAGGGACCGGCGGAGATTTATGGCGGGTTTTAGTGGTCTGAGGGAGATGAGAGAGAGTAAAAAGTGGTCCTTTTTTGTGCATTGTCACTTCCCGAGTGACTGTAAATTTTACTCCAGCGCTGTTGGGAACTGGAGACATTTACACGTCTTGACAAATTGCCTGCTGTAAAAGTATTTACTGGTCTTGTCCTCCCTTTTATTCTTGGCCAGCCCGCAAACACGTGCCCCCTCCCCCACTCGCAGACAGACATATTTACCCACAGTAAATTTATGTGACACATGTTTATGTGGCGTACCTGAGCTCTAGCCCAAGATATGTCATAATGGTGTCATGTTGAGAGTACTGGTCCGCTGTTAACGTTTTAATAGAGGAGGTCTTGAGTAGATCATAATGGTTTTATATCGGCCACATTGGCTCCAATCACCGGCCATTTGGCCCAGTCAGCTCAAGGAAAGGCTTGTTTATGGAAAAATAGCCTGTAAGAGAAACCTATGACGTGCACAGGAGGATGAAGAACAACTACACACACACACACACACACAGAGACACACACACACACACACAAACACACTCTATCGTTAATACAACATCCACAGATTAACATGAACAAAATGGTTTCAACCAAATTAATATCACCAACCAACATTCAGTGATCAACTGTAACTGAAACACATGTGGGAATAGTATTTTTGTGGGTTTTGTGTTTGAGTTTCAATGTTAATTATAATTAATTTGTCGATTTTGTTTAAAATTATAATCTGGCTATTATGGAATTGAAATATATGTATCATGGAATTATTTGTTAATTCTCTGCAATTATAGATGAAATAGTTTCATTTCTAGTAGATGGATCTTTTCCTCAGATAAGCATGGAATGATTTACCTTGGAGTGTATTTAGTCTCCTTGGTTTCTCCTTTGCATTATAAATCGTGGCCACTGGGTGGCACTGTGAGACTGCCAATGAGAGCGTGCAACAGGGGAGAGTGGAGGGGGTGGTTCGTGGTGTTGGGGGGTGAGAAGGGAGGCCCACACTTACCTCACACTCAGACACAGCTATAATTTACTAATAGTACGGGAGCCGCCATTGCTGTTATCTTTTAATAGATTTGTACGGGGGAAAGCAGGTGCCTGTTGTTAATGTGTCCAATTGCCCAAGTTGCCTACAGAATTTAGGGCATCCATCACTGTCGTCGGCGGTGACACCCTGTCGTTCTACTTCATGCGGTGGGCCGGCCGGGCTGGGCTGGTAACAGATGAGGCTTCTCTCTCCTCCAGACGCCCACAGTCACACCGAGACGACCGCCATACGTGCTTGCACATGCATACACACACAAAAACCACACACAGCTATATCGCACTCTTAGAGGGCAAACTAAACTTATACCCCTTATTTAAAGGAAATACACCAAATGAATCGAAAACTTTAAAAAGCGGCATATTTCCCCCCAAAAATGCATTTCCAAAACTTTAGTGGAATTAGTGGGTTTTTATTCTCTCTCCGTGAGTAAAGTGTCATTTAAAAATAAATCTTGGCAAACTTTGCTCCCATTGCTTTGAGTTCTTGACCTTCCAGCTGCACCCTTGAGCTTAGCCAGGGGCACCACGTTGCTTGCAGGTTTGCCCTCCGCCCTGGAAAACACCCTGTGCAGCTGTGTTTCTTTAGACCCAGGCTGAGAGTTGGAGGGTACAAAGAGGTGCTTGCTAATACCTTGTTACGGCTGTTTCAGTTGCTGGGTCTCGCAGAGGTCAGTGTCAGTACCGCTTTCGTTCGAGGCCCTTGATCTGCTGGATGTTGGAGTAAGCCAAGGACTCACGTGCTGCCGGTTTGTGACCTACCCGGATTTTTCGACCAGAGGCTTTGCTCAGAATCCTTTGGACTGCTCTACACGTCTTTGGTCCGAATTGGTTACTTTGAATTTTGGTCTTTTGACTGTTGTAAGCAAAGTAAAAAAATGAAAAAAAAGCTGAGTTGTGACACATGTTTGACAGAAAGTCAGAACAGCCTGACAAACTGTGCTGGGGGGGTTTAGTTTTTTTCTTTTTCCTTTTATTATCCCACTCGTTTTTTCCTCACCTCTCTTTCCATGAGTTATGAACCTCGGTTGGGCCTTGGTGTCAGGTGTTAAACAGCATATGAGGGCTATGACCCAGCTTCCTAACCCTCTCTTCCTCTCTGACATCTCTCTTAACATTAAACAGAGCCTTTACTCTCACTGTAATTGTAACCATCATGTTTCTTCTGCACTGTTCCCCCCCCCACCCCAATATTTCCTCCTGCAAGCTGTTGATAAGCATTGCACCATTTATGACTAAAACATTCCTCAAACATCCTCTCACTCCTCAGCTGTGAATGTGTTTCAGTTTCACCCTCAACTTGAAACTACTTAACTTAATAATACAGACATCATTCAGAGTCTTGAATTAATTAATAATTGAATTTATAGCACTTTTCAATAAGAGCAAGTGTTGATACAGCCTCTTTTTCTCATCATAAACATTCCTCTGCAAACAGGTGGAATGGAAAATACTGTCTATTCAGTTTAATGATCCGTATTGAAGTAGATTACAGCAGACGCAGTTTGCTCAGAGCAACTTGATCCTTAGAAGAAAATAAAAACGTTTAAAGTAACAGGACAATTGACCTGACGTCTTTCTGCTCTTTATTGGCACGCAGCTGCATCGCTGAAGACTTGGGCCAGAAAAGTGATGAAGACACAAACTGACCATCAACAATGGCAGCAAAGAATCCCCAAGGTGCACACATGATCCAACCTTTTTGCCTGTCATGGTTCATGCAGACTTGAGTGACCTACTTTCTCTTGCTTCAACTATTTAAATTAATCCACAGACTGATCATTATTAATAATAGATTAAGTTGTACATGTTCATTCATTCAGTCCATCCTGACTCTGCTTGTTAAATTCTCTCACAGCCTCAGCTGATGTCTCTGGCCTGCAATAGGGTAATTGTGATTTCTTTGTAACCACCGCAACAATATCAACATTGATCCCAACATAATGATCGATGAACCTTTCCTAGATGCCTGCATTCAGTCTTTTATTCAGACTGAATAAAAACAACACAATCTTGTCTTCGTGCACACAAACGCTGTGTAACTGTTTGTGAAATGCACGAGTGGTGGAGTGAGATCCGATGACAAGCGGTCACAGCTCTTCCATAATTGCATTCACCGATCCTGGCGTGCACGCGCAGGGTGCAAATATATCCTCTATGGTTGGTTGTTGGGCTGATACTGGCCAATTGGGAAAATGTAGCATATCGCCCAACCCCAATGTCGAGCCGTCTCTGCTTCAGTAGGAAAGAACACTTTTACCTTTGTGTTTTATTGTCTTGGTTAATGTTTGTCAAAGAGTGCAATACTTTAGGAAAGTAGTGGCCATCCCCCTGCATGACAATCCAATATGTCTGCTTTGTACCCAGCACCGAGGGGAGCGTTGGTAATAATTTGCCATTTAGCTGTGTTGATGTTTTTCAACGATTTCCCAGTTGGAAGAGGTGAATGAGCGGGAAGGAAGGAAAGGGGAAAAAAATTCCCCCTGTCCGTGCCTCTCGCCCTCTCTCTCACTCACTGTTCTTCCGCTATTTCTTTCTATTTTGCTGTCCCCCCCCCTTGATCTCAGCTAATTTGGTTGAACAGGTTGAGCGTTTAGTTTTGCACTCAGTTGCTTTTTAAGGTTAATCGTAGGACAGAAGTGTTTATATTGCTGTAATATGGGCTTAACATTCTCTCAGCGAAGCATGGAGCGCTTGAAGTATGTAGTCCGCCATCCCGCTGCCCCCCCCTCCCCCCAACACCCCTCCTCCTCTGCCTCCTCTGCCTCCGTCAAAAAGACAAACCTTACGCAGTACAAAAGATGGGGGGGGGGAAGTCTTGCCAATTAGCAGCTAATGAGACAAGCTTGTGAGGATATCCAAATCCTCAACGATGTTAACATTTACGTCCCCTCCCCATCTCTCGAGTCCTTCAACCTGCGGCACCCCCATCTGCCCTTGCACCGAGCCTGTTGTAAGGCGGCGAGGGCACCTCTGAGGCCCTCTGTGTGATTATTCACACATGGCCGTGGCCCTGGTGCTTTGAGCGGCAAATAAGGGAGGAAGAAAGAAATGCCTTACGTATGGCTAATGTAAGAATGCTCCACTGACACATGGCCAAGGCTCCTTTTATTTTTAATTTCATTTTTTGATGTCCACTCAACACAAGGCACATCATCATTTACCCCCATATATAATAGATATGTACATGATATAGTATACATGTCTTAATATAGGAGAGGCAGGAATTTGGTGGTTATATTTGTGATAAGTGAAAAAAAATATGCCATGAGAAAAACCAGTCACCCCAGTTTCCTTTGACATGCCTTTTATCAGAGAAAATAAAATCTGCTTTTGTAATAGAGATCTTTGGACAGCCTTGAATGATTCGCCACCACTCTTTTCCGGCCTCATTTTCTCCAGAGCGACCATAGGGAGGGTGTGTGTGTGAGTGTGTGTGCGCGCACAATCTCTATGGGGAAAATCAAATGTGAGTTGGCCTGGAAGTGTTGCAGTAAACAGCGAGAAAAAGCAAACACAGGCCAGATCAGGGAATATCATGCAGAGTAATGTTTGGACTAAAAAGAAATAATGTGTAATGGAACAGCACAAACTCCACTCTCCGAAGGGACTTCTAATTGATTCTGTGCTTCATTACTAGTTTTCTCGGGGAGGAAAACAAACCGGACATCTCACTTTATTATGAAAACGGAGCACTAGACATTTAAACGGACGCCACGGCGATTATTGCCAGACATTTCTCACAGCATTTTGCAGCAGACGATTGCTTTACTGCTTTAGCTCTTTCTTAAATTGTATTGTTTTTTTCCTTGAATGGAGCAGGGAGCAGCGGTTTGAATACAACCTTAACCCCGACTGAAACAATTAAATGAAAGCAGAGAATTGAAAGAGAGAGGTTTTGGGAGCACACACTAATCCAGGGCTCCACTTGATGCGTTATTTGTCGGGGGCAGTACATTTGTGCATGTTAACTAACTGTGCCACTGCACTTGGCCTGCTCGTAATAGGGTTCCAGCGCAAACATTTTCTCTAAGGGATTTCTATTATTAATTCTGTCTGAACACATACATAAATGAATAATGAAATAAATAATGAAAACGTTATTACTTTTGGCAGCTGGGTCATTCCTCGTTTCCTGCCTTTTCCTCCGCTTGTTTCCTACTAATTAACTTTCCAAGGAGTTGTCCTCTTTTTCACGAAATGATTTTTCATCAGGGTGGTCGGCCGCTGAAAGAGTGAAAAAGACAACAACCAGAACAATGCACGGGCCCTTTGCCGCCTGCTTGTCATTTAAAGGAACTAATATATTTTCTTCATTATTTAAGTAAATCGCACACAGCTGCCACACAGTGATTTAGCTATTCTGTCACAACAGGTGGATATAAATAGACCTCGTGCATGAAAGTATGAAAAATATTAAACCTTGAGCCTGTAGCAGAGTCACGTTCATCTAATATTCACATTATCGACCAGTGAACCTCAGGAGAGTTTACGAGTTTTGCTCTTACAATAAAGCACGGGACAGGAAGTGCTTCTGGGGATATCTAATTTGGCAAATCCAGGTCCCTCCCTCCGTTTGCAGCTCGGCCACCACTCGGCTCCCTCCTCTCAGATGCCTGCCCTATGCCCCGCGCCATGCTGTTAAAGGCTTGTGTGCCGGGACAGAGGCTCGGCGATAAGTAGCCCTCATTTAACATGGATCTTAAAGAGGGTAGTAAAGCTAGAGCCTGAGTAGAAGTCCCCCCCCCACCCACCATCCCTCTGGCATTACTATATAGATGACCCCTCTCTCTCTCTCGCTCCTCATTAGAGTCATTGCAAACTCTTTCAAACTGCTCCTTCCTTCTCTCCGCGTTTTACTGTTAATTAGTTTGCTTTGTAAGGTTAGACGTGCGGACGGAGCAACTTTGGCTGCCATCTGTGTGCGTACGGCTCTAACTATGTACAGATGGTGTGTGTGCCTACAGACAGGTTGCTTCTTGTGGGGAGAAGAAAAACGCGAGAGACGGTTTTGGGTGTTTTAACATGATTTATGGCCGTTCTCACAGGTAAGTCTGAGCCGTAACGATTGTTAGTCAGCTGTCAAAAAAAGGGACAACTTAAGATGAAAAGGAGGAAGATAAGAAAATGTGTTTCTTCATTTCCATATCCTTGGTGATGAATCCGCTGGACGAAAAAAGTTGTGGAAATCCTGGAAAAAGTTGCTTTTAAAATGTCCTAACTTTAAAACACATTGAACCAATTGTGTTGCGGCTACTTCAGAAAAGCTCATAATTTGGCCAAGTTAAAATACCATTAGCCACTCAGTGAACCAGGTAAGTAGAGAAAAAGGCAGAGATTGACAAATAATTGCTGAACAAGGTCACAAAATTAGCAAACATAATCAAATAAGGAGCTGACAGAATTATTTATGGTTTTGGTTCCTAGCACAGCATTGTCATATTTAAGTTTTCATCAATTTAAAAATCTACTTTCAGTTTAGGACGAATTAGATTCTCGAAAAGTAATGTCTCAACCATGGCATACTTTCCCTGACTTCTTGGCCTGACTGCAGGGTGCCTCTTGCTGGTGGGAAACCTGCCCCTGTCAGTGCTAGTTCAGTGGCTAATGCCTTCTACTGGGCATTGCGAATAACCCACCACAATTAAAAAAGGGTTAGCAAAATTATTGTTGGCCTCCTGCCACTTACTTGATGTGACTTAACAGTGGTCAGAGACAGATCTCGGGCACTTGGCCCCCAAAACGTGACTTTTTTCTCTCACTCCAGTTCCCTTGTAATTGCCCCGGTGTAATTAGTAAATTGAAGGAAACTTGGCGACGGGGAAGTCTTGGTCTAAATGAGGAACACAGATTCCAATACACTGGACACTATTATTGTTCATGAGGTTGAACATTTTCTGTTCACTTTTTTCACTGATACTAATATCATGTGTTCATGATAAATGCTAAAACGTGACCTGTTTCTCTTGTGTTCGGTTTCAAAATAAGCTTTCACAGTTTTATAAGTAAAATAATATAATGTAGTTAATCGTGGGCACTACTTTCTGGTGTAGCACACTTTGTATATCGGGAGACACGTCTAAGAAGTTCATGAACATGGATATCTTGGATAATTAACGCGAGTTAGCGATGAAAGTGTGAAGAGACAAAGATGAGCATTTTCACAGTAACGTCACAGTTTTGTCAAACACGCTGGAATAAAGGTTTATTAACGATTATAATTTGCTGTGTTGACACCTTTTTCTGTGATGAAATGGAGTGTTGAGGCCGGGCTGAGAGGTATTGCGGTGCCGTGTCAGCGCTTATGGAGTCAGTTTGAAGAGAATCTGTCATTTCATTAGATTTGCAACAGCGTTACTCATTATCATGTACTGACGCATGTAGCGTTGTGAGACAGGTCGCAAATAACATGTATATACATTTACGCCACGCGCTGCTTCTCACGCACAATTGTTCAAAATACTGTAAAATTAGAAAAGCATGATTTTTAATATTGCAAGATGCTTCCTCTATAGATTGTTGTTTTTGTAATGCTCACCTCGATCGAAGCCATAAACACGGAACCTTTTATCAAGATTTGTCATAACACCGCTTACTAATGACTACAAGTGAATACAGCAATTTAAATGTATAAAAAAAAACGTGCTGCAGCTAAACAAAATATTTCAGTTGAAAACCTCTTTCCTTTTGTCTGTCCGTTAAAAAAAAATTCAAACTGCACAAGTGCGGAGGATCCTCTGCAAACCTCTGAGAAAGCAGCCAAAAATATACGAGAGAAGAAAGATTGCTTTGTTCATTTATTTTCCCTCCTCTCTCTCTCTCTCTCTCTCTCTCTCTCTCTCTCCTCTCTCTCTCTCTCTCTCTCTCTCTCTCTCTCTCTCTCTCTCTCTCTCTCTCTCTCTCTCTCTCTCTCTCTCTCTCTCTCTCTCCCCAAGGTTCTATTAGGAAATAGATCCCAGGTGTTCGATAAGCCTGTAGTGGACATGACAGCAGTGCAATCAAGTGTATAAATTTAATTGCAGGCTCATTTTGTGCCGTTTATTAGCCGTTTAGGGGCACATCGCTCCACTTGAACCCTGTTATTGCCAGACAGAACAGCTGTTTGGCTCCTTTTTAACTGTTTGTCTTGTCGCACAAGTACACAGTTAAACGCCAAAAGCTGCTTATTTGCAGTAGACATTTATCAAAAAATGTAAATAAATATGTGTATTTGAACAATCTTGTTTATTAAATAGAAAAGGCAATAAAGGGTTTTGATTTCTAAAAAGTTTGACTACTTACTGAACACAAAGTTGACCACACACACACACACACGTGCACAAAAGGGCTTCCAGTGAGTCCTCTTGTCCTCTTGTGCAGCCCTTGTGGCTTTTGCTGAACCGGTTTTAGTCCGCCCTCCATCTTTACAGCTGGACGCGGTGCCACACACCGAGAGGCCTGCACATGTACACACGCTTTGGTCGAAACCTACTTCTGGCGCGACACCCCATTAATAAAAAAGCCCAAAGAAAGCTGTGCTAATTGTTACCATGCACTCGGCCGGTATTCCTATAAATCACCTGACTAATTGCAACAAATTGCCGGCTGACATTAAGCTATGATTTCGAACCAGCAAATATTCATCAACATTGCAACTAGCCCCATAAAACACGGCGCTGGCTGTTTCCCAGGCCAAACACACATCTACCATCTAACTCCCCCATTATTTATGGATCTTTCTTGTCCGGAGCGTTTAAGTGCTGCATGGTGAGTGAATGCGACGCCATCTTGTGTATTTATTATACCACCGGATAGCCTAAGTAGTGGCAGGCGTATGACTAGGCACAGACCTTGTTTTCCATGTTGCCCTTGGAGCCTGGTGTGTTGTGCTCACTGCCCTGTATTGATTACTGTGTTGTCTGTCATAATAGAATTACTGAAGTCTGCCTGTAAAACACCAAGCCTCCTTTGAGTGAGACGGCAAAGAGGAGATCATTACAAATAATTAAACAATTTACCGAAAATTTATTGCAAAAATGAACAATACTGTTTCTACTTTGAATCACTGCTTTTTTTCCGTGTTATTTACCAAATGCTCATTACGGCAGCATGTACTTAGAAGGTGCTTGATTTGTTGCCAGGCAGTCATATGTTGCAGCATTTAACCTCCCATGCAATGTTTATTTCATGCAGACAAAAGGCTAGTTAAATCTTCCTCTACGCTCCGACAGGCACCATAACTGTCACTGTCGGTGATGTATTTCACAGCCCAGTGCATTACCACCGCTAATGTTTCACTATCCTGCCAATTCACCCTGGTACTGTTCAAAACACCTACAGCACGGGTCAGAACAGTACTTAATAGGCTGTCCCCCAGGTGTGCATCAGCAGCTAAAGATGTTGGGGCCAAAGGTCGGGATCTGATTTGTTATGTGGGAGTTCATGGGGAATTTTGATGTGCACTGATCAATTCCACACCCCAACATGTACATAAATCAATTCTGCATCTGGAAGGCAGGTATGTGTGGGTACACATGCGTGTGTGGTGGCACGCACACGCATGCACAAATGGACTCCTTGTCCAGGCGATAGTGCAATTAATCATAAATCTCTCTCAGCATTATGTAAGCATGATTTTATTCCCTCTTCTTCCCTTCTTCCCATCTCCCCCCATCGTCCATCCCCTCTGTTTTAAATTGCAGACGTCTCCGCTATAGCTTGATGGGCCACAGTAGCGAGGCATTGCCATGGGGGTGGACGTGGTTAGGGCAGGTTGAAGAAGAGGGAGCATGAAAAAAAAATCCTTCCTTTTGACACTGTTAAACATTGACGGGCTTATTACCGTGTTCTCTGATTCAGCTGGATGTGTTCAAGGATCTTCTCAGCGGTGAAAAAGGTCAGCCGCTCTTAGTTGTGCTCAGCTAGAATACTAATACTGTCCTTATTCAAATGATCTGCTCCAGCGCTTATTAAATTGATGGCCCGGGCGCTCTAATTTAATAGTGTTGCCGTCCAGGAGAGGGACACAGCTGCAGTCACCGGTGAATTAGGTGCTGCCGAGGCAAAGTTCAAGCAGGAGCCCCCTCTGCTTTTGGGATGCATTTTTCCCAGCAAATTAGCAGTCGCTGGCAGTGCACAATTAATTAGCGCAAACCAGGAAAAGCTTGTCATTTTAATAAGGTGGTTTTTTTTTCCACTCGCACCGCTCCCACACAGAAATATCTCTCCCCATCTCACCATCCCTCATTCGCCCCTCCCTCCCTCCCTCCCTCCCTTTTTTGTCTTTCTCCGTCTTCTATTCCCTCCTTTCTTCCACTCCACTTAATATAGAGTGAATTGATCCATTAAGTGGTGTGTTATTAATATCATTTAACGTATGTCTGCTGAAATTATAGCTGTGGGTTGGATATTTTCTGTTGTGTCCGATTTCGAGGGCTCTGGCTGGGCTGGTGAAGATGGGCCACTTGCTCATGATTTCATCCGATCAATAATTGTGATTAGAGAATAGACGAGGTGGATATGCAGACTGCAACACAAGACACTCTCGGATGCCTGCGAGTGCATGCACGTGTGTTTTTAAGTATAAGAATGCATTGTTGATTCTCTTGTACTGCGTATGTATCCTGTAAAGCAGCACTTCCTAAGTGTTTAATCTGACTCAACGATGTGGGATGTGTTCACAAATTCAGCCCAACAATCATCCCTCATGACACACTGTCTGCATTTTTATCAGTGGTAAACAGTAAGTGACAGGATACAAATGCCAGTTTATATTTTTCAATTAGAGTTAATAAATTACTGCATTTCCCCCGCCCCCCTAGAATAGGTGATTGTAGAGGTCTTAAACTTTCTGATTGTATCACTACTGTGGACGAGAGAGGGCAAACGTTTGTATTGAAATGTCATTAGAGGGTTAGTTCAAGCATTCTAAATGTCCATTTAATATGTTTATTTCGAATTTATATACAGATATCATGTTTTATTAACTGGGGGGAAGAACAAATATAAAAGAGGTTGACTTTTGAAATGAAAAAACATTCAAATTAAATATGTTTGTTTTCAGATAAAACTCAAAACAATTTGCAGGATTCAACCCAAATTAATTGTATATCTTAAGTATATTCTTATGATAAATGCTTAAATATGGACAAGTGGATAGTTTTTCAAAAGGAATTTTCTCTCCCCCCACAGACAAGTTAAAAGTCATAAACAAAGTTTTGCTCATTCGTGGTTATACCCACAACTGAGAGATCAACTTCCCCGAAATATTCATAATTTTGAGCTGTGAAGATATTAAACAATCATTCCTGACTTTTTTCATCCGAACACCATCATCATTGCATGTGGGTGGAGTAAAGGATACTGACGATACTCTCTAAACACGGTTAGTCTTTTGATTATGTCACAAACAGGACAGGGAGCTGTGTGTGATTATGGCTAACTAATATAATAATACATAATAATATGATAATTTTACTAGGGTCCCCCTTTATATTTGTATTTTCAGAGGATGGTAGCATTTTGAAAGTTTGTTTTTCTAAAACCCTGTATTCACCATGCACTCATTACCCGGTGATTTAGTTAATTGAATAACTGTTCCATTCAAACAGGGGGTCTGGCAGAGGGCATTGATTGACCAATAAGGAGCCAAAGAACAGAAACGAAAAGAGAAAAGCTGGCCTCATTCTTCAGATGAAGGCTCAACAGTTCAGCCTAGTTTAAGAGAAGGCAACATGAAGAAGAGAAGTTGTGAGTCAAAAGTAGAACATCATCAGAATAATATCTCAATCATCATTATTAAAGGGATAGTTCACCCAAAGATGAAAATGCGAACACCGTTGCAGCAAAATCCAATACAATTGAAGTAACTGGGGACTCCTTATTCAAATGTAAGAAAACAACCATACTGGGGGGTTAGGGTTTCTGTGCCAACCCAGTGTCTGTTAGCTCCTCATTTACACCATGTTTTTAGCCTTAATGTCCATTGTGATCCGCCTTCAGAGCTGCATTCACTTCACCCCGCCCCTCCACTGTCACGGTGGTGAGTAGATAATTAATACATTTTCCTTTTTGGGAGAACTATCCCTTTAAGCATCACAGCGATGATCAATAATTAATCCATAGAGCTCATATTGAGACACTTTTAGTGCTTTGTAATTCAGGAACAAATGAAGTGGTAATTAACAGGGATGCAATGGTTGCAATGAGTCATACAATGAATCACTCACACAGTTTAAAATTACGTAAATGCGACTCTGAGCGACATTTTACAGGATGCCGTGTGGACGGCAAAAGAAAATCTGTGAAATTGGCAAACAACCTACAAAGAAAATGTTTTACAGTAGCCCTGCCCTTGCAGTGGCACACGGAATTTATGTCACGTGTATCCTCGCCAAATTTATAGAGAACCACAATGCTTTCGTTATTACTGTAAAAAGCTGTAATGTACTGTAGATCAATGATACAAATGTTTACCTGACAATCATCTGATTTGTCAGGATGGCATTAACACAAAAACACACCCCTTAAAGACAAGGGGTAGGAAACTATATTATATATGATAACACATAATATATTATATTAAAGCACACACACACACACACACACACACACAAACACACGGTCAGACCTCTATACCATATTCCATTGAAGGCTGAATGCTGAACATGTAGTACAGGAGGCCATAAATAAGAGTTGTGCTGCTTTATCAATGCTGACTGATAGAGCTGAGGTCCAAACACACACACACACACACACACACACACACACACACACACACACAGAGGGCCTGGCCCGGTGCCTGGCTGTTTCCCCCCCTCAACTAATAGACTCGGCTGAAATCGTTGTTCGCGGATTGATGTGACCTTGATGCCGTTTAGTGCAGTGATTTGTTTATTGGCACTTGTTTTGATGCATGTGGAAGTGCGCCTTAAAAGCCCCCCCACAGACACACGCACAGAGAGTGAGCAAGGGAGATGAAGATCGGAAAAAACAGAGCTAAATAGATGTAAGGGGAGAAAAAAGTGAGGGAGATGGAGCAGAAGAGCTATACTCCGGGGGCAGATTACATAATATATCATTCACAAAGCATTGTTGCCGATATGTCTTTTATACTCCTTAAATTGCCGCTGCCATCCCAGGGCTCCCTCTGCACTTTGACAAACACATCACAACACACACAAACATATTGTATTCTCTCTCTGTACAGTTTGTGTACAGTTAGTGGAGTCTATCACAGGCCTCCTGGGACGCTGCTGTGTGAGGAGAGGAGCCGGTGCCGAGGAGTACTGTACAGTATTGATGGAGCTGTGTTTCTGTTAGGCAGTGAAAACAAAGTCTCCCTGATGCACAGTGGAGTGTAGGGGGATCAATAGACGTGGAGCGCTTCATTTCCTCGGGCTCCTACTGAAGAAACGCTCACTGATGTGTCAGGGCTGCTGCAGTTGCTGCTTTGACACAGAGGAGATACCACACCATCACGCTGCACAATATCAGAGCAGACGGGAGACAAGACACACTCCCGTACACACACTTTGTACATGTGAGTACACGCGCAGTGTGATCAGGGGAAGGGGAAATGAAAGGTCAGCGTTGTGTGCCCGTGTTGTCCCGCATGTGTGTGTGTGTGTGTGGGTGTTTGTGAGAGTAACAAGAAACGGGCAACCAAAGGGGGAAGGGTTTAACCGTCACACAGGACATAACAAGGCGCAAGCTTGAGTGATGGGGAAGCGTTTGGCCACCGCACAGGATGCAACCAGACACGTGACCGTGTGCCGGGGAAGGATTTGGCTGGCGCAGGGGATGACACAGGGCCAGAGCCTGGGGCAGCCAGAGGGAGAGGAGAGCCCAGCTGTCACCTCAGTCAGCCCCTTCTCTGGGGGCAACTGTCAATCAGCAGCCTCTCATATCGCTCCGTCATTGAAGCTAATTGCTATTGTCAACCCCAGAGACCCAGAGGATGTTAATGCTAGTGCAATTGCCCTTTTGTAGAGCGAGTACTGCCTCCAAACACGAGATTAGACAAAACGCTGGAAATCCAGGGAAAGCGAATCAAAGGTGATTCTGGTAGAGCATTAATGAGGCATTAGCTAAATTAAAGGCGGGATCAGAAAAAAAATTACCTCAAACGGGACACATCCAAAACTCACAGAGCAACGGCTGGACTTTAAGGGAATGTGGCTGAGTGGAATCCTTCAACAACACATAAATATGCATGCAGTAACACAGTCTCTCTTGCGCACACACACACAAGCCGACACACGTATGCACACAGCAATAGACCTAATGAAAATAAGATGGATGCTCTCTGAGAGACGAGTGGCTGTGTTATTAATTGCTGTCTGTCCCCTCCTACTGATAATGATGGGCTGTATCCTGGAGAATTTGCGGAGAATAGATTTTATTTGGAAGTATTATTTATTGTCCCTCTCATTGGAGGGGTGGTGTGTTTAGAATAGTGAGGGTTTAAATAATGACCCGTGCGAGATAAGTCCTCATGTTAATTCCTCTTGCACCTCTTCTCCTCTCTGGCACCTTCCTCACCACGCCACCCCCATTACATGGATTTATCCGCGCAGACAGCGAGACTTCACACGGGATATTTACAGCTTCGCCTTTCACTTCTTAATTTAAAGGCAAATGGCAGAAAAATGTGTTTTCTGATTTGTTGATGGGCATTACAAGCAGTTCTCCCAGATTTGTAATCATCCGCCGATGCTTTTATTGATATTCTAATCCATCACGACTCACCACTGCCCTTTCACAAGTGGACACGCAAATTTAGAGCAATTATTACAATAAAGATTCTGTCTGCATGTCGAGCCGGCCGGCTGAAACAAAAGGACCATGTCAAAGAGAAGAAGGATTACCCACGTGGGTGCAGGGGAGTTTTGAGTGTGCCGTCTCTCCTTTTCGTCTCTCTCTCTCTCTCTCTCTCTCTCATTCTCTCTCTCACTCCCTTCATTTGTGGGAGTACAGAGGGACAGCATTATCATAAGATAACACTGCCCCCCCCCCTCCCCCCATCCCATCACCCTCTCACAACCCATAAATCAGGATGCTGGTGCCATGGTGGCTGGAGGCGTGGTAGCTGTGGTGACATGGAGGATCCTGGTGTGGGTGTGAAATCACTTGACCCCCAGCATTAACCTTTCTGGAGTGAATGGCCGCTGCGCTCCTCAGCAGGCTGGGAACAAAAGGGGCCTGGTATTGATTAAACTTTGCTGCGCACACTTGATATTAAACACTGGCTTAGACGCCTGTGTTCCTTTAAAACCCCTTTTGCTCAACGCCATTCCTGCCTCGACTCACATATACATGCGTTAAAAAAATTGTCTCAAATTGCAGTTAGTGGTGAAGCTCTCATGCCCAATGGGTGACTCTGAGGACGTATAGACAACTGTGGGGTTGGTCGTGGCTTCAGGCTGATGTGCCAAAGGTCGCGAGGAATGATGGAGCGAGCAGAGGCGCTCGAGGTCTCCGGGGTGATCAGTGTTTTGTCATCTAGAGCTGTGTTTACTTTTTCTCAGCACCGGCTCTCTCCCCTTCATCTCCTCCCCATCGTCCGGATCGATACTCTGCATCCACAAAGGTCTGGGAGAAGGCACACGTGCATGAGAGTCAGTGAACACTTACCGAGCTAGAGGCAATGAAGTTTGAAACCTCCCCGGCTGCGGTCAGCGTGCTATCACCTTTTCTCCCACTTCTCAGACTTGCTGCAGTCAGGATGCACATACTGTGGGTTGGCTGGTTCCTGTATAGAGTCTTTAAGTGACTGCACATAAAGTTTTAAAAATAAGTAGCAGCTTAACACCTCCAGCAGAGAAGAGATATTGTGGATAAACATATTTTATGTGGCATTGTTTTGAATTTTATTGATTCTTCTGATCAAGCGGTGTAATATGAACATTCAGAAAGTAACTGGTAAAGTTCTCATTTTTACACACATACAATAAAAACATTTGATCCACAAACATATCCATTACTCTTTAAATAATAAAATCATCACGGAGCAGTTAATACAACTGACTGCTACTTGTTTGGAAAAAACACAAAGTTACACAACTGAAATTAGAGAGATATAAACTCTCCACAGCAACACAAACATAGGAGTGGGTGTCAAAGTTCATTCATTGAGCAAATAAGATGGAGCCTCACCTCTTACCTCACCTGTGTCCACACCATCAGGTGAGGAAAGCAGTCAGTGTGGTGCATTGCATTTAGGTATTTCAGATTTGTATTTACCTTTATTGCGTTACATATTTTAAATTTTTTTAAATGGTTACCCTGGACAACAGTGCCAACTTTAAATTTAAATTAGTCATTGTCAGATATAAGGCAAACAGACCCAGAGTGCAACAAAATGAATGGGTCCAGAAACGGAGCTGTGAGTTGTGCTTGGATAACCTTTTTAGAGAGAGAGCTCTTCATTTGCTCTTTTATTCTTTAATTAACTCAAATGCTTTTCATTCAAGGGGCCATTTAATCAAATAAAATTAAAGAGATGACAATGGCAAATGCTACTTGTGGTACGGGTCTCATATAACCTTCAAAAATAAAACAAGGAAGTCGCCTATAAATTAAAATAAAGTCACTGTTGTCATGACAATTATTATATTTTTGGCAGACAACAAATAACAGCCTTAATAGTACTTTAGTTTTATATTCTACAATAATATGAGAATAAAAACATTGTTAAACATAGACATAATTTGAAAAAGTAATATTAATTTTACAATGCTTAATTGATTTGCCTGCTCCTGCGAGTAGAGAGGCTCAGATCTATTGCATACAAGCCCCAAAAACATTTCCCATAATGGTGGGCAGGACTTGAACAATAAAATGCATTCAGCTCCCCAGACGAGCTCCGCTGGCCTTATAGGCGTACTCTCTCTGCCCTTTGATTATAAATGTTCCATCACAGGCCTCTTAGTTTCTTGTTGAGGCGCTGGTAACTCCGCTCCGCACACCTTAACCTCCGAGGCGGGACATGGTCGCTTTTCATAGGGAATGCCAGCATCTGTTCCAGGAAGTGCCTGTCTCGTTCAGGCCTAATTGTCGGTCCTCTATGAGAACGCTGGTAAGTGAGAGCAGGAGGGGGGCTGTCACGTTCCCGTCACATCCCAATGGTCCGGTAAATAGAGCGTGTGAGTGTACCCCCCCCACCCAGTTACTGATGGACGAATAGCACCCCGCTCTCTCATCCCTCCCCTTCCCTCCTCTCGGTCCTCCCTTTATCCAGGTCCCCCTGCCTCCCCCTTAATTCCACTCTTGCTTTTTCTCTCCCCTTATTTATCTCTTCCCTGTCATGTTCTTCATGAGTAGAAAATAATTAATTACTGCACCCAGTGATGATTTATGATATTACTGACATAATTAATGATACACATCAATTTCCCTTCTTAATTGAAGGGGGCTGCAGAGCCCATCCTGGCACCAGGAAAGGCCACTGCCCTGAGAACGCAAAAACACCCGTCCACACTCGAATACCCCACCCTCAGGTTACTCCCCATCCTCTCTCTCACTTATTCTTCCTTTCTATACTTCCCTCGCCAGTCTCTCATTCAGACTGAAGTGCTACCGTGGCATTGAGATTTCATCTCCCAGACCTCTTTAGCACAGACGTATAATCCTGTCCATGTTCTCTAAATAAACCTAAAGAGCCAGACAGTTGTTTTCACATGTAGATGTGCATTCATACATATTTTTTCTTTTGGTGTGTGTGTGTATGTGTGTGCGTGTGGACTCCATAATGGCCACCATGAGTGTGTGTGTAGGTATACAGTGATATATGATTCATGAAGATGTGTGTGAGGCATATGTAATTCCAGCTCTACCCTCAGGACTAGAGACAACAAGGTAGTGCATGAATATTTGATTTGCAGTGAGAAGCTATAGGATCTATGCACAGCATTTTAAACAGACAACCAAGAATATTCCTCTTGAAAATCTACACACTCAGGTTTACCATCATGCAAATGTGTGTTTTTTTTAATTGCCTGCATCGTGACTATTTGAAAACATAATAACAATATCATATTATACTGTGTATTTAAGAGAAACAATGGCGTGTACGTCCAAGGGATCTTATAGCTGATGTAGGTAATGAAATTTGTTGTTAAATTTTTTTTTAATAAGTTGGTCTTTGTAATTGTGCAATATGAAATTAATTTTAATTACTTTAGACCATTCCAGAGCCCGTTTTTAGAACCCAGTCACGACAGTTGTAAGCCGTGTTGAGGGACATGAAAGAAAACTTTGCCGAGTATATTTCTTCCCCGAATTGTGACAAATACCGAGCAACAGATTGGGGTGTGTGTGTGTGTGTGTGTGTGTGTGTGTGTGTGTGTGTGTGACTGTAAGTTACAGCGAGAGCGACAAACCTCCACACCCACCCTCAAGAACAGTGAACTCTATTTGAAAGCTTTCTGGAGGCTCCACCAGCCTCCAGCTAAACGTGTGATCAGGTAGTTTCAAAAAACTGCCTGACAGTGTCAACACGCAGAATGTGGACAGGGTGTGCGAGGGGAGTTGCGGACTCGGATTAGTCACCATAGCAACAGCAAAGTATCCCTGTTTGTAGACGGACAAATTCTGCTACATGCGAAAATGATTGGCAGGTCTATTCCTTCACAGCTGACCCATAGAAATTAGCAAGTAAGCGTTATAATACCCGACTGCATTGACGGGGTCTCCATACTTTTTAAAGTCCTCTTGTAAGTGCTCCTCTTTTGCATTTGCATAAGAAACATGGCATGCTTATTGGAGGGGGTTTGGGGTTGTTGTGGGGTGCTTTCATATCTTTAGCTTGACGGCTTCTTTGTGATCAAGGGGATTGAGGGGAGAGAGGGTTGCCAGATGAGAATAACTTAATTTCCAAAGCTCCCAAGATGAGAGAGGAGAGTTGAGGGTAGAAGTTCATGAAGCAGTCTCACTCAGGCAGTCGTGAAGGGGGAAAATAAAAAAAATACAGTCTTTGTGCGAATGAGTGTGTCTGCGTCGTAGTTTATGCATTTATGTGGCAAAGAGATGAGAGTCAGTGTGTATGTGTGTGTGTGTGTGTGTGTGTGTGTGCGTGTGTGTGTGTGTGTGTGTGTGTGTGTGTGTGCCAACTGGTCACAATTATCGACTTCAAAACCCTGCTCGTATTTGAGAGATTTGAGACGACACATTTTGTTTGGCAATAGTTTGAGACCACGATCAAAAAACTTTAACTTGTGATATTAAAAGAAACATATGGGTACATGAAAGTCTCAGGAAAATGAGCAAATTTATCCAAAACGCCTCTGTGAATAGTCCAAACCTTTTATTTAGATTTTTGTCTCACACCTGATGATTGTGGATGGAGCGTGTGGAGAAAGAAAATGCAGTCCTGGACTCGGAGCTGCGGTAACTCTGGTGAACTGTAATGTCTCTGGCTGTCGGCAAAGAGAGCATCCAGCCCCTCAACTCAGATACAAACACGGAGGGAGAGTAAGTCAGTTGGATTCAACCCGGTGTCAGTAGTGACTGTTCCTAGCATCTCTTAAATCAGACAAGTCCTTAAGGTGGGTGCGTGTAACCCTCCGTACCAGCACAGGCAATATGTGTGGGGTTTTCTTTTTTTCTTTGTTAATTTAATATTTTTGAGACCTGTGATTGTTATTCTGCATCAAAGTCAGATATTATAACATTTATTGATTGAAATGTGTAAAGAATAATTTAAAATTAAAAAAAAGTAGTTTCCTGAGGCGGACATAGTTTGTGAGTAAAATCTAAAATGCACTACATATAGAGTGTTCGGTGAAAGAGTGTTTTTCCTGCCAGTCGGTATTTATTGGACATAATTTCAATTATTGTAGATCCAATCAAAAGGTCATATAATTAACACTAGGTGGCACCAGTGTTCCACACAATGTTGTACATGCACTGTGAAGATGCCGCTGGAGAGGAAATTATGCTCTGATGAATGATGTGATTCTGGCACCACAATGCCGGCTCACAAGTAAGAGGCAGTGCAAAGTTACCTTACAAATATTTTAATTAATTTTGACAAGGCTTTTAGAATAATTCAACATCACTCTAACACAGTAAATAAATTTGCTTTGGCAGTGCAGCAGCTGAATAATTTTCTTTTCAGAGGAAATGACTGGTGGAGAAGCTGGGGTCAAGGCACATACAAAGAAACACTAATGAAAACAATCACCTGTTATCAGTCGTTAATTCAGTTCTTACCGCAGCTACCGAGAAATCAAAGTTAATTAACGAGTGAACTTGAGAATTGATTCTTTGATTTCATAGAGTGGTGAGAACAAAAATAAGGTTTTGCTTATTAATACAATTTTGGGAAATGAGAACAATGAAATAAATCTTTTATTTTTAAGAGTATATCAAAAGAATTTGTTTATCCAAGTGGTACGTTTATTTGTTTCCATTTTACAAACTTGGCAACTTATCTTACATTCATCTCCCAAATACTCCTTCAAAGAATTATAATTTTTACCAACTTGATGAGCCTTTAGGCAACACACTACTTCAATTTGCTAATGAGTCATTTAACCTTAACCTCCCTTTTTCAATAACTAACAAAACACCACAAATATTTAATATCTCAAAGTTTTACTATTTAATAATTTGAGCTTGTGGATCTGGACACATTTTAAATCTAATATTTCTGTTTCTCCTTTTGATCAAAATCAATCAAATGGACAGAATGTAATTATTTTCTTTGTTAAGCAAAATAATTAGGACTTTTAATTTAATTAATATATGTATAGGGAAGTACAGTTTTTCTATTTAGTAAAACTAGATGCACAATTACATGACTCTTTTAATTACATGACATTCATTATGTATTTCCAAATAAAATAAAGATCATAACGATAATTATAGTAATTCTTACCATTTTCTCTGAGATGATTTAGAATGATAAAAGAAAATATAAAAAAACTATTCAAAGCTTTAATTTTTTGAGAATGTATTTCGCTTTTTTAAATTGAGTTCTTAGAATTTGACAAAATCATTTAGGAAAAATTGGTTATTTTAAAATATATGCCAGAACACAATTTTCATCGTGATTAGACATTAGACAAGTCGTACTCTGTTTTCTCTGCCAAGTTTTTATCAATGTCAGCATCGTCTCAAAGCCAAACTTCATCTCCTTGTTCTTTTTGATACGACTCACTCCAGGGGATTCTACTCCTTTTCTATATGCAGAATTACAGGGAAAAAGCCCTTATTAAGTTCTAACCCCTTTTTATTTTAAGCTTTAAAGCCTCACGTCTTTTTCTCCCTCTCTCTCTGTGTCGAACACACACACACACACACACACACACACACACACACACACACACACACACACACACACACACACACACACACACACACACACACACCGACACACACACACACACCTCGAGTTTCCTGAGTAATCATTGTTCAGTGGCTGTGGTCAGCATGTTGTCACCTGTATCCCATTAAGAACATTCTCACCTCAGCACACAATCGCACACATACCAACATCTCTCGCCCCTCTTTCTTTATTTCTTTCTTTCTTTTGCACTCACACACACACGTTACCTTATCCTCCTCTCCACTCACCCGTACTCCTCTCTTTTTGCACCATGCGTGCCCCCCACTTCTACACTTGCTGTATTACCCCTTTTCCCCCCGACCTACGTTATGGAGCTGCCCTTTTCTCCCCTCTGTGTTTTTCTGTCTTCTAGCGGTGAGACCTTGAGAATCACAACAACACCTTCCCAGGCCATTCTGCTCTCTGCTTTTCATACGCTTTTACTCATTGACAATCAATGGCGGTCGGCTTGTGAGGGAGAGTGTGCGGTGCAGACAAGACATCTGCCTGAGTGAGGTTCCCTCAGGGGCTCGGGTCATAGGGCATAACAGGCCACACCCTTAGCCGCCTCTACCCACACCCACTGGATTCTTATTGGTTGACAGTGTGAGGCCAGGGAAGCCCTAAATTGGCCTCACCTCCGTCTCCATTGAACAAATGAATATTAATAATATTCACAAATAACCAAGCAAAAATCCAACAAAAGTTATGAAAGTAACATAATTAAAAACACAAGTATTGAGGCAGAGCTTGTTTGGGAATCCTCAGTCATAAATCAATGATTTAAAAAATACACTATGTAAAACAAAGTGAGATGCAATCAGAAAAATATTTTTAATTTAAAATTAAAAAAATATACTATTTTGTTCAGTTAGAAAATAGATATTCCTCCTGGATTTTTAGGAAATGAGGAAATTACTTTTCTTCTGCAATTTTTTCTCTTTAAAATAAAGTTATAAAAATCTCTATGTGGGCTTAAAAAGGAATTTGAGTGACCGTTGCGCTCTGGGGGAATTAATGTGTTTTATATTTTGGATTCCTAGAAAAACAGCTAATTGAAATTCTAAAAGTGGGAGATTCAAACTGTTGCTTTCTATTTTCCAATTTCAAAACCCTTTTTACTCATCTTGAAGAGTATTTGTCTTTTGTGTTTTTTTATAAATTAAAGAAAGCGCACATCTTTTCTGTCCAGTATAGTTGTTTGAAAGTTGTTTGAAAAGTGTCCACCTTTGGGTATGTCACATTAAAGTGTGTGTCCGCGTGTGTATTCACCCACTTGCATACAACCGCACTCCTGCATCCAGGCTGCGGCGGCCCTGCCCATTGCACCATTGTTGGACGGGGAGCGGGTGCCCTGTCCCCCATCATCTGATTGTGACACCCCGCTCTGTGGGACGTGGCAGCTCCCTTAGAAACCGGCAGAGTTCCAATCATCTACATGCCATAACCTTACGGCCGCCTTTGTCCACACCTCCGCCAAGATTCATTTGTGCCGCCCCAGCAGGTCTGACCGCTGAACAATTCCCGGGCAGCGCAGGAGGGAAATACATTTCACTGATTAAAGGTATCTGGTGACTGCTCTACATGCTGTCAGCACACAGTTGGTGTTCCCCCACCCCCCAACAACCACTCCGCTCTCCCACCCTCCCGCCTCCTGTATGTCATCGCCCAGACGTACCCCAGTGTCTTACTTTCTTACATCTCCCTTGTCCCAGCCGTGCGTTCTGTTAATTCACTCTATCAACATCTTAAAAAGCTTTATTGACACCATGCATATCATTTTTTATTTTATTCTTTTGTCTTTCGTTTGATGTTGTGTTGTGGTTTCATATCACTTTCACCCTCTTTACTATTCTGGATTGATGAAAGATTTACAAAATGTTTTAATCCAAAGTGAAACATAAACCCAAAGAAAAAGCTTTGTTCTGGAAGAAGTCAGAGGACAGCTGATGGAGACAACCTGCAGTGTGAGAGGGACGCGAGCAGAGAGAACCTGATGTGTATGCCCTATTATCAGTGTCCTGTCTCAGTGAATGCGTGGCCTGACCTTGGGCTTTTTTAGCTGTATCCTTCCGCAGAGGCATCCCAGGCAGCTGTAAAATAAAATGGACGACGACACGCACACAGTAAATCAGAAATAGCTGGGCCACTGTGGACTGTATGTATTTAAAAGGCCCTCACTGCAGTAAGGGCCTTGCAACAGGGCGAAGAGGTAGAGTGAGCGGTCCTGTGTAAGTGACGGGGGCATCTCCTGCCCCTCTTCCTCACTCTGATCAAATATCAGTTGACAACTTTCAAATGAGGAGCTCCTCGCTTTCTTTTTCTCCCCCCCCCTCTACCTTTTCTCTTTTTTCTTTGTTTCATTCTGTGATTCTTGCTTTTTCCTCTCTCTCGTCCTAATTACTACGTCCCAGTGCCGCATACTACATTTGAGGGGAAAAGAGACTCAACTGTGTAATGACTATCAATCTTTTCTTTTTTCTTTTGCACATGTAGCACCTCTCCGGACCAGCAGGGGACAGTGTTACTTGACGTGTAGATTGATATGCTTGGACAAATATCTACGCACTGTTAATTAAAGTACAAACATTCTCCTCTTTGTTCTCTTATTTGTTGTTGACTTTGTTCGCATGCAAGTTTTAGCCCGTTTCATGTGATTAGTTTGACTGAACTGCCCTGCCCACGTTGGCAGAAAAGAACACACAAACACAAAGTGGCCTATAACTTCAAATGACTTGATTGTTCTACTTTCTCCACTAAGTGCTGCAGTATGTGGGTCACATGGTTTGGAAGGTGGAGACGGAGGGGGTGTGGGAGTTGGCACATCCTTTTTTGAACATTTTGCCCAATTCCAATCCTGGAGTCACCTCCAAACCCTAATTAACAGGGAGAGCCGTCAAATCAAACTTCAGCAGCCCCGAAGGAGCTGTCGGCAGGCAACTGGCACAGGCGTTTTCAATGCCCCGCTCTCGTGCCACCTTTTTCCTCCACGGTTAACTCGGTGTGCCAGAGTGTTTGTGTGCGTGTGTGTGTGTGCGCACAGGGGTCAGGGTTCAGTGGGGATGACAAGTGCCTCCACTATTACGAAGGGCAAAGATCTGGAGACATCAAACCCTCCACAGGCTCATCATCCGTCTGTGTGTTTGTCTTTGTGTGTTGCTAATTTACAGTATACGTGTCTGCGGTCGTGTGTTTGTGCTCTCTTGCAGCCTGTGTTCGGTGGCTGTGCTTCAGAGCGCGTTGGTATGCATGCGTGCTCGTCAGGAGGCGACAAGCGAGTGTTAGGTGTCAGCCGAGGTGAGGGACTGTGGAGGATGAAGAGCGGTAGAGTAGTGCTCCGTGTGACACCAGACCTGTAGACAAGGGTTAAGCAGGGAATAGGGAATAGTCCTGCGGTAATAGCATGGGGGCGGAGGGTTGATGAAGGGTGAACAAAGGTGATGCAGTGTTTCACAGACACGACATCCTGATATGCTTTGTTGGTTCATTTGATAGGAGCGTGTGAGTAAAGGAGTGTGCCCTCCGGGGAAATTTAATAGCAGTCAACATCAGCCTTTTACGCTATGAAAGTAAAAAATAGGGTAAATATACAAGGCTGTGCGAGGCGAATACTTCAGCTGTTTTCCACTTACTCCAGCTATGTGCTGGCATAGCTCGGGACGCGTAAGTGGCAAAGTATCCCCCGCTCTCTTAAGGCGATAGGACCTAGCTGTTCACAGCTGGCCTTTATTTCAGTTATCATTCAGCCCGTGTCTAGATTCGAAAAGCGCGTACACAAAGTGGGGGCATTCGTCATTAAACAGGAAGACTCCAGGGTCTCTTCTCAGTGTCTCATCCACTCTCCTTCCCTCTATTAGATTCATATCTGATATTTAGCCACGGAGCCACATTATGCTCTTTTCTCAGAGTCTAGATGGAAACCAAAGGCTGTGTCTACCTCACACTGCGGACCACAGAGGTGACTTATCCCCACGTGTGAAGCACCGGTCTGAAAACCAGACGGGGAAATGATGGGCTCTGAACTTCACATTCAGTGTCGGGGGCCCGATGGCATCTAGAAAAGGGTAGCAGGCGAAACACTTGACCTTCCATTAATTATCTCCCATGCATAACCACTTGTTAATTACTGGAAGAGCCAAAATGGCTTCCAAAGCTAGTTTGCTAAAGGTCACCCACCACTGGGTGATGAACAGCTTCTGAAGCTCTCCAGTCGGCCAGGCCAGGAGGCCGTCGCAGGCTGAGGCCGTGTGATGTTGTAATGTACACGCTGGCTTTGAGTGAAGGGACGAGGAGGGAGGTACTTTGTCTTTCAACCTCCTTTGACCATTGTGAGCATTGTCTGTCAGTCAGTCATCGGGCTGAATATAAATTCCCTGCAGACGGCCTATTCAACATTCATGTCAAATGCTACAGTGTTAAAGAGGAATGAATGTAAGCCCCTGAACGTGAGAGATGCCAATTAATAACCTTGTGCTTCGTAACATTATAACACACACACACTCACACACACGTACACCTCCACACACACACCTCCCTCATCTCATTAGCCTCTGTCCCCACTCTCTTTATCTTTCCCAACTCGTCTGCATAAGGAGAATATATACATTCTTTGTGGTGACAGTGTTATCAGGCAGGGTCATCTCCCGTGCCTTTTCCACACAGTGTAACGATAAGGACGTGTGTTATTTTAAAGAACCTGTTCAAAGAGAGGAGCGATAATACAGCGATAAAGTGATTAAACAGAAAGGGTTTTATATGATGCACATTAACAGTTTTGTCCCCTTTCTTTTCTCAGGAATGATTACCTTTAAGTATCTCCCCGGCTCTTTATTGCCGCTTATGAAAAGCATTTAAATGACAGCCCCGAAAAACGGGAGGGAACTTTCTAGGCTTCTTTATGTATTTCAGATTATTCTTAAATGTTTTCCCAGTCGGGCTTATTTTCAGTCAGACCTTCCTGCAGCTGGATGGACCTTCCTTTTTTTTCTGCGCTCTTTGTATTTTTGCGGGTCTATTAGTCGCCTGAGTATTGCAGAGTATTATTAAAATTTAAATTACGGTATGAACCCTGCAGCACAAAGGTCTAATCCCACAACTCTCCACCCTGATCCATCTCATGCCTGCTTTGGCTTTGTATCAGGGTCAAACACAGATGCCTTGCATCACCAAGCATTTGATTGTTGGTTAGGAAAATGTGCTGGCTTCAACCTTGCAGGGGTCTGTAACCTTTCAGAGCGGCAAACATCAGAGGTATATGCAATCTCAGCTGATGTGCAGTGGTATATTCCCACCTCTTGCATTCTCCACATCTTTTTCCCCCTCTCCTCCTCCACTCCTTTTTTTTTAATAGCTCCTGGTATTGTCTTGGTCCTTGCTGACAACAAAGGGGATAAATGCAATGCCTACTGTAAGTCCCTGTGGCTAGGCCTTGGACATGACACGTGTCAGCCTATGATAAATTGGCTGTGTGTCTGTTCAATTTCAAATGCAAAGCTCTAGAGAGAGGGGGAGAGAGAGTGAAAGAGAAAAGAGCATGATGGAGAATGGGTGGAGAGGGGAGAGAGTGAGGGCGAGAGATGCCGGCATATTTCTGGCACAGGGAGAGAAGGATGCCTCAGATGCTGGATGTTAGTGTGTGGGGCACAGATAAGGCACTGCACAAGTTTGAGAGTGGGATGGCCACGTCCCCGGGTTTGGGAGGTGAAATGTTGGCAGCAGGACAGGTGCTAGGCAGCGGAGGAGGAGGTGGGAGACGGGTGGTGGCGGGAGAGAAAGGGAATCAAGGGATGAAGGATGAGCGCGCTTTTTCACAGTGCTGATGAATCACTTTTCGCTGATGTATTCACAAGCAGCACTAACAAATCCACGTCACCTGACTCAACTCGGCCCACTTCATGTGCGTGTGGCGCTAATTGTTTATTTCTTTCTATTTTTTTAATTTCCTTCTCCTCCGCCGCTGTCTTTTGTAGGATGATTAGGCACAGACAATAAAGTGTGTGGGACGCAGCGATTTTGAAAGTGAAGCAAAAAAAACTAAAAAAAGGCGACCAAAAATAAAAAGAAAGGAGAGAATAGGACAAAAAAAGAAGAAGAAGGAGTATGCAGGGCTTCCAGGAGATGCCTGGCTAATAATCTGCCTGTGCTAATCAGTGCAGCTGGGCCGGGAGAGTTGGCGCTCTGACACCAGGCAGCGACGCCGAGTGTCGGGGAAGAGGCGAGGACGTGAGCCAAATCCAGCTTGTATCTCCCAAGCGGAGCTGCACAGGAGGGGAGTGGTGGTGGTGGAGGGGGGGGCTCTGGGTGAAGAGAGAGGAGAAAGCGGCTTCTATGCTTTGGGAATGCCTGCCTGCTTCTCTGCCTGATGCCTCCATGGGAAAGAAGAAAAAAAAGAGAAACGAGGACAGGATGGCACTTTCTCTAACAATTGGCCTGCGAGGTGACAAAGCCGATATTATGGTAATGTCAATCTAAATCGCAGACAGAGATATCTCCTGGAAATCCTTGGCAGAGGAGTTGCCTCGCAAATACCTCGGGGTCTCCCTGCGTCTGCCCCTTTCCTGTGGGCTCGACCCCCCCCACCCACCCCCACACACCCGCTCGGCCTCTCTCGCTGTAAAAGAGACTCTCTCTTTAGAGGATGGCACATTTAGCCCATTGCAGCAGTAGATCTCGGATGGTGTGATGCATTGCGTCACACTTGTTTTTATTAGCACAATGAGTTGATTCCCCTCGGTGTTTAAGGCAACCTGGCAACTTGGCACTGTTCTCCGAAGTTTTTTAAATGTGGCTCCCCCCTTGAAGCAGCTCATTTTAGTCATCTCTCTGTCGCTCTCTCAAACATTCCTCCGATTTGACTTCCCTGCCTCCGCAGCAATATCGATGCTCCATAATATGTAGCATGAGACTCCCCGCCCGCACATGTTGTTTTGACCTTTAAATGTCATTTCCAGGTGTTTTGCGGCAGTGCGCTGCTAATGCACAAATTTGATAAGAAGTTTATCTATCCAGAATCCTCGAGGCAAGCGGGGAGATACACTCGCGGGGTTTGCTGACTTCCCCGGCAGATTGACCCTGCAGGAAAGCCAAAACAGTCGTTGTGTTATAAATGTCCAGGAGAGGGAGAGGGAAGGGGAAGAAGGCAAGAGGAGAACAGAGAGAAAGGTCCAGGGCATGCAAGAGCCTGACTGTGCTGAGCAAGGAACTGTTTTCTTTTTTTTCCTCCATGTGATCTATCTACGGCTGAACTCTCTGACACCTCATCTGCCGTGCTGACGAGACATCGCCGTGCCTTAATTGAAGTGGGTTTGTCTCGTCCCTGCTCTCCCATGATCCTCTTCTCCATGGGTCAGTGAGAGGTGGGGGGAAACCCCCCTGAGTCCGCGGCATTGGTGGGATTGCTATTTGCCTCCTGCCGCCCCACTGAGAGGATGTTAGATTGAAGTTATTTTATGCTTGGCTTACCTCTCTCTTCCACTCTTCTGCATCATATCTTCTGCTCTCTTCTCTTCCTCTTGCTTTTTTCCCTTCCCCTCTCTGCCCTAGCGCTCCCCCGATCCCACCATTCTTAAAACCTTTCATGCAGCAAGAAGGGAGGAAGGCACCCGTGACAGCGTGAAACTACTGTGATTTCTTTTATTTTTTTTATGGAGGTCGTGCAGTTGAATAGGTATACTTTTCCCAGTGGAGCTTGATTCTGTTTGAAATTCTGTTTTATTATTTTTTGTCTCAAAACGCCTTGAATGTGTTTTCAGAGAGGATCTGAGGTCGTGGAGAGGAGCCTTCTTTGGCTCACTTTGTTAAGAACAGGTTCAGGAGATTCCCCTACAGCCTGATGTGTAGTTTGGTGTGTCCAAAAACTACAATTATAGGTGTTAGTCGAATAAAGTTTCACTCAGTGTCACAAAGATTTGGTTGTTAACACTATACACTACGACAAATTGTGTCGTGAGGGTCTGTATATACGTTTTTTTATATCTGTATGTGGCATCCTGTGTGTCTGGGTGGTGCTTTGTGTTTGTGTGCCTACGTGTGTTTTTTGAGTGTGTGTGTGTTCTGGAGTCAAGCCTGTTTGTAGCTCTAAGTGTTGTGCGCATTAGGGGGATGAGGGTAATGATGTGCGAGGCAGTTGTGTTTTGTGCCAGGGCGACCCTGCGGCTCACACCCCATTCCCAGCCCAATGTGTTTCTGATTCTCTCCATCCCTCATCACCAGTCAGCTTCTTCTGACAGCAACCACATACATATGAAGTTAGCCCACAAGCACGTGCACATGCACCTACATGCTTAGACACATGACACAACGTGTGTGTATGTACTTGCATTCGTGCATATGCCATAAACACGCACACGCGCTACACCTCGCGCAGTCACGTCAGAGTGCACATATTCACAGCCACATCAAGATATGCGTACACACACATTTGATTCTTTTGAGCTACACATTGGAATGATCATTCTACACCTCTGCTCTGCTGCATGCGAGCATAAAGAAGTACTCAACCTCAATCCAGGGGTGAAACGATAAGGTCATTGCATAAGTGGGAGTCAACCATGATTCACCATTTTGACACGCAAACATGTGGGCAGACTCACATTCACCCGTAAAGACGTATTCCCCAAAAACCTGCCAGAAACATGCGTCTGCATATTGATTCCCCTGTTGTCATTGTGATTAGAAAGATGTTTGATATCTGCTGTGTGTTTCCCACCCACCACCATAGGGGTCTGGCCGGGACACAAAGGCAAATATATGACAAAAACCGTCTTCGGCACTGCTTACCTTCACGGTTCAGCAAAGTAATTGGCCTAGGGTGAACGTACACGCCCGACACTGGCAGTAATGTATTTGAGAAGATATTGAAAAAGCTGATGAGGGAGACACAAGATGTGTTGTAGAATACAAAAGTTAATAATGGAGGGGATTTTGACGAATGGACCTCTAAATGCAAACTGATAACGGTCTAAATTGCATTCTTTTGCTGGCAGTTTTTTTTTCTTTTTTCGGTGTGTTTTTAATTTATACCTTCTCTCATTGACTATGCAAGGTGCCTCCGCCGTGGAAGAGAGCAGTTCACTTTGCTTGGAGGATAATGCATGCAGAAGAAGTAGAGTGGTGCTCTGTGTGTGTGTGTGTATATATATAAATGTCCACAGAGTTCAGACAACAGTATGAAACCTTGCATTAACTGTCATCACACGGGGACACAGCGGACGCGTCTAAAAGAGTCATGGACTCGACACCCGTACAATGTGCTTTTGAGTACATACATATTGTTTTATTGCTACATATATCACCCCCACACTGAGACATCTGAAAAGAGAGCATGATCTATACCAAAACATTAATCATCATTCATTGTATGTTAATAAATTCAGAATTTCTCCATTTACCATGCGGACGTCCATGCGTGCTGGAAATGCAACCTTTCCAGAGCTCATAAATCACACACACTGAGGCATCTGACAAAGTACCCCAAACACAGGCTGTGGCGCTGCGATCCCTAGGGCACAAACACACGCCATCTAATGTGGTGGATTCAGAGCGGGGACCAGAGCTTTGTGACGCCTCTCGCTGAGGCTGGGCTGCCAACCCCTACAAATAAGGACCCGTCTCTGCAACCTGGAAAAATAGCAGGCAGCATCAGAGGGGATTGTGGGATGCCCGTGCATGGCCTCCTCGGCTGTGGTTTTTTCAGTTCATCAGAGTCCCCTCTTTGCCTCAGTTTCTCGCTTGCTACTTTGCCGGTTTATTTTTCCTCAAAGCCTCATGGGGCTATGGCCGTGTGCAAACAACAGCACTTATACCCAGAGGGCTGGTTTGTGCCGGGTACTGTGGGGACTCCCTGTCTTTGCCCAACAGGCCCCAACGAAATCCACAGCTTTCTTTCATATTTGAGTGGTTATACGGAATGAATATCTACAGCCTTGTTGTGGAATGTTTGGTTCCTTTCAATTTAATAGACAATATAATTATAATGTGTAAGAAATTGAGAATTTAGTGGAATTTATTTGCCTGATGTCTTGCAGTTACCCCGTTTTGACACGCAGTTAATCAGATTTTTGACATATTTCCACACCACACCACTAATGATCATCTTTAAATTTTGTGGATGTCCCGCCACAGACATAGACCTCAGCTATATTGTCCTGGGAATGGAAACAAAGTTTTTGCCCCTTTAACAAACTCCTCACATTAGTTGTGACAGCAGTGCCGTTTTGCGAGTCAGATTCTGATTACAATAACTCTGATACTGATATTGATTTGTTGATTATATGTAGCCTACAGAATTTAACAATCAATATGGAGACTCATGAATTAAATCGGGAGATGTTGTTTTTCTTTGAACTGTCCCACACATGCACAAGCGTTTGTGTGATGGGGGATGTTGAGATTCTTGGTTTTGCAACTTCTCCATTTGTTTACAATCTGCAGAAAATCCCACAATTCTCTGGGCTCAGATTCCAGGTGGGTCTGCTCATGATACAGATTTTACCACTGGAAATAGAGAGGGACTGTGAATAGTAATAATTGCAGAACTTTCATTGGATACTATCGGTGTTACTTCTTGTAACTTCTTTAGCTGTTTGTGGAATGTGTGCAGTCAAACTGCAATGTTTTGTAAACTTAGGTCCTTAATCTAAACTAAACAATACATCTATGCTTTAAACATTGCAGATAATGCATTTAAAAAGAGATTTCTATTCAAATATTTGAGATGATTTTGCTCTGCGCTCCTCTATCCAGCGCAAGTTGCTCTAATTCTGGTGGTTCAGAGAGATTACCAGAGCGACGAAAGACATGTGAGCAGATACAATAGCTTTACCTCTCTATATACCACAGCCCAGATGAACAGAAACAGGTTTATCTGCGACCAACTTCAGTAATAATGGCTGCTATTCAGGTGTAAGGCTGTTGACGGATTATTTTTAGCCCGCGTGGAAGCGATCGCCATTGTTTCCTTTTACACAGAATAATCATCTTTTTTACCTTTTAGCAAAGTGGTCACACAATTTCCGTGCCGTGAACACTTGCTTTTCTGCTCCAGATTAAAAGATTAAAAGCTTTGAGACGAGGAGAACGTCAGCCCAGACGAAGACCATGGTGCAGTCGGGGAAAAAAAAAGGGTTTGAGCCGTCGCCACAGTTACGTTCTATACATTATGGAGGAGACCCTCTGTAGTGTGATTAGGAAGATAATGTCATCACATGTTAATGACCAGAGTGTTTGCACTGTGCAAAATGTGTGCCCTCTGATATGCAAAGCACTTGCGCTGAGAGTGAGGAGTTTCCTCTCTGTGTGGAAATCCAGTGAAAATAGAGATACTAGTCTGTGCAGGGTAGAACAGACAGCATTATTTATCCATTTTTCCTTTCCTCTGATTTCCCTCCCTTTTACCCCCCTTTGGGTCTCTGGATCCTCTCCCATCTCTCCTCTGTTGCCTGGGCCTATCCTGCGCTCCCCCGAGACCGGGGGACGAGTGGTTATTTCTGACTCTGGAAGATGGTCGTGACTAATTGATTCGACATCTGATGGAACGTGTGTGTAACGTCTTCTTTTCCCATTGCTCCAGCCTCGCCACTCGCTCAGATGAGCGGGGACCATTAATGTATTGTGCATATATTTATGTACTATACGGCTGTGTTTGATATGAGGAATGTGTTTATGCCAGCCCTGTCTGTGTTCCTTTGTAAACCCCACGTAGTGTTGTCCCTGGTAATCTAAATTATTACTGGACTGTTTGATGTTATCCTTGGAGAGACGAAACTGTATACCAATGCGTTCCCACTGGTCTCATAACAATGGATTATATGGCTAACACTCAAAATACTCCCACTTATTGTATCTGTTAGATCGCTTTGTATTGTTTTTACATGTTTTTGAGATGTTGCACCACATAAACACAATTGATCCCAGAGGTGCTTTACAGTAGGAACGCGTCTAATTCACCTATTGAAGTTTCCTCTTCTGCTTCTCCTCTCCCCACTGTCTCCTCTCTTCCGGCCCTCCGTCTTTGTCCTCGTGGCGTGGCTTTGGGTCGAGTCCAGAGACCTAATGAGGCGGTTCTGATGGGCCAAGTCCCACAGGTCTAGAAGCTGCAGCAGGCCACTGTTGATGCCCACTGCAAAGTACCTAATTGATCTAATCATTTACCCGTTGTTCAAAGTAATCAGTCTCTGGTGGGCACACAAGGGATGAACAATGACAAGTGTTTAGTGGCTGCAGGCTGCTTTTCCTCTGTCGGTCTACAATACGCTGGCGGGTGGGGCTGTGTGTGTATGTTTGTGTGTGCATGCATGAACGCATGGACCCCTGTTTATGTACAGCAACTGCAAGTGTCAGTCTCTTAAAATACCTCAGTGAATAAAGTTTATAGCTTGCTCGTCCAAAGTTTCTGTTTATGAGATAACAAATTTATGAAATCGCGATACTTAAGAGTCGAAAAAGTCTCACTCAAGCTCACATGGAGGGGAAAATGTTTTGCATGTAATTTTAATGAACAGCGTAAAGTATGTTTCAAAGGAGTACCCTTCATTTACATCTTTAAAGGTCTGCAAAGCGGGGCGCGATGGAACTTCCTTTATGAGAAAGACACATTCGGTATATCGTGTGGAGAAGGCCACTAGGGAATGATCAAGTGTGCATCCCATCGACCCGCATCCTCTTCCCCATTACCCTGACATTTCATCCCTACATTTAATTCCAGGCCTTTCTAAAGAGCAGGTAATAGTGCAGAGGGGTACAGGGACCCAGAATTAAGCAGTTTTACACCGAAGGGTAATTTGGTGTGATAAATGTGCCGTCGCTGGTAACTAATAATACATATTTTAAGTAGCGGCGGCGCGGCTCTGTGGCCCAGTAAAGGTAGCATCATTATTAATGTGGGAGTCGCTGCGTGTTTTAGTCAGGGTTACGGCACCAAGGTCAGAGCTACGTTTCACTGAATTAAAAGCCATTTTGAGCTATGGCACTCCTAATCAACTTGGACCTAAAGGTGCATAGCTCAGTTATAATGAGGCACCAATGAATTTAAATAAACAGCAAGATCTAGTGATTTATAAAGGCAATGTGCTATCCTTATAGCTCGTTAGCCATGACGGATACTCTTTATTCTCTGGGCCTCTTTACCCACAGGACCCTGAGCTTTTAACCAAGTAATGTCTGCCTCCATTGTCAGCGGATACGCATTTGGAGCAGGACACTTATCCCCTTCATTATGAAAAGTGGAGACACAATACAAGAGTAATGGTAATGTATGCCATCCAAATAGGTGATTTTTCTCCTCCCCTCCCTCCCCTCCCTCCGTTTTTTTCCGTCGATGTAAAAACTACCCCGGAGTTTTAGGCCCATGAATTCATCATCATATTTTCACAAAGGGTTTTTCATATATCCTAAAAGGAACCATAATCCTTGATAGTGGAAATGTTTTGCATTTAAAGGGGGCGCTTTTGGATGGGGAATTGATGTGGTGTTTGGGGGGGGGGCTGCAGACAGAGAAAGGGAAGTTCTAGTTTTGAGAGTGATCACTTATATAAATTTTAATGTTTTTATGAGTGAGAAGAGACAGTGGCTTATTTCAACTACTTTGCTTTGAAATAGTAGAAACTTTCGCAGTCAATGCGCCACCATTACTATGTTGATTAGGAACTTTCCAGAATAATGATGTTTGATACTCAGACTTTCCTTCCCCCACATTTTAGGAATTCATTCTTAAGCGGTCCCCCGTCTATTAGCATTGAGAACTTCTTCTTTTTTCTCTCCCTTTTCTTTTCTTTCCCAATATTGATCTGGCCTCAAGCAATTACAGGTATTGCATTTCTTTATCCAAAGACCCTGGGAGGATAGTTAGCACTTCAGCTGGGGCCAAACAGGGCAGTGAGGCATGCACATGTAGCCGCCGCCCCCCTGCCGCTCCTGTTGGGGCATGCCAGGGCATTAGCCACTTCATCAGGTTCTTTGTTGCCCACCTCTCTTTTGTGTTGCCCTTGAAGGACGTTGCAAGCAAAGCCATGGCAGCAGCCTCCTCTTTACATCTTTATACGGCTCATTCAGGGGAGTTTTTCAGAAATCTGTGGATTTGGACAGACCCTTTTTTTTTGTTCCATGCTGTGGATTCAGAATGGGTTTCTCTCTCGCCTGAATCCAGCTCGAGCAGCGCACCTCGTACTAGGAACGACTGACCATTTTTCATTTTATGATATCTATTTAATTAAAGTGAGACTTAGTGAACTACTACGAGGTGAAGACTTGTGACAGAGAAAGTAAGCGGTTCCCTTGTGCACGGGTATTACCCTATTCTGACATGCACTGTCCTTTTTTTTGGTATATGCCTGAGGCCATCCTGAATTTATATTGGCATACAATATTTTCATTTTCTGAAGGACTAAAATGTTGACTCGCCTTACAAATGCACTTGTTTGATTTCCCTTGTGAACATAGCACACAGTGACACCCATAGCTTTCACCATTCAGAGACTCACTCAGTCAGCCTCTCACTGGGCTCCGCATTTCAGAGTAATTTTCACTCCTGACACCACGGTTCTGCCTACCTGCCAATTTCTGTCTCGCTCCCTGAATGGGTGATTTGTAAAGCCATGTTCACCTCAACGCTCAGAAGATTTACTCAGGAGCGAGCGTGCCAGGTGTTTGAGCTGTCAGTTTGCTGTGTGTTCACAAACTTGCCGAAGGGAAAGCAATAGCCATCCTCAGCCAACTGAGGTTGCTATTGGAATTACGTTGGAATACATATGGTCGTTATTGTTGATTTGTAACTCGTAAATGGATTGCATTTATATAGCTCCTTCCTAGTCTGTCCACCACTCAAAGCGCTTTACAATGTATGTCTCATTTATCCATTTGCACAATGACATCCACACACAGTCACACATGCATTCAACCACAGCTACAGATTCAGACTCTGAACTTCAGGGTCTTGCTCAAGGGCAGTCTGACTCACTCTGGAGGAGCTGGGAATCGAATCAGGAAACTTCTGATTACCAAACGACTGCTCTACATCCTCACTACCTCACGTTTGCTGTTCACAAGTTTTAGTTCTCGCTTTAACTCATATGCTCTAGTTGCAACATTTCTTTAAGCTGTCCACTCTGGGCTGTGTTGCCAACAAGATACATTTAAAGACTGGGAGGGGCAATGCATACCAAGCACATTCTGTATATATCCTAATTGGTCAAGGCCAACTTTTTTTGAATACTGCAATAATGCCGTTTCATTACTATGTCATCATGACATCCATTATACCATACATTTCAATGATGAAGCTCAGTAGTAATTTTTAGGCAAAAATTTCAAGCCTTTTATTAAGCTTTATAGAGTTAAAAAAAACTGTTGGGTCATGGTTAATACATTTTTCATGTGGATTTTTATAGTTTTTTTACCCAATGTCAATTTGTGCACAATTAACAAAACAATATCTCTTTTCAAAAACTTCAGGTCCTGAATGCAAGGTGTTTTCTGACCTGTGCCAGAATCAATCCTCAAACAATCTTGTGTTCTGAGCCCTGGAAAACGTCCAGAGTATCAGGTCCAGATATTATCTGGAGAATCCCTTTCACATGTGCAGAAAACACATTTTCCTCTTCAATATGAATATCCAGCCCTCCCTCCTGGAGACAATCCCAGCTGCCAAGGGAAAACAGGCGGGGGACCCAGTCTGAACATGTCGCCATCATATTGCAGGGCTAATATGTAAAGAACAACCATTAACACCCATTCACATTTACGGTCAATTTAGAAATTCCAATTAACCTTATCCCAATCAGCACGTCTTTGGACTGTGGAAAACAGCCCTCACAGACATAGGGAGAACATGCAAACTCCACACAAGCTCTCTGAGGGAACAGTGCTGATCACTGGACCACCGTGCCACCCTCAATATGAATATTGCATCATCAATCCCTGACTATCAACCAATACTTTATTGAATAGGGTTTCAAAAGGACAAGGATTTAGGTTAAGGTTACTTTATTTGTACCCTTAGGTAGATTTGTTTTGTAGCAACAAAAAGACAAGGCATCCATCCAAAAGAGTACAATATTATAAAATCACATACAGAAGACAAGAGCCCATGAAACCATTGAGAAAAGTGCTCAAATGCATTGATATCAACAGAAAACTGGAGAGGGACAAAAGTCCAAATTTGGCTGTAACACGTTCAAGGGGAAAGCAACGTTCACGTAATACAGCAAACAATTTTCTTTGTAAGCCTTATAAACCTATATTGTATGATGTTGCTGTAAGACAGCATTATTTGAAACCTGACTAGACAAGGCCGGTCCAGCACCAGGCAGCTGCCTCACAGACTCAGCCTGGGTTCGGGTGGTGCTTGCATTAGAAAGCAGCCTATGAAAGCTCCAAGTCTACTGATTCCATCTACGGCATGCAATTTACCATACACTTATTACTGCAGCAGCTGTTGATATAAAATGGGTCCAGACTTGTGGCGATAGCTTTTCCACACAAACGGTACCATTACAGGTACTATTACAGACCTTATGTTCCCCTTTTTATTAGAGAAACATTTGCCCTCCAAAAACTAGTCAGGCTAAAAAACTTATATTTCTACCATGCATGTACTTTTCCAACTTTGGTGCTCTTATAATCATTATGACTTTTTGGTTTTAAAATTGAAAGCATTGCCTTTCAAATGAGACCAAGGTCATGACTGTAATCAAGAGGGTTGAAGACCCTTTTTAATATTTGGTAGGTTATTTTCAGGCCCGTGCACACAAAAAGGGTGTGTCTTTTTTAACGGGGTAGTGATTAAATAACTAATAACTTGAAATGTCACATGAATGGCGGTAAAGGAATCTGTGTGAGCTAAACATGTAATTTAGTATGTATAGCTCCTTTAATAACTGCACGCCATGGCCTTCTAGCCTTTTGTTTTTCCTTTCCTCTACACATCTTGCAGCGTTTTTCCTTTTCCTGGTTATGGTCCCTCCTTCCTCTCACTGTGGTTTATAAACAAGCTGTAGTTGTTTTTTTGGGGGCTGGAGGTCGCTGATTTGTCTGCCTCCCCCCGTAGGCCATTGAGGTCGCCGTGGCCCCGGAAGCATTAAGCTTCGAAAATGAGAAGCCCCTGCTCAGCTCCCCCGCTGGCGACCGGGAGCACCCATTGCCCGCTCCCGCCCTGATGATTAATGCCACCCCCGTCCAGCCACAAACCTTTCTGCCTCAGATAATGCCAGGCAGCAAGCGCGGCTGACACTTTTAATGTATAATTAAGTAGAAAAAGTCAGCACTGGCTATGCAAATTTTTTAAAATGATAAATGACGCTGTACAGCAGCAGGGATTGATTTGGTGTAAATGAAACTAATTAAGGAAATGTCAAACATAATTAATAAAACAGGTTTAAGCTGCAAAACATTGTCAATTGAATGAATGAGGAGGCATTGGCTCCCATTGTTCAGGCTTTATTTAGGTCTTGTGTTTAGCTTGTTCCCTGCTCCAGAATGCTCTCTCCCCTCCTCGCTCCCTCCACCACCAATTCCCTGAGAGGGGGAAAATAAATTTGCTTGTCTCTCCGCTGACTGTAGAAATTAATTGCTGAAATCTTGTCCCATCCAAGTGTTACATTCACACGCAGGACATTAACATAACTAATTTGAAAGAGCTCAAATGACTGCATAATGGAGCTCTGTCACCATGCATGACAGTCGCTGGTCATACCAAATTAGCTTGGTTTTATAATTGAAAAATCTTTCTTATTTTTACACCAGTGCCCCCCCTCTTACTTCATCTACTTTTTCGGTTCCTCCTTTGCTCCTCTTCCGTCCGTGGTATCTCTCCTTTCCGTTCACTTCTCCTGATAAGAACAAAGGTTTTATAATTTACAAAAAGAGTGCTTGACCTATAATTAGAGAAGAGGATGAGGGGGAGAGGAGGAGTGCCAAGTGGTGGTGGCAGAGTCAGATCCTTAGTCCTGGTAATGATGCCGGAGACCTTGTGGCCCCCAGGGAGGGCGGAAGAATAATGGGATGGGCTATTTTTATGGGGGAGCAAAGCAATGGGTTGCCAGCCGCTGGGATGCTGGTGCCCGGGTAAGGTGCAGAGCAGCAGGGGCTAGCAGGGGGCTAGTGGGGGGCAAAGGAGGGTGAACACTCAACCTGCCAGACTGCCAGCTCTCGGCCCTGCCCATCAGTTCTGTACGTCAGGCTGATGCACCGCTTCCGGCCTCCGTGCCCCCGCGCCAGCCGCTGCCCTTGCCGCAGAGACGGAGGGAGAGTGGGGCGGGTGGGCGAGCGGGTTGGAGGGGGGTAGAAACATCTGCCACTCCGAGGATAACAGAGGACTCTAAATCACAAGGTGAGGCGGCTATCACGACGAAGTCATTCATCTGGATACGTGGATAAATTCATATGCCTGGTCATATATATGAACAATGAAGAGAATGTGTGCAGTAGTTTCTTGAACCTAAATGGATGAAGGTAGTTGCTTTTGTTAGGATTTTAGTCTGTGCTTAAGAAAAAAGACTGATAAACAATTTGACCATCTGAAGTCCAGCTGGAGACACATACATTGAACTTTTTGTTTGTATCTAAAAGAAAAGAATCTAGAGCTATGAATTCTATTATTGTTATTGTTTACTGTGTTGACCCGGTGCCTGGTGCAAACACAGATATTGTTGATAATGTGCTTGTGTGCAGAGTGTTGCAGCAGACCTACGGCTGCCAATATTTCCCTGTTTTAGTTATACCCACTCTAAGCACTGCTATTTATCATACTCCCACATAACAATTCTCCAGAGTTTAAAGAGCAAAACAAAAACAAAAACAAAAAAACAAAGTACAAGAACAGAAGAAAACAACAAGAAACAACAAAAAATTAAACTCTGGAACAGTAACCGCCTTAATTCCCACTGCATTTTCATTCTCATCTTTATTTCATTATTCCAGTGAGGACTCTTACGCTTGAAAAAAAGTAAACTTAAAAATCCTGGACACGGTGTTGCTGTATTTTTTATGCAAGCCAAGGAGATTCTTCTTTTTTACAACAATGATCTAAACCCTGCTTTTCAAGGATTTCTGTTTTTTGAACAGTAGTTTTAGTTTTTTTGTATTTCTGTCACCAGAAAAACAAACTGATCATATGTAATAGTTCATAGCCTGTGTGGTCTGTTCAATGGGCTGAATGTTCTGATCTGAGCTCAAGAGTAACTATACAAAATTGTCCTGGCACACTTGAACTTTTACTGTACTTGTGTATTAGGAGCTGCTCTTTTGTGTTTATTGTGCGATCTTGTTCTGTAGTAAAGGCAATCATAGTTGAATACAGTGAGCTCTGCATGGCAGTGGAAACAATGGTATATCTATACATAGACAATTGCTAATTACATAAATAGTGACACATAAGGCTATTAGCAGCAAAGCCTGGCTTATAGGCTCACTATGTACTGAAGCTCTGTGAATCCACCCATACTTATGTGTCATATATACACTATACAAGTGGCTAAAAAGAAAAATATAGAAATACACTGTTGAAAACCACTGTTGTCTGAGTTACAAAAGTTAATGTAAATGGACAAGATCACTCCTGCAACGAATCTTCAACTGTGGCGGCAGTCTATGAAAATTCTTAGAAAAAATGCTCTCTGGTAAATATGCAAATATGAAAAATACCAAATCTGCAGATGCATTTCAATGTTTTAATTTAATTGACCTCTGACAAACTTCATCGTCTTGTATACTTATAGACCAAAAAATGCACTGCCGACATTAGAAGGCATTATACATAATTCATACTTTAGTTATACACTTAGTTTTTTAGGGAGTTTTAGCAACACCAAACTAATGGTACAAGTCATGCAAGGTTGGAATGTTCAGTTGTTTGATGAAATTGAAGGGAACAGTTGTTAAAATAAACTTTTATTATGCTGTTCTCATCCATTTGAATGGGTTGGACAAAGTAATGTGAAGTCTTTTCAACACAGTGCATTTCAGTTCAGTTTCACAAATTCTGAACATTGAAACCTTCATGAAGGTCGGATTTACTGCAGAACTGTTTTATTGAATCCTATTAGTTTTAGCCTGACTGATTTGGATCAAATTAAGAACGTGTACAAAGTGTTGTGTTCTTGTTTCTGTAATTGCAACAACATCAGGTATAACATAAAATACGTCTCATAAAGATCAGTGACCTGTTTGGCACATTTCCCACAAAGTTTCCAAATGTTTTTTCACTAATTGTGTTATTTCCTTTCACACATTTTGCTGCAACTCTTCGTCGTATAACCCAACCGTTAAAATGCCAAGGGTCGCAAGTTAAACATATGCAGCACGGATCACAATTTATTACCCCACATTTGCCTGATAATTTTTCTCTTTTGACAAGCTTAGGTAAATCATGTAGTGTACGGTGTAATGTATGAGAACTCTGCTGGCTTGGTGAGTAAAGTCTGTTGCTATTGGCTGTTCCCCCTGTGGTGTTGGAGATCCCATAAGACCAATAAGGCTTGTCTGTGATCCACCATGACTGGAATCACTGCAGGTACAGGTAGAGGTCCAGGTATTTATAGAAACCATATGCAAATTGATCAATGCCACATTGGATTGTTAGCGCAGCGAGGTGACAGTTAAACACATGTACATAGAGGGAGGAATATGCAGCTTCTCCCTCTCTTTTAAGACACGGCTAATCAGTTAGGATGGCCTCGTCTCCTCATTTCATTTGAATATATTCAGCTTGGACTCGGGCTTTAGGAAGTGTGTCTCCCCTCCCATGTATATTATCCCTTCCCGCTGAAGGCTCATTATTTTACAGCAGGGTGTGTGAGAGGTGGCCCCAGTGTCTGAACTCTCTGTCGAGGCTGTATTAATCAAACTTCACACAGCGGGGAAGGGTCCACCCACTGACATGGCACCGCTCACTCGACACTCGAGGACAAAAGGGAAAACACACACAACCTGAGTTATAACTGAGAAACATCTGCAGCTTCTGAACATGACCGCTTTTTGATTATTTTTTCAAAACCATAATACCACACTTCTCTTTGACTCTGGCGGCAGCCATGGTCGGAGGCTTTGGGTTTTCAGACAAGCTGTTCTGATACCATTTATTACTTTCCGATATCAATCCTGGGACCTGGACTTTGGATCACAATCCATGCAGTTCAACAGGGCACAATACTATGTGTATGTTAGACCTGTTGAGAAATGAATTGGTGAATGAATGTGTGGTGATGTGGGCATTTCATTTCATATTCCCTGCTTGTTTGGGCATTTACATATCAAGCAGTAGTTTTGTAATTGGCGACATTAATGTTGCTCTCGAGTCGAAACTCTACGAAGTTTTAAATACGAATGTCACCATTTTACTTGTGGGACTTTCCAGCATTAAATATTTCCAACTTGCCAACTAAGGCTAAAGCGACACCACTGGAAATCACTAGTTTGTTACCGCTCAATACTTCCCAGTGGCAAAACAGTACAGCTGCTGTTTTGGAGCAGCAAATAATTGATTTTCAGGTTAAGATAGTGGTTTTATGCAGGCGATTTTGATGCCAGCATACCGATGTTGGTAACCAAATATCAAATCACATATATCAAACATAAGTAATTGGTGGTGGAGAAGCAAGTTTTGGGCCATAACTCATGAATTCATATGGTCATTATGAAACATTTTATGAAATGGTGGCGTTTTATGTCAAAAAGGTTGAAGGTCATCTTCACCGTGACAGTTTAATGTTCAACAAATATATGCTCTACTTTTTACTTCACCACATGTCTGGACAGATGTTGATGTAAACTGAAACCTGACTGTTGATGGAGGCGTTCAACCATGAGATGGACTAGTTACGGATTCTCTCAAAGATATTTAATTCTTGCCCAGTAGCTTACCTTGTAGATCATATTGTACATGTCAGTGTACTTCATGATTAAGTCAACATATTATAACATTGTTCTTCTTTTCCGTTTCTCCACAGTTGACAACAGGATATTTGCATGGGGGAACGGCACCAGTGGACAGTAAGTCAAATCATACTAGCATTATAATGTCCTATAGGAGTTTTCACATCAACATCGACATACGTCAGATGAAAAAATAAAAATGCTAATCCGAATTGTAGCATCATAGATTCAAACTGTGAAAATCTAGCAGAATAACATCAGACCTAGTGGATGTTATGATGTGAGTTATAATCAGACTATACATGTTAAGGGAATATGAACAGAATATTCTATTAGAAACTAACGTAAACATCATAACTGAGATATTGTCTTATTCTGAACAAAGTCAATAGTCGTAATCTTGGAGTCTGTGTAAACGTAGTAAGTTTGTTAAGGTTAAGAATATGTAATGATACTCGGGTGGAAATACTTTAGTTTAGCTTTGTTCTGCCTCATTGTCGACATAGCAAACAACCTTCACAACTGTAAATAAAACTGCAGAAAGAAGTCAGATAGACGGACAAACAAACAGGCATAATTATACACAAACAATTGTTTTTCTGCTGATGAGCCTCCTTGTTAAAACTCCTCCAGCCAGGAGCCAGTCTGCCTGTAATGACATGTTAAGGCCTGGGGGCTGCAGTGATTCAGCGGCCCTCGGGTACTCAAACAGCAGCACAGCAGCCCCTTAGAGGAATACATGAAAGAAACAAAGGCATCACTTCTCTCTCTCTCACCATCTCCCTCACCGTTGTCCCTTATTCTTCTCCTCTCGCTCTGCGCTTCTCTGTCTCGGTCTCTCTCCCCTCTCATGATGCTTTGACCTCTCTAAGCAGGTCGAGGCTCTTGTGGGGAGCTTATAGTTGGAGGAGCCTATAGTTGGAGCTCCACAACACCCACTTCCAGAGCAAAGGGTGAGCTCTGTTACACAACTGGCACTCTGATATCTGAAAACTCCTCAGCTCTCCTGTGTGTCTCACTGGAGGCGAGAGAGGAGGAGAGTACAAGGGAGATGTGTAAATTTAAACTGGCAAACTTTCTGATGGAAATAGCACTGACCCCAGAGTGGTCTTGTCTTGAGTTGAAGCATTGTTGTAATCAATACTGGCTCTCGTGGGGATGACGGGCAAGGACCTTTCGTTCCCCGTTTGTGGAAATAATGGAGAAGACCGTTTGTTATTTTTCGCAGACATGCCGCAAACTAGCAGATATGGCCGGGGCATCGCAGGTTATGACGCCGGCTCAGGGAAACAAATACAAAGAGGAGCATTTTATCAAGAAGCAAACACTGGAGCTCTGTTTGAAGCTGCTGGGAGCTCACAGGTCACGGGGTGCTGGGGCTGCGTTTGACCAGCTCATCTTGAAACGGGGTCTTGGATGTTCTTTGTTCACTCCCACTAGGGACGGACAGACAGAAACAGAACTCTCAGCTATGTAGGCCTACGTAAAGTCATTTGTACAGCTACAAATTGAGTTAGGTTGAGTTATTATTTCTTCCCCTGGAACGAAAACTGACCTCGCGGAAATATGCCTCTTCCCCATGCTGTATATGTGACTCTGTGTAGAGAAAACATACCATAAAGCCAACAAAAAGGTATTGCTGTCGTGGCGTAAGCTAAACGTGATATCCACTGAGATCTCATGTTATGTTGTTCTTCAAATGTTCTCAAAATGACTCATTCGTAGAAAGACATTAAGCACATTTTTACATTCAAAGTCAAATGTAAGCATATTTACTTATGATTCAGTGCAATAAAATGTGATACATAAAAAAACAGGCTTCATGTATCAACACAATATAATTTATATCGTACGAAATACCACAAATATTGATTCGCCAAGAAACTGTGAAATTGTATTTTCTGTCTGCTTCGTCTCAGGCTTGGAGACGGGGAGAGAGAAGTTAAGGACCATCCAGTCGAGGTGAAGTTGCAACAGGAACTAGAAGTAACAGGAAGTGGCACCGGTGTGAATGTCGTCGAAATCGCCGGTGTGGCCTGTGGAAGCAGACACTCCTTCATATGGACTCAAAGTGGACAAGCCTACAGCTTCGGGAACAACTTCTATGCCCAGCTAGGCTATGACTTCCAGAAGGCTGACTTCAAAGAGCACCAGGTACGGAGATCATAAGCTGTTCTCAGACCTGATTACAGAAATTTTTTTTTCCTTTCTCTGGACATTGACTTTCACTTATAAACAACCCAGCAAGAGATTCTATGTGTCAGACACATTTGAATCACCAATGACATCTGCCCGTATCAACCAAAAGTTCTTGAATTTCATGTCTTTCAATGTAGACATAGTCTTTAGCACCTTCTTCATCAAGTTATTTGTAGTCTTTTTATTTGTTCACACTTACCTCTGTCTTCAATGTGCCCACTCGCTCATGGTGAATCCTCTGGACGATATCTTGCTGTATTCTCACATAGGCCTCACCCCAGAGATTTAAGTAGGACAATATTCGGACTTCATTGCATGTCTGAAAGCAGCTATAGAGTCTTTACAGAAATGACGACATCAAAGTGAAATGCACGACTATCTAAGCATGACGCGCAAAACTCGCCAAAAATGTGCACTCATCCCATTAAAACCCATCTGATTTTGTAATGCCCAATTAAAAAGAACCACACTATCTCTGCAGTATGATATCATTAGTTTTTAATTCATTGTTGTGAGACAGAGAGATGGGCTCTGACGGAGAAAGGCGTGTGATGGATACCTCGAGGGTGTGGATGGCTGTTTGCTGGTTGCCTCTGTCTCCTTCCTTACATGCCTACCATACAGTCGCATGCTGTTGAACCATACAAATCCTAAATTAAGTGCTGTGGAATTGAAATTGTCTCTCTTGTGAAGTGTTCCACTTGCATTCGGAGCTTAATTTTGCCTACTCATATCATTTGATTCAGTCCCTCAGTCCCTCTCTTGCTCACCGCGGCCCATCACTCCCTCTTCCTTCCCATGCTAAATAAGCCCATTTACCGCAGTGTGACAGCATCTAGGTGAATGATTGCCACTCAACACTTGATATATGGATATGTGCTTCCGTGCACATGTGCAGTGGATGTATTATATCTCCGACAGATTTTCCCAGTCTCTCGCAGTTGCATTAGTGCATTGTTATACTTTAAGTCACCGTTTTTTTTACTCCCACGTATTGTAATGGATGGATTGAAAAAGAGGAGGACTATTTCATTCCACTTTCTCGCTCTCTCTCTCTCTCTCGGCCTGAATATACTCCTCTGTTTTCATATATTTTACTGAAATCAATATGGAGACGCTTACTATTAAAAGCAATTCAATTTCCTTAAATTTTTAAACGTACAATATGTAACTAGGGGTGTCTCAAACAAAAAAAATAACAAAAGACCTTGTTCGACATGTTAAAGCAGTGTGGGATCGTCTTTACCACCATTGCCGATGTAAATCTACCACTCAGGCGCAAATCATGTTCACGAATGAGGTAATGTAATAAAGTTTTATTCACGTTACACAGCAAACAGGAATGAATAATCGTGATCCATTACCAGTAATAGAAACCGTGGAAGGAACAAACAGCCGACTGGGTAACTGGCCAGCAGTTGCAGAGATGGGCAACGACACCAGTAAATGGATATGATGCAGTTAAAAGTCAAATGAAAAGGTCCTGTTACCTACAATAAAATTATAATTTCTCTGCATTTGAGCATCTTTGGAAATATTTTGGATTACAAAAGTACAAGTCAACATATGAAACATAGGTCTTATCGTTTGTAGACATTTTAACAAAGAGTTGTTACATATTTGTTAACAGCTGATTTCTTTATATTTTTGCCCTCCACCACAGTGAAGTGTTTTTTTCTCCAGAATGATCAGTTTGTTTTCCATGTTATCTGCTGTTCCTCTGGCCTCGTTCCAGCACTTACATAACACTTGCATAGATAGAAATCCCCAGAAGAGATGTGTTACAGCTCATATGCACTCATGCTTTGAGGGAGGAGGGAGTCAGGGAAAGTAAGGAGCCACCTGGCAGCAGCACGGAGGCCCAGGGGCCAAAGCTCTCACCTCTCCCCTCTGATAAAGGCCTCCGCATGACTGCACCCAGCCCGAAAGCAACTGATACTGAAGGGGCGACATGCAGCCGCAGTGGCAGAGAATAGCACCTGGTGGGTTTTGTATCCCAGCGTCAACCTTCCCTCCCACTCTCGCCATACCATCGGATGCCCCGGGTGGAGGCCCAAGCCTTGCCCTCCAACCACCCACCTCCGTCCTCTTTCATCCCTACTGCCTCCCTGTGTGCGCGCTGTTCTTTCTTTTTCCTTCAGTCGGTCCAGACACGCTGCTCCACCTACAGTTATCCCCCAGACATGCGTACTATATGATACCGGCTATTGTTGTATAGAATCTGTAGGTTGGACCTGCCAGCTTCACCCCCGAGGCTCTGTCTCTCCTTTTAATCTGAAAACGGAGTGCTAGCCGACCGCCGAGATCTGAGAAACACTATATTCTGCTCTTTATCGTCCCAGTGGAGAGGTGTTGGGGATTCTGCTCACACCTGCGAGCCCTTTGTTCGGGCCCACTATGGCATTTCACCTGCAACAGACAAGGTTAGACAGAGCTCCCATTTAACGGTTTGACTGACATTATTTTAATGTCGCACCTCGGGGTTCTGTGTCTGTGAACGGAAATGAAAGTTAATCTTATTTTTTTTCCCTTCATGTCTCCGCACTCTCTCTGTCTGTCTCTCTCTCTCTCCTCTCATTAGGACAACGATATTGTCACTTTCTCAGGGTTTTGATGGATGTGTTTGTTCTGCCGACGGGACGATCCCTCTCCAGTTCTCCATGTGCTGCCTTATATCAACATTTTGATAAGAATTAGTAGTCACCGTTGATTGTTTTTCTGGTAGCTCTTGTATCAAGCCAGTATCGTATACCATAGGATTGTTTGTTTTTGTGTATGAAATTGTCTCCCTGTGTACACAGCATAGCTTAGTCTCTAAGTAGGTTAACACCTCCTAGCTGAAAATGTACCACCCATTGTCTGCATTTCTGTGGGAGCATGAAAATAAACTCTGTTCCTAAGTGTGACACGTGTGCAGCTTGAGCTTGGCGTGGCATCTGTGTTCAGCCTGGCTGAGCACAACTTGTTTGAATGTCATATTTATCCCTGTGTTTTGTCAGAAAATTAACTTCCTGCGAGTTTGCGGCAGAGCCAAGCATATGGCCGCCGCTCTCTGGAGATCACAGCCTAGCGGAGCAGGAGCTCGCCGGTGCCGCTGCCCTGCTCTGGCGGCAGATGCTCCAGGCTTCTCCGCGATTAAGTGGAGATCATCACTGTTTTCTTTGAGCACCGCTGTGCCTTGTACTCTGAAGTGTTCCGTTAATCACTGCCTGCCTCCCCGCTTTTTCTACGCAAGCTGCCAATGCACTCATTCAGTTCGGATCTCCCTCTCGCCACTCGCTTGCTCAGATCTTACCCTTTTGCTAGAGGGATCATAAAAAACTAAATGTTTTTGTGTACTCTTTATTTGATCGGATTCCATTTCTTACACTCTTCTGCTGTTCATTCATTTTTAAGGTAGTGTGGATGTAGTGTAAAATGAGTTTTGTGCAGCTGAATGTTTCCCCAGACTGTGTATGTTGCTGTAGTTTGAGTTTGAGTTTCTCCCAAAGCATTGAGATGCTGCGTTGTTTCCAGACGTCTGAGGGGGTGAAACCTTTTCTACCTCTGCCTTTTTTTAGTGGTGACTCCTCCTTCTTTTTTTTTCGTATTTTTTAGAAACATTTAACATTTAAAGTTGTCAAACATAACTGTGTGTGTGTCTGTGTGTGTCTGTGTGTGTATGTGTGTATATTGAGTACATTCAGTCAGAATGCAGGTATTATGTATCACTTGTATCACACAGTAGTGTAGCGTGTATCTCTTATACAAGCAACCATCCATTGTCATTGTTAAACATTGTGACACGCTTTAACCCTGATTGATCTTGATCTCCGACACAAATAATAATGTGATTAGAGGCTTTTCTCTGCTTCTCTCTACACAGAAGTGGAAAATAACATTAGATATTTCCTTTCATGCTAATCGCCTTGGTTGGAAGTCTACCTCGGTGCACCAATAGGCCTCGGTAATGCCTTCTTTCTTCCCATCCAAAATAACCTATTTGCAGTACACCCCCACACACACATTGCTTAGCTCCTTAACACCGTTATTCTGCTCCCATCAAAGCCTGGCTTGCTTGTCCTGGTGGAGCGATCATTTCCCCACGAAAGCAGGATGGCATTACAGTGCTTTTGAAAGCATTTGCATGGCAAAGCAATAATACGCACCTTGTAAATAAAGGAGCTGATCCTGTTCATCGCAGGTTGGATTTCCTGGATGAAGCAGTGGGAAATGGATCCCTGCTCCATCTCCCATCGATGCACAGACACCGTTCCCTAATCCTGAAGTTTACTTTGCGGTAACGGCTTCTTATTCTGGTGCTATAAGCTCAGACAGACACATGGAAATGTGCTTTTGTCTGCTGCATTAGTTATTTGGCAGACACGCTGATAAGTGGAATTTTTTTTTGTGTGCTTTTTTTCCAATGTGTAGATACCCTGATAAAAACTGACCCTACTCACTGAACCCAGATATCAAAATAGCAGTTGTTGTTCTCAATCAACTGTAGAATTGTTTAACATTGCTGGTTATTTATTATGATTTTATTTAAGTGGCTGTTCTGCTTTCATCCATGCTAAGTTTACAGACAGCTGGTTCAGTAATCATCCCACAGTGGAAAGATGATGTTATATAAATTTGCCATAGTAAATTTTTTTACAAGTGCCATGCATTCACACCGTCTGAACCTGCCTATTGTTGTGCCACGCAAACGTTTTCTCTCATCCACTCAGAATCAAATCTATTCACAACTGTACAAATTGCTGCTGTGCTCTTGGCAAGGTGCAGCTAATTCTTGAACGAGGAAATTCCTTGTCAGGAGCAGCCAAGGGAGAAGGTGTCAGTTTGACACCACGAGTACACTAACGGCTGCGCGGGAGCAGAAGCGTTCGCTGCGCTTCGGTGGCGGTGCGTTTGATTTCAACACTGACCACCGGTGATGCCAACCCTGTAGTCCTCGTCTGAGCTGCCTCTTGAGACGCAAAAACATCGATGGCCCTCCCCCACTACTCACTCAGGCTGCTGCTGCCGAAAGAGGGTGAAAAGTAAGAGAGAGGCTGGTAGACAATAAAGTCGCTGCATAGTATGCACTTCTATCGCCTGTGTATTGTTCTGCTTCAGTTACAAGTTCTGCACTACATAGGAACTCGGTGTGGGTGTACAGAGACCCAAGCTACTATGCTCATCTCCCCCGGGGGCACCTCAAAGGACGCTTGTTCTGTTCCTCCACTCAGGCCCTGGGCTCCCCCTGAAAAATGAGAGGAAGAGACGGGGAAGAGAGGGAACACAGGGATTTAGTCTCGGCTGTGTAGGAAGGCTAACCTGCACCTCTTGAGAGGTGCGTCTTTTCAAAAAGTACCAAGACGAAACCATCTCTCTGACTCCTCACTCTCCCCTCTGACTTGTTTAGGGCTGTGGTGTGGGAATCGCTCGATACGACGACTTGTGCTGCACTCTGAAACTCAATACAGGCTGTCTGCCTTGCTCTGCCCCTCTTTTTGTCATTAGTTGCCGTGCAAAGTTTGAACCTGACACACGCTTTATTTTCTCAAAGAATATGGTGTTTGTGACCTTGTTTCAGTTTGAATCGTAACGCCCCGCTGGTTCCTAATACGCCCCTAGTGTATGTATCGCTGAAAGCACATTTATTACACATCAATAATTCTGTACATTTCCTTCCGGAAAAACTAATTCTCATAATAGGATTTTGTCAATGTGATTTGAATAATGATCTCAAAACATCCCATTTTAGGCTACTTAACTAAATAGAATATTACTGATTGCGACACTTATCCATGGTTGGGTTTTTGGTAACCTTCTTTTCTGTTTCTTGCCAACAGCCAATTTTCTCTCAATTAAAGCATGATATTAGCACTCAGTGGGGCATAAACAGAAATAACCGTACGCCACTGAATATCATGCCTTGATTATGAATTTAGGAGTGGATGTACAGATGGATCCAGTTTCTACACTCCTATTAGCGTGCTGATGTTCTTATGTGTGTCTGTGAGAAGAGAGGGGAGAGGGAAATCGCTGCCTGAATGTGCAGGGGTGTGTGTGTTTGTGTGTGTGTGTGTGTGTGTGTGTGTGTGTGCGTTTGACAATTGGGCTGCAGGAAAAGCTGGAAGCAATCAGCTTTATCCAGTGGAAACCTCTGGAATGGGAGGGCAGGGCGAAAAAGAGAGACAACAGTCACAGGTAGAGTCAGAAGAAAAAGTGTATCATTACGTTCGGAGCCAGTCAGCGGTGATGCCAGTTGGCCAAAGTTAGCAGGAAGCTGTCCTAGTAAATGGCAGCAGCTGCTCGCAGTTCGAGAGAGCATGTCCCAGTCAGAGGAGAAAAGCGATGGCATCTACATTAATACTACCTTAATGGCCCATCTGGTGCTCCGTAGGGTCCCTGGCTGCGCCGCCGACTCATAGGCGTTTGACAGGCAGTCTCCAGCGCACCAGACGCGCATGGCATGCCAAATGGCGGGGAGACGCCTCTGTGGCGCACAGATCTGTCAAACTCTGTCTGACGCTGTAGTCACACAGGCAGGCGAAGTTGAGGCAAGTTTTCACACGTGATTGGTTCGTGACATGGTTCGGGAGGAGGAGGGGGCAGGAGGAGAACGACTGGCTTGTCTATCTCTCTCTCTCCTCTGCACCCTCTGCACACACACACACACACACACACACACACACACCAACGCACACACACACATGCACACCCTCGCCATGCTGGATGCTAAGTTGCCATGACCAGATTAAACCCCAATGAGAAAGGCAGGTTAAGACGAGCCAGTGGTGGATTCTCTCTGCTCCGATGGCAAACGGAGATAACGGATATTATTTTCGCTGCGAGTCACAGCCTTTCTCTGTAAACAAATACTGGAACAAATTGCTTCATTGGAAGAAATGGCGGAAGGTCTTATCGAAACACCACAGGGGTTTCTGGCTGTAATTGGCATAATTCGTTGACAGAGCAGACTGCGGTCCATGATGTGGCACAGTGATGAACTGACTGATCATGGCTTTAGGTCTCTAGATTGGCCTTTTTAAATATTTAAAAACACTGCGCAATTACTAAATATGCAAACATGTGGGACACTGTGAGTTACACTGGTTTGTTCTATTTGGAAAATTATTTGCTAATGTTTGTTAAAAAATCCTAATAGGGTCATACTGTATATTACCTCATGTCATCATAACCAGCTCAAATCTTTCTTTTAATAAACCATATATAGTAATTTAAAATGATTTTGTATGAATTGGTGGAAGTGGATGATCATCAGCCCCCGTTTAATTTCACATTGCTGTCGCAGTCGAGGTTTCTCTCCCAGTGGGTCACATTGTGCGCAACCCACCAGCACAGATCACAGTCCCAGAAGTACACATCACACTGCTGCTGGGAAACTACTGCTCCTTTCAATGTGAGTAAACTACACACTAAAGTACAGCATACTTTTTTCTTCTTCTTCTCCTTCCGCACGGAGTACTTTAAAACATTTGCTGGCGTTCTTTCGCTCACACTTTTTTCTTAAGGACATTTTGAGAGATAGCGGCAGTTCAAAAAAAAAGAAATGGAACGGAAGGTTCTTTAGAAAATGCATTTCAAATGGCTTATCCAGTAGGTAGCCCCAGAGGACACCTCAGGGATAAACCTTGGCAAGAAAGGAAGATAGAAGGAAAAGAGTGAAATTGAAAAGAAGACACAGCCGTGACTAAAACAGTAGAAATATATAGAGAAAAAGGTATCCTCTTAACCTGCCGACGCCTCTTCAGAGGAGTCGCAGCGCTCCATATCAGTATTCACTTTGTGAACACTCTCGCTGATGTCTCTTGCCCCAGACGGTCTCATATTTAGACAGCCGGTGCAGGTGATTTCTAAATGACTCACACCACAGTCAGACGCTGTCCCACTTTAGTTTTTGTTGTTTCTTCTCTGGCGTTATCGTTGATTTACTGCGTCGCGAGCGAATCAGCGGAGTGATGGAATTGTGCTCGATAAAAAGGGGATTAATGTTTTATTTTAAACTAAACAAAACAGCAAAACTAAGGAAATTGATGTCAGGGAGAGGTCAGCTGGACAGCGGCTGCCAAGTTTTTGTGCGCATGAAGACGAAGGGAGGAGAGGAGAGAGAGAGAGAGAGAGAGATGAGGGCTGAAAGAAAAGGCGAGAGGAAGAAGGAGAAATCAGTAAAAATGGGTTGGGGGGCGGGGGGGGTTGAGAGAAAATGAACAGAAGGAACTCTTCAACTTTCACTCTCATTCCCAGATGTGTTGTAGGCAAGACGTAGCCTTTGAAAAGCTTGTGGCAAAATAGGCAAAATACGAATACGCATACCCTCACTCACTTTCCCTCTTTCTCATACACTTTCTTTTTTTCTCTCTCACTCCCTCGTATTTTTCCTGCTACCTCTTTCACACCCTCTCCACATCTCCTCGTCTTTATCTTTCTCCCTGGGCATCTCCATTCCTTAGTGGCAAGCCCAGCTGGGGGTGTTCTGTGGTACTATGAGTGAACCTTCACTGTCTCCTTCAGCAGGCAGCTGTCCCTGCACAACACACACAAACACACACACACACACACACACACACACACACACACACACACACACACACACACACACACGTACACACTTGCTACCCCTGCTATCTCTGAATTCACAAAAAAATATCTTTGCATTCGCCTTCTTTGCTTCACCTATATACATATGTGACTGAGTCAAAATGTATAATTTACAAAATAAACCTCACTTGTGATTTGATGCTGACATTTCCAAGAAGGAATAAAGTCTGAATTTGTTTTTACCTCAGAAAAGGCCCCTGCATTGACCAGCATTCTTTGTTTTGCAATCTACTGTAAAGCCACTAGAGGGAGCTTATATGATGCTGTGCGCCCTCATGTCAGGGATCTGCTTTAAGGAGCCTTTCAAATCTTCTTTCAAATGTTCCTCATTCAGTCAATAAGAACCATCCTGCAGCTTCATGTTCTCAACAAGGCAGGGATCTTAACCTATTACTTGTACAAGAGGTGCACATTTCCATCAGGCATATGCTTTCTCTCAAACAAAAAAACAATAATTGCTTCTCATACGTTTGTGTGTTTGATACCTTCTGTGTCTGAGTCTACGTGTGCATGTGCAAGAGGTGATAATTCTACAGTTGCTCGGAAGCTTGAGCGGCGGGGTTGGTTTGTAATGACAGTAACACAGAGCATGCCCAGGCGTGCGTTCAATCTGCTCCCCAAACGTAACGAGTCCGGGCAGAAGTCCGGTCATCCCGACTTGATCAAAACCGGGCAGGAAATCTGCAAATGATTTATCGTATCCTGCGGAGATTCATCAGCTTCACATGTCGAAATGATGCTGAGCCGAAAATTAAAAGGCATCTTTCATCACCGTTGTTTTCCTAATATAGACGGAGAGAGGGAGCATGGGCGATTCTGTCAGGGGGGGAGAGGACAAGTGTTTTATCTGGTTTAATTTAGAGCATATTGATTTTTTACTCAGATCCCTTGTTCAAGAATAATTATGTTATAGAACTATAAAAGTCTTTTGAACGAGAGATATCACATGAACCTATTTTTCAAAAATGTTCATTGCAAATTATTTGATTAATTAATATGGCTTATCACCAACATACATGCAAACACGTCTCTATGCTTCGTGAACTATTAGTAATATTTTGTGATTTATAGACACCTTATAGATTCACATTCACATTCAGTCTTACCTGATGAGCACCTTTGCCCTTCTGCGTTTTATCAGCCCGCAGACGACTAATGCATATTGCCAGTTAATCATCATTTTTTTGTTCTGTCCATGTCCCTTCCTAATAGGAGTTGGGTGACATGACAGCGTCTGAGTCCCGGAGTTGTCCCGCCGTAACGTTACACGACCGTCCCTCTCGTGTTACTAAAACAATCCTCGGCCGAGGGGGGGGGGATTATTCTCCTCTCCCTCCACTACTCCTGGCCTTTCCCTGTGACAGGGCTGCCGATGATACAGATCCGCTGTGACATTTTACATTGTGCTTCCTAATTGCAGCAGCTGATAGTGGGATAGCTCACATACAGCTGCATATTTCCCTCTTTCTCCCCTTTTTCTTTTTTTTCCCCCCCGAGGTAGCTTGGATGGAGCGGTGGACTGGTTTCGAGTAATGTCATTGTTCTCATGTTGTCTGAGGGTATGTTCGGTGTTTCTCCCTGTTTTATAACTCTATACGTCTAAAGTAGCACTTCATCATATATAAAACCCATTAATTAATTAGAACTTGTAAAGAGATTTTTTGTTTTAAAAACCGTTTCCGTGGTTCTGTCCGGTCTCTCCTTCGCTCCGGTGCCGTGTCCTCGAGCGTCTCAGCCTGTGACTCCCAAACGGAGAGCCAGGATAAACCTGTGTGACAGATGCAGCTCTAATTATACAGTTGTTTTAAGACTGTCAGGTTGCAGGGATAAGGGAGCCATTTGGGAAAGTGAAGGAGGAGGGTGTGGAGTAGTAGGAGACGAGCGGGGGCGACGGGTTTGATGGACGGACATTGTAACACCAGCATCTGGTGATAGCTGCAGCTGCCGTATCGTTTTCCCACCGCCAGCTTGCCAGCTAAATAAATATTGCCACGATCTGTCTTGTACTAGCAAGTGTAAATTACTTTAACACGTCAATAACTAGTTTACAATGATGTTTTTTCCTGCCATTTCAGAACATATATTGATTTCACATTGCTGTTAAATGGCTTGAGCATTGTTTCCCCTCACTCTGCACTTTGTGTTTCACATAGACTCCCAACGAACTTGACAGGAACAGGGGAAAGAAAAGGGAAAACCTGTATTGATCACGCAGTTACTCCACGTTGTCACTCTATGACTAAGTACAAAATTGAATTTTATCGTATGGAATTTAGTGTCTGTATAATATCAGATTGGTGTTTGTTTTCACATGGGGTTTTTACAGTATACTGTATGTGCTTTTGAAACGACGTGTTTACTGTAGTTGGGTTATTGGGTTATTAATTTCTCAAATGGGAAGGTTGCATTTAGCGTAAAAAGGAAAAGCTGTCTCTGAAAAAGACGGCATATCTGACTTTTTCTTGCGTTAAGTAAAGCTGATTATAATTAACAAAGAAGTCTGTGATGACAATGTTACCAGTATGATTTTCACTATAAGGCATTTCAATATTTCCCTCAATAGTAGAGAGAAGTAATTAGTTGAGAAAAGTGGTTCAGTAAGAAACAATGCCTGCCTACAGTACACATTTTCTCTGTGTGTGTGTGTGGTTTGTGAAAACAGACAAAGAAACCATAGAATGCACAGAATGTTTGAGGTTCTTTTGTGTGGATATGCACATGTGCACATCTTGAAGTGGGAGCACGCACGTGTGTGCACCCATGATGCATCTTCGCCGGCTACTTTCACTTCTCCAGTGTGTGTGTGTGTGTCTATTTTCATTCATATGGGTTCCTCCTCTAGAGGACAGATGTTGGGAAACCCACAAAAATCAGAGCTGAAGCCGCACTATAATCACCGCGATTTTAATCAAGGTCTCACATTGTGACCCACTTATTTTCTCACAGTACTGATTGCACTGCAGTGCAGTGACGACTAGCATTACAAAACTGCAGCCTGTGATTAACCTTCACATCATATACATGTCCCCTAACCAGCATACAGCGAATCCTAATCCCAAAATTGCATCCACTTGGACTGGAAACCGTCTCCCTTCGTCAAATTTAAACATTTCTCCCTCCTCATCCTCCCGTCCTCACATCATACGAGGATGATGCCTGCTTCCTGCTCATGAGCAAATTGAGGCATGTCTGAGTGTGTAATACTCAGCTGACATATTCCTGTCAGACAGAATACTATTTGTGTTCAACCATGTACAGACACTGTGACCTGCCAGCTTTTAACTCTATGAGCTAAACGTATTCACAAAATCTGATACAAATCAAATAAACATCTCTGTTAAAGGCTTTTGTTGACGTAAGGAAACCAAACCTTCAATTTTCATTTTCACCAGTGTTATAATTTTAAAATCGATAATAAAGCAGATTGATTATTCATTTTCGTGCTCCAACACCATTTAATTGTGTAGCCGGAACCCTCCAACTTGGGGTCAACAGGGCCCTCGCTCATTTACACACACACACACACACACACACACACACACACACACACACACACACACACACACACACACACACACACACACACACACACACACACACACACACACATATAGACATATACACAAACACAAACACTCTTACACAAATTAAAAAAAATATCTTTTCTTCTCCCCCTCCCAGATGCTCGCACTGTGCCTTCTCAAAGCCCCACACACACACACACACAAAAAACATGCCCAGACTGGAATTTGCCAAAATATCCTTTCTCCTATCAAACACACACTGTGCCTCATCTCGGTCCCTTCCCACTTACTCCTTCAACATCTTAATTAATACCCCTTAGGAGGCATATCGCCCCGCAGAGCCACAGAGACTCACTGTGGTGACGGTGGATTCTCCCAGTAAACGCTCACCACAGATGCTGTAGTGGCTTCATTTTAAACCACATTACTAAACTGTCGCTACACTCTGAATCCGTCCCTCGCAGATTCAACACACTGGTTTAAGAGCAAACCATGCTGATGAGAATATAAATGCAGGTAGTGACCCTGAACTATAACAACATTTTGACTATTAAATATCTTTAATAATTCATTCATATTTTTTCATCAGTGTTTATGAAATGTGAGTGTGTGTGTTATTTGATAGCTTGGTAGTTTAAAAAGTCAAACTGCTACAAAGTCAGATGCCATTTTCATTCCATCCTTGTGACAGCCATACAACCTATACCATACCTGTAGAGCTGCACCAGTCTCCATCCCCTCGTCTCTCTCCTCTCTCCTCTGCTCCTGTTCAATAGCTAATGGATCGTTGTGGTTTCCAGGGTCTGCTCCAAATGTTCTCCCGTGGAGATGGCCTAAGAAGTGCCCTCAGCTGGTCCCTCCGTCTGCCATTAGGCCTCTCCACACTTTTTATCCCTGGACCTCCAAGACCCCAAACTGCCAAATGAGTTGAATTATGGCCAGTTATGTGGAGTGGACCTGGCGTCACAGGGGAGAGGCCTGAGTCAGTGGAACTAACCACACTCCTGACCATTAAAAGGCAGCCTGACACTGCCTCTTCATCTTCCCCCACCGTGCTCTCAAAGGCCGGCAGTGCAAACCCATGTCTCCCCAGAGGAGAGACGCAGTACAGCAAACCAACCAGTGAGACAGGCAGGCAGCCATCCACTCGTTCAGGCAGGCAGGAAAGCAACTCGCTCCCACATCATTAAAATTAAGCACCTCCTGGACTCTCTTTCTTTTTGTTTTCAGGTATTTTCTTTTCCTCTCACCCGTTTGCCCTATATTTTTGCCCTATATCTTCACCTGCCTTTCAAATGTCTCTTCCCTCCGTGTTCTTCAATCACTTCTCTTGCCAGGTTTTCTTTTTTTCTCCCTCTGTGCCCTCCAGCTATGTGGGCGGGGTTTCAGGGTTATAACTACACAAGGTTAATTGCCGCAGCTAAAACAAGCGTGTGCGAACCGGGGCCCCAGCTACTGTATAAAGGAGGTCATCTAAGTCAGGCGAGGCTTTTTGCAAATGTACTCACAACATCCATACATGGATGCTGTCCACGCCGGCTTAGGACAACACTGTTTGCTCCCCTCCTAGTCGCACACACACATACACACACAGCCCAGAATTTGATCTGTCACAATAACAGGAGCATCATGGCATGATGGATACAGCCCCTTTCCCCCCCTGCTCTTCTCTCCCCCTCCTGCTTCTCTCTGGTAATCTTGATGCGGTGTGTAATGTTTGCTGTAGCCAGCGGCTGAAATTGAATGAGTGATACAACCAGAGGTGCTGGGATTACTGTGGGCAGAATTGATGCTATCTGTCCAATGATGTGTTATTTTGTGGAAGTGAGGCAACAAACCGGAGAGAGAAATGGTCGCAGCACTCTGTATGATTTTACAGTTTAAGTGGTGAAAGACAAATAGAATAACAGTGATGTGCTAGCAGGGGTTGTAAATGGTTGAATAATTTCCCTCGATTTCAACATTCATTTATCTCTCCTGCAGTCTTTTGCAGGGCCTTCGCTCGGCAGCTTGAATGCTATTTATCGCTCTCGTCTGCTCCACAATTGCAGCATCAGCTCGCTCAGCGCCCGGTCTTTAGAGGTGAGACAGGCTGCGTCCAGTCCCTGCTCCTCTAATAAGGTTGGCTCAGAGAAGGGTCAGAGGTAAACTAATGACACCGCCAATAGAGGCTTCTTTTTGGAAGCTTAAGCCCGGGCTGAGCAGGGACTGGGCTTGTGGGAATAAACGTGTGCTGCTCTGAGACTCAGCGGGCTGCACCTGGGTCAGACGTTAACCATTGAAAAGACTAAATTCAGCTCTTTCTGCCAGTTTGGGGGCACGAGCTGAGGGTCCGGTGCTATTGTTGTGGGGTCAGGTTAGAGCCGTCCAGATTGCCCGAGCAGCTGACAACCATTCATCATGAATTCAGCAGCAGCTAAACACTGTTAAGCTCTAAAGTTCTGCTTAGGTAGGTCGGAGGCTTTGGACCAAACTTAGAGAAGAATTATTATATATATGTTACTCAGACCTACATATATATATATATAAACCAACAGAATATATTGGTTGTATAATGGAATATATTGTATCAGGATATAAACAAAAGACGATTTCTGTAATTTCCCCCCTAGATAGTAAAAAGGTTAGTGGAATTACATTGGTAACATACTTTTAACACAAATTGCAGTGCACGCTACTCTGCTACTTGTTGGCAGAGCAGCGTGACTCTTCTTTTCCAGCGTGACTGTCTTCTTCTGTAACACTGACACTCAAGGTTTCGTAAAGATTTTCTGTCGCTCACCCTCCTGACTGTTGTGTAAGTCAGGAACCCAAACATCATGTGTGCGTCTACCGGCTGCTACTCCTACACCCTGTGCTGTGTGTGTCAACCTAACCTGCCGTGCCTGTGTCTCTATTCCAGCCACAGATTAGTTCAGCGTAGCACTATTCTCATTGCCATAGGCTGTTTGTGTTGTCCGTCAAAACATGGATGAGTGAATTCTATCAACTGTCTTATATTCTATCCAGGAAAAGTTATTTTGCGATGATTATCCTTATCGCTTTATCGCCCAGCCATATTTGCAACTGTAATTTACAGTATGTGTTTATAAGTAATAAAAACACAGAGGCAGAGAGAGACTGTGCTGTTGGCTTTGTGGGAAAAATGAAAAAGTAAGGGCTATTTTTCTCCCCTATGTAAACAGCTGGCAGCATCCCATGCTTGCACAATTAATGGGCAACTAATTGGCAATAATCACTTTTTAGCAAATTTAGAGTAGGCAGTTACCCCTGGAACAAACAGCTGTTGGTGGAACCTTCTGGCAATATAGCATGGATGTTTAAGGATGTGGCTGATCTATGCTTAAAGTCCATTCACAAACACTGATATACCAACTATTAGCTCACACATGCACAAGGTTTCCCATCTGCATTTACCAGCAGGCCTAGAGGATCTGCTGTATTCAGCATACTGGAGCGATGCGGAAAAAAAACTGTATCCAACTGTACTGCACTTATTTAATCTAACATATAGTATACTGTGTTTGAATTGAAATGCTCTCAACAGAGGATTCATATGTTCAAAACAATATGGCTAAAAAGTCTTTAACACAATTGAGAAATCATTGTAAAATAAATTGCTGCCTCTCTTTCAAGGTTTTATGGTTTTTAAGGCATCCAAAGGTTTTAAATACTGTTTTTCTAAACTACATATAGTCAAAGGTGTATCATAGCCTTCATTGCTGGTTCCTTTAATTGCTTTAATATTACTGAGATCACCATGTACTATCACTAAGTATAAGGTTTCTTGCTTAGGTAGTTCATCCTGGTGACGCTGAGCACTCAGATGATTGCCCAAAGGCATAAAATATAGACTCACTATTGGCTCTATAGAGTATATACCACCGTAATCACCCAAATTGCGTACACACATAGAAATCAGCCCCCTAAACATGCCATTTTAAACCAAAATTTAAATCATTGCATTATCCTGTGGTGATTTTTGAATATGTCAAAAAGCATATTTTACATTGTTACAGATAGTGAGGGGGGGGAAGTTCCCGTACCGGCCCCTTTGTTCGAATCTGGGTAAAGATTAGATGGGTTCCCTTTCTGTCTGTTCAGTAGTTTTTGTGTCATCCTGCTGAGAAACAGACAGGGGTGAATACAACCTCCTTAGCAGAGGTAATTCCCTCATCTCATTCATCATAGTGTACATAGTGTCTGAGGTGCAACACCATGCAAAGCTGTTCCTACTTTCCCTCAGCTAATTTCTTTGAGGTCATATATAAAATTTCCATTAGTCTAGTTTTGAGTGATTCGTTGGATTGGTTAGGTTGAATAGTTTTGATGTGGAAGAGCAGCATTAGAAATCTGTGGTTACTTTGTATGAACAGATTCTGAATATCTTGGGAGTAATCCTTGAACACTGGATTACCAATTTGAACTTCGGTTAAAGAGTGGAGTATATGTGGTTGAGTTAAAGAACCACTTTTTCAAACCTTAGTCGAAGAGAAGCAACAATGCATTTGTTTTTACAATGATAATTTCTCTATCGTGTCAAGGATTTCTTTGCCATATTGTTTCGAACATACTTGTTGAGTCCTCTATTGAGAGCATTTAAGGTCAGACCTCTGCAGTGTGAATCTATGTAGCTGGGATTTCATTCAGCTGAAAGGATCCCTGCCAAGGTCTTGATTCAATAATGAAATACTATGAAACAGTACAGTATTGGCAGGGAGGACAGAACCTTGTGGTTGGCAGACAAGCAGGGAGTGAGCATTGAATTAAATCAAACCGTGCTTCGCCGTATAACTCATGTGGCCTGGAGTTACTCCGACTGAAAACCATATAGGACGAGAAGAAAGACGACGGTGGAGCTACAGTTCACTTGATTGAGGTACGGTGACAGTCTCTCCGACACTGGCTCTGGAGGCCTCTTGTACACAGTGATGCACAAATTAATTTACATGATGAAGTCTCTTTCTGCTTTAAGCCTTCCGCTTGATGAAAGGTTGGGGGGGAACGAGGGAGAGAATGGGTGTGTGGGATGCTGAAAAGTAATGTCAAACATCCTGATTGTGAGACGGGAATGGATTAAAGGCATTGTTTGAGCTGGAGGAGGCACCTTCCATACCGCTGGCTGCCATCTTATCTCGCCCCCCAACAGTGGTTTAATCTGTTGGTCGAGCACGCCTGCAAATAATTTCTACCCGTCAGACAGACAATGGAGCTGCACTGTACTGTACTGTGCATCCTGTCCCGCCCCTACATAGACCCCTGACAAAGGACTTATTTGAATATCCATCCATGGCTAATTTGTATGTGTTGCATGTGGGAACGTGCACACGTACAAGCTTAAAAGTGCACACAAAATATACAAACACACACACACTTGTTTTAACATGCACACTCACACTTCTTTGTGCACATGCCTATAGGGGGCATTTGCATAGATTTTTGCTCATTTAGTTGACGTTGAAAGTCAGGAATTATTGCTTCCAATCCTTATGGCTAAACTGTAAACAAACTGAATAGAGCAGATTCAATTAACTCTGTCGAACTCAACATATAATTACATGAAAGCAGAGAGTGACGAGTGGGAGATAATGGAGTTTGTTGCCCTTGAACCTTCACCCCGCTTTTCCCATTTGTTTATCAAATTAATTTAAGCCAGTGGATTTGTTATGCTTGGGCTTAAATACATATAATCACCCATTTTAGCTTCATATTACACTTGTGCTTAAGCTAATTAATCCTCAGTGTTTATCATGCACAAACAGTGATGGCTTTGCATTATACATCCACAGAAGTGAGGGTCTTTTAACTTTTATCCCAAATGGTAATTATAAGGTGCCGTCACCATTTACTCCTTGTCCAAACACACATCTTGCCCTTGTTTTCACACAAACATTGGTGAATGACATTGAATGACAGGGGTCTTAATGAAGGCACGCTTTTTTTTTACACTCGAGAGGAGTCTTCTGCACTTCAAAACAGAGATAAAATATAAAAGAAACCCCCGTTCTTGTTTATGAATTTTCTTTAACACTAAATCAGTTTCCTGAGAATTTGATATAATACTGTGGAGACTGACGTGAGCTGGTGACAGCTGTGCTTCATCTCATACGATGATGTGTTAAACAAAACACTGCCCACATGTTTGCCCTAAACTAAGTAGCCCTTAACTGCTTGGACAGACAGCAGGCTGTTGCACTTTATGTATTTGTTTATTTTCCAGATAAGGGGCCTCTTTTATGGATAAGCAGCTGACGCTCCTGCTCTGTCAAGCTGGGACAGGCCGAGGGAAGATAAAATAGAGTCTGTTAATCTGGTGCTGGTGAACAGAGAGAGCGATGTTATTGACCTACGCTGGCAGCAATGTGTTTCAATTATACACCGCCATCCATTTGTCAGGCAAGCGGAGCGATGGGGGGGGACACCGAGTTCAGGCCTGGGTTACAGTCATTCTCCATCACTTATGATGTGTCTTTGGAAAGCACTTTAATTGAATTAGCCAATTTATTCTTCAGGCAACAATGCCCTGGCCCGGACCCATGACGTTAGACAATTAGATACAAGTTTAAAATCAGGCAGTTTGCATATTTCATCTTTTTACGGTGTACACAGGGACAGAGACAGCTAACTTATGGCGACTTTCTTCCCCTCTTCATCCTGAATAAATTCTATTAATGTGAGTGATGCAACTTTATCCGTTTCATCGTACACCTTCTTTAAATACTGTTTGACGCGCGACGTCATCAAGCCTCTAATAAGGTAAGTGGGGCTGCCCATGTGTTGCCATCCACACAGGTATATGTATTCTGCTGGACTTTATCTGGTCATGTTTCAGCAAAAAGCTCCCAGTTGGTGGGCTAAATGGGAAATTGAGACTTAAATGTATTTTACTGTAAAGTATGGAGAGCTCTTGTTGATGTTCATGCAAGTTACTTTTGACCAATGCTGAAACTCTCTTATTAATTCACACAATCCATCATAGCCCACACATGAAATGCACTCTGCATAAAAACAAGTGTTAAACATCCAAAAGTCTGTTTTCTTGGAGAAAAAAAACAAGCTGCATATGCAAGCCACATTGTGAAAAGTAGGGTTCACTGGTTTAGTTGAGTTTTCCCCCCTCCTCGTTTCCCACCACTCTCTTCCAAGCAGATTTCCTTGAATATTTCCCCCCGATATTTGCAAATTGCGCGTGGATGAGCGTGATTAATTCTAATCAAGTTCAATTTATTCTGCTAGAGCAGCTGGAAGAGGCCTAAGTGTTGTCTGTGTTCTATCTGTGGGCTGTCTGACAAGATGGCGAGGCTGTCGATCACCTCGGCCCCAGTTCCAGGTGTGGGGAAGGTGCTTGTGTCAGACGCACACTGGCCTACTTGCACTCTGGCCCCAGCACCTGGCTCTTCACCAATCTGATTGTCACTTCATCCATTTTCACCGAGACAACAAGTCTCTCGCTTTCTGCTCCAGCTATCTGTGTCTAATCAACAGTGTTGCTCTCCCACTATCTCCACAGCTCATCTTGTTAAGGGCGAAGACTAGTGGATAAAAATGTACTCTCTATAAGCGTGTAATGTACACCAATTATGTTAATTTGCAGTGTTGCAGATGGTCCAGTGTTGATTGCCGCTTTAGGATCAGGAGAGGCTGTCTGAAATTTGAACGTGGGAGTCACGTGACACTCATTACTGCACAACCTCAACCAAATATCTCTTTGTCACTCGTCATCCATCTGTGCTCACTGTCTTTGACAGATAAGACTATGCAGAACTCGAGGCAGCTAAAGAGTTGCACAAGTAACAAAGAAACGCATCCATAGTTTTTAATTGGCAGTTCCCCAGTGAAGCTAAATTTGAGTGTTTTCTCGAGACAATCTGCATCATAAGTCGTCTAAAACGACAACGACTGGGAGACGGAGAGAGGGACATTATGTGCTACAATGTCCTAATACAGAATTATAATGTCTTCTAAAAAGTAATCACACTCTAAATACACAGCACATTACGAGCTTCACGGTGAATAGAATCATCCAGTTGTTGTGCTTCTTTATTTGTTTGTGTGTCGTTGTCCCAAGACTGTCAGCCTCTTGGGGACATGGATAGCTCTCCGCTGCAGGGCCAGGAGACTCCACTCCAAATGCCAGTCCTCTATGGGAACTGTGACATTCGAAGTGTGCCAAGGTGTGCCGTGCGTCAGGAAAGCATGTGCGCTCATCTGTAAATTCATCATCGTCATCGGCCATGATGCTCTTTGTTCCGGCCGCTGGGGCGAGGCGGTTTAGCCCCCATCTTCTTTTAGACCATGCTAAAGTGAGCCCATGCTGATGTTCAAATGAATGGAGTCCTTTCATAAAAACCCTGGCCATTGAACCCTGAAGACAGAATATAGCCTTAAGTCTCGCGACCTTTGTGGCGGGGGGTTCCTGCTAGGCATGATTTCTGTTTAGTGAATAAGTGGGGTAATTATGGCGTGGTTGGGGCTGTGCCGCAAATGTCACCAGCAGATAAACAGTGGGAACAACCCTTCCGTAAAGGCCTGATTTATCCACCCTGGACCCCCTGTAGCCTGCAGATGAATTAGGAGCACTTGGGTGTAAAAAAAAAGTTCAAGGATGCATATAATTGGAGAAGAAGTAGTTTGCAGATAATGCTCCAGGTTAAATCTCACTTTGTCACACACCAAATATCTCATGCTGTGCTGGAAGGCAGCTGCTAGTTTGATCTCTGGATACCACAGCAAGGAAAGTGTGTGAACTCTTACCAAGATTCCATGTAAGTTGTTTAACTGCTAATAGAGTACACAGGTTTAAAATAATCCATACTTATGGTTTTATGTAGTGCTGTTAAGGAGTGTGAATCTTTAAGCTATCCATTCCAAATCCCCTCCTGCGTGTCCCCGATTGGTGGAAGAAACCACATCCATCGCAGTCCATTAAAGAGTGCCCACTTACGCGTGACTGTAGGGCGGCCTTTATACCATCATGAGCCTGGGGAAATGGGAGCGCGAGCCAGCGTCATTCCATTACCTGCTGAAATGGATGCCCCTGTATCTCCCCCTTGATTAGCTTTGTCTCGAATAACAATGATAGCTTTAAGTGTGTCTAATTGAGGCCGGGCTCGCCCTCCCTCTCTGTGCGAAAGTGCTTACTCATTTTCTCTGTCCTTTTAATAATTACATTATCATTTTACGCCCCTGCCGGTTCCTCGGGAAGAAGGCTGGCGCTTGTGTTGAAGTGAAAGCTCATTATTGGAGCTGAATTATGTGCAGTTTATTGATCCCCATGGTGGATTATGGTGCTCTAAGTTAGTCTAGACAGAATAGTTAGCCAGATGACAGAGAGGAAACATAGAGGCCTCTCGGGAAAGATCCCTGGGCTCAGTTAGCAATTAATGCCTGCCAGGTAATGGAATTTAAGTTTACACTAAATCCACCAATGCCTTGACATTTGAAGTGCCTTGTAAAAAAACGTTAACCTAATGAGACGGTGGAGAGCAGCAGGGGGATTCTTTTACACACTGTTTCTCTTTCACACTTCTCCTCTCTCTTCCCTTCTTCTTATCTCTTCTTGTACAAGCCCCAAAATGCCCCCTTTATCACCGACCCATTCTGATGCTAAAGTGACTTAAAGCTACACAGGACCAGTATGGTGATGCCTTTTGGATGTGTGTTTTCTTCTATTGATTGATTAGCAAGTTTGATTGATTGACTTCAGTTGGGTCCATTTCCCAGGCAGGCTTTGCTAATCTCCATCTCAGGATGTGTGCGGCTGTTTGCGTGATGAAGCACACAATGAGTGGGGGAAAGGCCAAAGTGCTGAGTAAGAAGCCAAGCAGGACATTCGTCTCTATAAAGCCGAGGGTCAGTTTGAAAGCTATCCATCACGATCGCAATGAACACAACACATTACCAGCGGCATGGCCTCCTCGCCTTGTCCTTCAGTGGACATGTGAGGATCTTTGTCTCAAGAGGAGTGAAGGAGTGGTGCATGTGTATTAAGGGCTGGGTCTATTAAGGGCTGACCGCTTCAGTATCTTAAAACCGCAATAATTGATTGGAAAGAAAAAACAATGAGCTGAAAGTTTTAACAAGGCTCATAACTGCTTAAGAAGCTACAGACTCGAGTGATAATAATTTTATTGGTTGATCGCAACGATCAATCCCCTTTTACTTTATCACATTGTTGTTTGACACATTGTTTTTGTAAAAATACAAATAATCATATAAAAAATAGCAAATTTTAAATGTAAACTAGTTAAAATTTCCATCCCTGGTCTGGGTGTCTGAAAAGAGAATTGGTCAGTTTTCTCTGTTTACCTACTCACCGGCCACAGCTGTGTGTTTTCCCCCCGTTGTCCCTCCATCCGAGGTAATTTCTTCAAATCTAGCACAAACATTTACTTGGATTTGAGGAGGAGCTGACCGGATCTGTTTTAATCAAAGGTCAACGTCACTGTGACCTCACATTCGTCCCATCGTTGCAAATGTGATAAACCACTCACGCCCAGAGGGAATTTAATTGCATATGACTCAAACATTCACTTTGGATTCCAGGATGCACTTATTAGAATTTGGTAGTGCAAGGTCAAGTTCACTGAGACATCATAAAACACGTTGTTTTGGCCACGTCTCTAGAATCCATACGTTGATTATGAAGAAATACACGTAATGCCTTTATCTAAATTCTTTTAAAGTCTTTACTACAAATATTATGAGTCTGGAGAGACATCGATGTAAACTGTAACTTGCCTGGTTGGCAGAGACAAGGCCATGAGGCAGTAATTCAAATTTATTATTGATGTTTAGTTGTATGGCGACAAATATATAGCAATGCCACATGCTGCAGCATTATAGCCTAAGCTAATTGCCAATGCCTATTAGATTTATCTCTCAATAAAATCCATGTCCATCTACTTGGCTGGGAAATATGTGATCGCTTTTACATGTTGGTGTTTAGGACACACACTTTTAACTGGGGCAGGCTGCCAGTTGCTAAACTCCGCACTAAAAGATGGCCTTAATGAAAAATACTGGATAGTCAGGCAGTGTGCCGCACCTGTTAAAGCAGACCTTGAACGTGCCGGGTGTGAGATAGGGAGCCAGCAACTTTACCTCATAATGAGGCCAATATCTAGCTCAAAGCCTGTCTGTGCCTTTTGTGTGGTTTACCATGTCCTTGCTTCATAAGCCTTGATAATGTTAGTAAATACATACAGGGGCATGGATAAACTGGCTGTAATCCACACTGCCCCTAGATGGAAGAGCGAGGGAGCGCTGCGGGGAGAGGGAGATAGAGAGGGGAGAGAGGCGGCTGATTAGACTGGTTTTACTGTTCCTCTGCCGACCTAGAAAAACACAGCAGCCCTGACCTTGCATAGCAGAGCCCTTATATATCTAATGATCTCTGAGTACCTTAATGATACAATGTGTTCTCTCTCCCACTCTTTCCTTCCATTTTGCCTATCCTTCTTTCATGCCGTCCTCTCCCTGTTTCCTCTCTTTTTTCGCACAAGCTTGTGCACACACACACACACACACACACACACACATACACACAAAGTACACGGCCTTGAAAAACCCAGTCAGCAGTTTGGCCTAGGAGTCTAGCAAATGAGCTGTCCTATTGAAATAGAAAGGAGAGTGCTCTGTGCTGCAGAAAATGCTGCTATAGCAAGCCTCACAGAAGAGGGTTGAATTACTTGTTCGGACAAAGACACATTAGAATGTCCTTTCACTACAAATGTACCAATTTACATTTAGACGGAGCCGATTACATCCATTTCCACCATACTTTATTTCTTTCTCCTCTTCTTTTTTCCTACCACCCCCACATCTCATTTCATTATCATTCATAAAACATTAGTGGAAGAGTGAGGAAAAAAACTTTCAATTGAAAATTTCTATTTTTCTTATTGATTCCAGGCTTCTCTCCTTCCTTCTCCTCCCAGCTTACACCGTGGGTTTGAACACTCGCAGTGTGGTCGGACTCCTGCAGTTTAATGGCGGCGGCACTGTTACACAGCCCAGCTCCATCACATCAAAGATGACTAACCAACCAGGGTACCCTCTTACATTCTCAGAGCGCGGAGCTGAACACTGTGTAATCGTCTTCCATCCCACCAAGAGCGTGTATTTTTAGACACGATGGGCCTGTAGTAATTGGACTCACCGATCCAGCATGAAAACCTACAATTTTACTTTGAGTCATAATAATAATAATAACAAAATCTGGTTTTTAAGTCTTCGTTAGGCCGTCGAGTTCCCCGGCCATTTTGTCAACGTGTGGAAAACAGCTTCTCCTGGCTTAAGTCATTCATTCTAGCGTCTAATTCCCTCTCTTTGGCCACTTAAAGCATAAACCTCCATTTAGTCCTGGTATTCCCGCCTCTGGCTCTATCTGCCCGCAGTAATTAGGATTCCATTCTGCTCTGAATAGGAACGCTAAGATGGAGGGTTATCACTGGGCTTCTGCAGGCTCACCCAATGAAACACCTATAGTGACCTCTCTGATTTAGCCAAAAAGGGGTCCCTCCCGCCCCTCCCTCCATATCCCCCACCACCCCCCCATGGCCTTCTTGTTGTGTGGTCCCCTCTCTTCGGCTCTCTCATTACTCTGCGTGCGAAGGCGTGGGAGGCGGGTGGCGGGTGGCGGTGGGAGAGCGGGGCGGTTGCAGAGGAGGGCTTCTGTCCCTGGATGAGTGAGTGTGGATAAGAAGTTGTTTGAATTCATAATTGTGCTCTTGTGAAGGGGGAGATTTGTAAAGCAAGGCCGGGTTCATTGTGTGGCAGTGCGAGTCCAGTGGAGGGTGTGAGACGCTCAAAGCTAATGTAATCTACGCTATTAGAGAGGGTTAATTAGCTGCTGAACTGGAGCCTGAAGAGCAGGCAGAGCAGGAGAGACACCGAGAGTGCGACACAGAGAGGGGCAGAGAGAGAGAGGAGGGCGGGCAGTGGGGATAGAGAGGTCTTCAGGGAGTCATTAGAGACTGCTTGTTGTAATACAGCCACACAGTCAATAGGACTACTCTGAGGAGCAGAAGAAAGACGTGGAGGGACGAGTTCACACCACGAAAAAATATCTGGATGTTAACAGCTCTGCCACCGTGCATATGTTGAGAAACCAGAGGTTTTTTTTTGTCGTTTTGTTTTGATCTACTGCCAAATAAAGTTTTTTTATTGTTGTTATTGGTTTGGCCATTATCGAAATATTCTAAATATCAATCAAGGACACAGCATCACCACCTTTTTCACATCTATACCAATATTATGATAAATGAGTTCTCTTCTATTTCATGGGAAAGTTGAAAAAATCTAACATGATTGTTCTCTTTGTTTTTAAGTCTTGTCAATGGAGCGCTCATTATGGTGTGCCTTACTAAATGGATTTCATGCTGGACCCTCATGAAGTCATTTGTTCATGTTTTCATTTTATTTTATTTATTTAAGAGTACACAGTAGAGGAAAAACTAAATTCACGCTTTTTTCTGTAATGGCCCTTCAACTTCCGGTCGGTGCTGTGAATAGATATCGCAGCACAGTGATGTCATGTTCGACCTCAACAACTTTTTAAAGGTCTGTCTTAAAAATAATACAAATTATCAAATTAAGCAGTTCCAATTGAGTAAGTATTGATTTCTTAAAACTGGCATGAACGTTTAAACCGAACAGAAATGATATGTTGTTCTTGAACCTGCCTCCTTTGTTTTGAGCCTTTTTATGGTTTGCATTGTCGTGCACACAAAGATGCCACCGATCCATTAGGTATTATCTTGACTACCCATCAAAGTATTATACTGGCCCTCACTGCACTTCTATAGTAAGGCCTGAATACCTTTTTCTCAGTGTTTTCTTCTTCATTGCTTTATGTGGGTGGAAGCCCTCATCTTGAAGTAGCTCCGGTGAAGCTCTGCTGGCCCCCTGCTACCAGCCTATTTGTATTTATCACTGTGTCCTCTACTAGTCCATCCTATGCTTGCCATGGGTCTTTTGTCGCTCTGAGCAAAAACTTCACTTAAGATGTGTAGTTAGTGCCTGTTCCCCTGGCATTTTAATGCAGATTAATTACTTTCCCTGGCTGAAACGATCCATTTTTGTTTGTTGGTGGATGTTTTTAGCTTTTCCTTGACCTTGGGGTGAAGAAAGAGAGAAAGCAAGAGAGGGAGGAAGGAAAAAAAAACCTCACCAGTAGACTTATACCCTCAATTTACTAGCCGAGTGAGGTGTTTCTCCAGCATCATCAGATCAATGGAGAGTAAATAGCCCACACTTCTTGTTTCACAGTGCAGTATTGATCTTTTCCTCAGCCTCAGCTTCCTTTTCCCCGGCATCTCGTGTCTTTCAACCCCTGGGACTGTGCTGATTGCCATAGATTGGACAAGCTAACAAGCGCATGATGAGGAACCAGGCTTTCTTTTCTTCTCATAGGCTGTTTCATTTTTTTTTCTTTGTGGCACTGGCATGAACACACACAGAAAGACAGACATACACACAGGGACTTAAAAACATCACATCTACACAGCTCAGTGCCATGAAGGAGTAGGGTTTTTCTTTCTTGTTCCCTCTGTTGTCCACCTCGTTCTGTCTTCATCCACACTGAGAGGATCTACTGTAGCGGCGCCTGTCTTCGGGATGTTTGCCCGGGCTGAAGGAGTAGAGCAACTTAACTACAGAGAAACTCCCAGAGACAGTATGTTTCTTCACCTCACCGGGAACTTTATGTTTTTTTTTCTTTTTCCAGCTGGCACCGCGTTTGTTCCAGAGTCTTCCATCATCTCTGAAAGTATCTCAAGTGGCCTGCGGAGAGCGACATACCCTGTTTGCGCTGGAGGACGGCAGCGTGGCGGCATGTGGGTGAGTTCTGTGTCAATGCAGCCGACAGTTTGCCGAAGTCCAAACCTGAGGGGGATAGGAGGAGAGGCGAGGAGGCAAACCCCTCCCCACACACACCCCAACCCTCCTGATGTTTCTGCATAGGCAAATAAGGGCCAAGGGAAAGATCGAAGGGTTGTGTGCGTGCGTGGGGTACATTGATGAGAAATCATTGGGTATTTAAACTTAGCCTTTTGTGCTTGTGTGCGTGTGTGTTGATTTGTTTGCATATGTGTGGGCAAGTGTTTGTGTCTCCGATTCTGCTCGGCGCGCAAAGTTGTAATAAATCTTGTTGAGTGCTGGTAAGTGAGGTGCATGTGCTGCTGGGTGGCTCGGAATCAATATGAAGTGTGTTTATTGAATCCAATAGTTGTGTTTGTGGAGAAGGAGAATAAACCAGCTGGAATAAGTGATCAGATTTGCTTTTAAGGCTCATTACCAGCCTGTTGGGCATATAGATCTGCTTCTGAACAGCACAATGGATTGGACAAGTTTATGCTTGAACACAGCCAACATGATATACTTACATATTTCTGCATCATAGTTTATCATCCACTTAGTAAAACAAATATGGATTGATTAAATGAGTTGTCTTCTATGGTTGTCTTCAACAACCAGTTCTGTTTTCATTCAACATCAAATATGAATGTCACTAAAACTGGCTTAAGTTGGTCTTGTAGTTATTCATGTATTTTTCATTTGAGGGTTGATCGTAAGACATATTGTGGATTATAGAAATTATATTTGGTTCGTCCATTTCCCACAATCATTCTTATTTTCGAAATGCTATGTTGTGCTAGTAATGTTAATCCTTTTAAAGATTACTTAGCCCATGTGTGACCTAAAACTTGTCTTTTAATGTAAGGATTCCAAGTACCAAACAATGTAAAGTGAAAATATCAGATTCTTAGATTAATAAAATCTATTAGTTTACAATATTTAATAACTAATGAGAAACTTGACTTAGATGGATGTGTTTGTGTGCATTGGGTTGTGAATAATTCAGAAATGTGTAACATCTGAATTACATTTGAGTACCCGTAGAATATTAAGTAGTGTAAATGAAGTAAAGTACTTTGGCACAGACAGCAGAAAATGCACTCTAAAGATGAAACTGTATAGTTTAGTTTGTTATTTTAAAGATGAGTGCTGAGTTGTACCTCTTACTGAGGGTAATTCATATATTTACAGAAACAGAATATATTCTAATTGGTTAGAAATGTGTTTGTCATGCTGGGCCTTCTCTGCCATTAAAACACAGCTGTTTACTAAGAATCAGGCTTATACAAAGAGTCAGAGCATTATTGGACAATGATGAAATCAGTTCAGTCAGAAGTACAAAAAATAACATTTTAAATGAATTTTGTTTATATATTTTTTATAACAATGAGACAAACAGGTAACATACGGAGAGAAGCATAGATTAAATGGTCCAGCTAGCTGGGAGTCGAACCAGCAACCTGCTGCTTTTGGAAACACATATGCTCATGTGCTATGCACCATTGTGGATATTCAAGTTTGTTCAGGCTTTGCTTTTGTTCAATCCTCAAAATTGGAAATAATATATCTATCATTCTTACAGAAGTAATCAATACCAAAGGTAAATTACTGTTACCTGTCCTTATTTATTATCTCTTCACCTACGACTCACCCCTAATCACACACACACATACACACACACACACACACTCACATATTTCTCCCCCATTCATCCCTCTCTTCTTGGCTCCCTGTGTTTGCATGTGATATTTTAGGCGACTCTGGGAGGGATGACAGTTCTAACTAGGCCTATTAGGTAACCCTCAGGGTGCCCTCAACACTGATTTGAGCACCATTAATTTTCTATTATGGAGTGCTAAAGATGTGCCCCTGCACAGTCATTCACCTGGCTTATTGAGTCTCACACACACCAATTGTGGACTTTTCCAGGGTAGTGTTGCTGAAGGTTTAGTGCGGCCCTCTGGGGAGCTAATTTATTATTTGCAGATATTGATCTGGCAGGGTAGGCCAGCCAAGCCGTGGCCGATGTTGACTCTGCTCTGGCCTGTGGCGACTTTAACCCTTTCCAGCCTGAAGTAGATTCACAATAAATGGATGGTCAGTGGCTGTCATAACACTGCTATTAGTAGTTCCCATTCCTTTGTCTGTTCAGTGTTTTGTTTAAATTAGGAAGGGATGGAAGTAATTTGCAATAGGGAAAGGATAGATTGTATCGCTCTAGACATAGACCTTTTCCCTTCCTCTTGCAAACAAGCAGACCTTCATATACACATACACACACGTATACACACATATATACACACACACACACTGTCTGGCCTGTCCAGGGGAAATAAAATCACAGTTAAGAGGAAGGAAAACAAATTTAGAAGGTCACACAAAACATTTATCAAGCTGTGGGTGTCTGGTGGGTAAATAACAGAGGGACAGCAAAGGGCATGACTCTTAAACCACCAGATAACCACAGCAGATCATCACACATAGTCTCGAGATTCACTGCTGAGAACGGATATTTCTCAGAGGGTTGCCTTCAGAGCATTTGCTAATATTCTCTCCCCTGTATTGCGGTTTTATTTTGAACATAAAACTGAGTTATTACAGCATACACCCCGTGTGAGTGAAATGAAAGTTATCATGGAGAGAGACAGAAAAGAGAGAACTCCTACACAGACGCTTTTGATAAAATGACATCTTTGATAAAGTGGAAAGTAATGCAATGCACCCAATATGTAGGAGGAAAGCCAGTATTGAAAAGGGGAACCCATCTGGGATTAAAATACCTAGGTAACATATACAGAGCATTTCAGTGCAAGTTATACAACCCAGACTTTTTACCAAATGAGTCTTAATTGACATGTGAACTACAATGGTACTCGGTAGTGAACATACCTCTTCCATGCCCAATATCAGTCTCCTTAACAAGTCTGATTAAAAAAATTAAGATTCATGACTTATGCTCTGAAATCAATGGAAATGTTACAAAATTTGATGTTTCTCGCAATATTTAAGAAAGTGAAAAAAACTAAACAAACTTGGATCCGTCCCTTGAATCGTATCCGCACCCAAAATAAATGGGTTCTTCCCTCAGCCATTTTTGCATCCCTCTTCACCTTGTTTCATAGTAATCCGTCCAGTAGTTTTTGAATTATGCTATTAACAAATGCAAATGAAAACACAATATTCTTGGCAGAGAGACCAGTGAAATGACTTATAACGAAACAAATAACCCTTTTTAGACTTTACATCGTAACAGTCCAATTTAAGCCATCAAGCATCAGTAGTATTATTAAGACAGACGGACAGTATACTGAAAAGGAAACGTTCCCTCTCTATCCTGTGATAGAACAGAAAATAAGTTGAGCCAAAAACCAGGTTCTCGGAGAGATGAACAAGGGAGAACATGGATATTACATTACATACAATGTCATTGTGTGTTTTCCTGTAGTAATGTACTTCGCGCACACACGGACACACACACACACACGCAGGTTACCACAGGTTTCTGCCCAGGGACCAATAAGTTGCTTCCCACAGGCCTCCTCAAGGCCTTCCTACAACCTCAGATTCAGCTTGGCCTATCTCAACCCTAATTGGTATTTAATGTTCTCACTGAACCATAGAGGTCAAACAGCAGTGTGTGTTTGTGTGTGTGTGAGTGTGTGCTAATGTTTGTGTTACGGTGCTGAGCCAAGTGTGTCACAGGGGGTATTACCAAGAAAGGGCAAAGAGGAAAAGCTACAGATTGCACGGCTATGTGGGCGTCCTGTGATGACTGCTGGGTCGCCTGAATGTAGGGTGAATCATGATAGATGTCCAGAGAGGAATTATGGGGGATAATAGACCACCATTTTCCTTTATACTGGTTGTTATGATAGCGTTTTACCTGATCTTTATGGCCTAGAACATAAAATAAAGGTCAAGAAATTTCCCAGGGATGAAAGTGCCTCCAACCAATCCAAATTTGTCCATACTACCTCTGCAAAGACGATTTCATGGTTGACAAGCCCGTCTCTTGTTGAATTTGGCGTAACCTCAGATGTTGGCCCATATTCATCTTCCATATTCATGTGAATCACTTCAAGTGAGGTGGAGGTCAAAGAGAAGACATCGCTGATGAGGAAACATGGTGTTGTGGATTTTCCACTGTTTTGCTGCATGGTCTCTGCTAATGCTGTTATGAAAGAGTGGGCAGTCTGCCCATGGAGCCCTGATGGGGAGGAAGACGGAGGGAGGAAGCCACCCCACGCTCCCTTTGTCTCGTTCCGTGCCACTTCCAAAACTCAATTGTCTGCCTTCTGCCAGAGACCACAGTCTGTGGAGACGCTCAATGCAGCTGTCTACACTCAGGGAGAGGAAAGGAAAAGGGAAGAAAAGAAGATGACAAATAAAGATGGAGGTGGGCTGAAATACATGAAATGGGGCCAAGTAAGATATTACCCACCATCCCTTCTTTCGAGATGCCTCTGGCATATCATTCAGTGTTTGATCTACCAGGTCAGACAGCTATGAATGATACATCATATATGAGTAGTATTTGTAATAAATAGACTGGTTCCATACAAAGAGACACACCTTGAATGACCAGAAAGAAATTGTGGAATTTGACATACATTTGTTTTATCATAAAAAATGTCATTGGATTTACATTCATTACAGAGCCTTGGAACCTTTGCCAATACAAATTGCTCTATATGTAAAAAGAGTAAAAGTGGTTCTAAAGCAACACACTTGTCAATAAGCATCAAGCAGCCGTCGCTGATGTGCCTGCTGTCTCATCAGTAATCAGGCCAATCTGTTTTAGCAGAAAATGGCCGTACAAGGCGCAGCATTGATGGAAATGCCTCATTTCAACTTCATGGTGCCTTGAGAAGGCAAAGCAAATCAGCAAATGTTCATGAATTTGACAGCAGACGCGTGGAAATTCTATGACAACTAGTTGGATGCGGTGAGCTGAGTGCCAGCACTTTGCATTAAGTTACACTAAACACTAATTGGATGCTACCTGGCTCGACATCACTAGCGGTTCCGAACCGGATCAGGATCTGGCTCTGACAAACAGCGAGCTCTCTGCTGTTTCTGGCTGATTGCTCTTAGCAAAGGGAAAACTGAAGCGATGATGAGAAAAAAAAATCCCCTCTCTTCTTCTCTCGCACAAGCCCTCGGCCCTGTTGGCACAGTGCTAGCTTTTTGATTTTTCCTAATGTCCCTGAAATTGATTTTCAGCCATGATTGCATTGCCTCTCATAGGATAATCAAAGATTTTGAATAATTGCTGCAGTATGACTGTTGAATGGGGAATAACAAGAATAGTGGCTACTTCCCCTCGCTGTCATTTATAGAACAATTTCAGCTGAGCACTACAGTATGACTTCACAATGTGGGGGGTGCCAAATCCCCAGTAATATAATAATAATGATTATCACCCTTTACCTAATTGAACATATATTTTCTATGTGAACCTCTTTAACACCGTTCAATTCAGGAGCAAAATACAACTTAAACAGTATTTATTAAACTAATATTAGTAAACAGAAAGATCAAACAAATAACAGCATACACATTAATCACGTGCACTGTACCACCGTGTGCATGCAGTCCAAATGTCTCTACGGAATTGTTCTTAGAGTGAGTGCCGCGCACTTTACTCTGCACAGTCAGTCAGTCAGAAGTGTCCGTTTCACTTATCGTAAGGGTTGATTGTGGAGATGCTTCGTAGGGTCTGATGCAGTAGCTAGCTCACCGCCAGTGCTGCCGTGGAGAACGTCAGCGGCAGAGTTCAAAGAGGAGGAGACACGAGAGAAGAGGGGAAAAGAGCGTGGAGAGCGCCCCACACTCGAACCTGCTGCGCGAACAACTTCCACCGTGACTCCGACGCCGTCCTCTCATCCAGACTCGCCAGCCGTACTCCGGTGTCCTCGCGACCCACAGCTCCGCAGCTTATACTTTTTAAAACTTTTCCTCTCGCTCCAACACTGTGCCTCCGTCTCTCCTCTGCTACCTGGCTCTCTCGGAAGTCCCGCCCCCCTCACGCTCTCCCTCTGTGTTGTCTCCTCCTATTGGTCCAAGTCGGTGAGTCATGGGCCCGTCACATTCCCCCCTTTCAAACTCTGCCACTACAAAGACTTCTCCACAGCACTGGGGTCCCGTAGTAGTCCAAAGAGTCCATGCTTCCACACATATGCACCTTTCAGCATGTACAACACAATTTCAATTTCAATTACATCACACACATTACATGAAATCATACCCATAAACAAAAAAACAAAAAAAAACAGTTGAACACTCATCTGCGTACAAAATCCTTAAACCTGCTAGGGAGCTGACCTCTGGTGCTTCTGTGGGGTCTGGTAAGCATCTGACTAGCCTCACTATCATCCCCAGATATATCTGCCTCGTCTGACTGCACGCCCCCATGTGACCTGCCCTCCCCAGTGCTTGAAATCCCAACCTGTTCGCTCTGCATACTCCTAACTTCCTCTCCCTCAGTGTCAGCGGGGTCGTCTTGGGAGCTATGGTGGGGGTATGTATTGGAAGCGTGTCGTGTGTGGGGATAGCTACGGGGAATACACACTATGTCATAGGCATCAGACTCTGAATCATGCGATATAGGTCTACGCTCTCGTGTGGGGTTGGCTGGCATGGGGGTGTCAAAAACGCAAGGTTTCATTTGGTCCCGGTGTACGACTTTGGTAGAGCCACCACCCTCAGGCTTGACAGTATACACAGGCATATCTGAATGGTTCTGTGCAATGACAAGATAGGGATCTGGTTCCCACTTGTCCTGGATCTTATTCCTACCACGCGGTTTATGGTTTCTCAGCAGAACCCTGTCTCCAGGCCGGATAAGTGCTCCACGAGCCCGCCGATCATACAACCTTTTGCGACGCTTGGAGGCATCTTTCATCGCTGCCCTTGCTGCATCTGCTGCCATACGCAGTCTCTGATGATGATTTAACACCCAGTCATCCAGATTCTCTGCCCCACTATCATCGAAATCCATTCCCCCAAGAATATCTCTGGGCAGTCGCGCATCTCTTCCAAACAGCAAATAGAACGGAGAGTAACCTGTAGATGAATGAACGTGGCTATTGTAGGCCATCACCAACTCAGGCAAGTGCTCCTTCCAGTTCCTCTTATTTTTAGCTGGGAGAGACCGCAGCATGTCGTGCATAGTGCGATTGAATCTTTCGCACTGACCGTTTCCCTGTGGGTGGTAGGGCGTTGTTCTACTTTTTGCAATACCATATACATGACACAACTCCTTTATCACGCCGGCCTCGAAATTTCGACCTTGGTCGCTATGAAGTCGGGCGGGGCACCCATAGCAGGCAAACCAGTGTTTGACTAGAGCGGCGGCTGTGGTCCGAGCTGTCTGGTCTTTGGTGGGCACGGCCACGGTAAATCGTGTGAACATATCCGTGAGGACCAGAACGTTTTCATATCCACCAGTAGATGGCTCTAGCAAAGTGTAGTCCATGGCCAGGACCTCTAACGGGACCGTAACATTGCTGCAGACCATTGAGGCCTGTGCCTTCGGGAATACATCCTTAGCTAAGATACACCTTTTGCACTTCTGCACCCATATCTGGACATCCTTGGACATTGAAGACCAATAGTAGCCCCTCTTCAACTTGGCCAAAGTGCCCTTCACACTAAAGTGACCACCATGGTCATGATGAGACTCATAAATGGGTTGCTGTAGCGACTTTGGCACCATCAGCTGACAGATATTCACCCCGTCCCGGGGATCTTGCAGGTCTCTGACCAGCACCCCCTGTTGGGTTCTCAAACGTTCCCACTGTCCAAACACTTTCCGCTGTGACAAGCTCATGCCTTGCAACTGTTGCTTGTTAGGCCTCATACCCATCTTCACAGCCTCCAGTACAGGTCCAAGATCCGGGTCCCCCATCTGTAGTTCCTGAACCTCTTCCCAACTATAACCACAAACTCTGGTTCTTCGGGCGGCCTGGACAACCTGGACCTTTCCTGCTTTCTTAAACTGGTCTTTACGGGCAGGCCACAAGCTAGCTCTCACTTCGTCTTCCCTGATCACCAGGAAGTCTTTACCAGTGTCTTCGGTCTCTGGTTCAATTGTCACAGGTAGGCGGGATAGCACATCTGCATTCTGGTTAGACTTCCCTGGCTTATAGTGGACCTCGAAGTTGAATTCCGCTAACTGGGCCACCCACCTCTGTTCAACGGCCCCGAGATTAGCGGTCTCCAAATGCCGGAGAGGGTTATGATCTGTGACCACTGTGAATTTCGCATACATTAGCAAGTCGCGGAATTTCTCTGTGATGGCCCATTTCAGCGCAAGGAGCTCTAATTTAAATGCGCTATAATTTTTATCATTCCTCTCAGAACCCCGTAAGCCCCGACTAGCATATGCTATCACTCGCTCAATGCCATCCTGGCGTTGGCTTAGCACAGCTCCAAGCCCCTGGCAACTTGCATCGGTTGTGACTATGAAAGGAATTCGGTAGTCGGGGTAAGCAAGCACTGGAGGAGCAATCAAGCAAGCTCTTAGCTTATCAAAAGCTATTTGACATGCTTCGCTCCATGAGAAAGGCTGGTGCTGCGCTCTCTTGTCCCCTTTTTTAAAGGTACCCATCAGGGCATGTAAGGGCTTAGCTACTTGTGCGAATTGGGGGACAAAGCGACGGTAATAGGACATGAACCCTACCACCTGTCTAACATCTCTAACAGAACTGGGAGTGGGCCAATTCTCAAGGACACTGACTTTCTCCATGTCCACTTGGACCCCTGCTGCGGACACAACGTGCCCAAGGAACTTAACCTCTGGTCTAAGGAGGAAACACTTCTTTGGATTCAACTTGAGGCCATGGTTCCGGAGACGCCTAAACACCAAATCCAACTTCTCCAGGTGGCTGGTGAAGTCCTTGGAGAATACCAACACATCGTCTAAGTAGACCAGCAGAACATCGAATGCTAAATCGCCCAGGACTGATTCCATGAGGCGTTGAAAGCTTGCTGGGGCATTGCACAGACCAAACGGCATACGCGTCCACTGAAACAGCCCAAAAGGCGTTGTCACTGCTGTCTTTTCCTGATCTTTCTCCTCAACAGCTACCTGGAAATAACCTGAAGTAAGATCTAGCGAAGAAAATAAGCGTGCCTGGCCTAAAGCATCCAGGGATTCTTCCACCCTAGGGAGTGGATATGCGTCTCTATGGGTCACACTATTTAACTTCCTATAGTCACAGCAGAACCGGACTGACCCATCCTTTTTCATAACAATGACTGCCGGGGAAGCCCATGGGCTGCAACTCTCTTTCAAGATGCCTTGAGCTACAAGGTCTTGCACATGGCGCTTAACCTCTTGGAACACATGAGGTGGAATCCTACGGTGTCGTTGTTTAATTGGATGGGCATCACCCGTTGGGACACTGTGTTTTACTGTGGTAGTGTACCCATAATCTCCATCCCCTTGGGAGAACACGTCACGATGTCTCTGGAGAAGCTGGTTCAGTTCACAAATTTCAGAGGGTGAGAGCCCTTGTATGTCAGCCTGGACGGGAACAGCCAGAGATCCAGGGCATCCTCTCTCAGGAGCAACCGCACCCTCTAAGGCTTGGACATGAACTTCTCCGTTGGTTTCTTCAAACATCAGGATGTCCTTGGGGAACACCTTCTGTGGCTTACTCAATTCTGCTACTCTCGACCTGGGGGGCAGCCTAACAGGTTCGTCTCGTGTGTTGAGCAGCCTAACCGACACTTTTCCCTCTACTGCCTGAGTCAGCACATTGGCTACTAACAGTCCACTAGGCATGCTACTGGTTGGTGAAGCCTCAACTAGTACCTGACAGTGCATTTTCGGAGGGACCCTGCAGAAACCCTCAATGACCACTTCGCTGCGTGGAGGCAGCAGAACTGCTTGACGGCCAGCCACTCTTACATACCCCATCTGACCCCTAGGGCCCACATATTGTTCTTCCTTTGCCATCTTTACGAAGACACGGCGTAGGCTCCCCGCCCCAACCGGCTGCCTGTGTCGATTCATCGCCTGGACCCCTTGCATATCACTGAACAGGCTACGCAGATCGGCTAGGACATTCATCCCCAGTATTCCTGGCACTTCGCCAGGCCCTTTTCCACTGGTTGCATCGTCACGCAGCACAAACACGCATTTTCCAGTCAACCTCCTTCCGAAACATTCAACATCAGTGTAGAGGCACCCGAGGATAGGGATGTCCAGCCCATTTGCGGCCGTTAGCTTTACCCATTTAGCTGGAGATAGCACCTTCCCCATGAAGTGTTTTTTGAAATGGCCTTCAGACATCGTGGTGACCTCAGAGCCAGTGTCCAGTAAACAGCATGTTTTCACACCATCTATAATGACATCGATTGTGAAACAGTTGCCAAAGGCGCCCATGGGTGTGGCCCTGTGCTCGGTCACAAGTACGGATGTAGGCGTGAAGGGGCCTACTGTAGCTGTACTGATGTTTCCTTCCGCCTGACCATCATGATCTCCACTAGTCATATCAGACACAAAAGCATTTGCCTGACGCTGCCTTCCCTGGCCTTTTCTACACTCCCTACTTATGTGTCCAGGTTCCCCACAGTTGTAGCAAATCAATTGCCCAGTCTCATCTCTCTGAGGAAATCTTTGCTGCCTACCCTTGGCGGTGTTTCGCATTTCAGGCCCCTGTACTACTCTGTAGAGCTCCTCTTGTCGTGCAGCTAATTTCTGGATGGATTCATGTAACGCCTGTAAAGACAAGGCTGAAGATGTTTCTTCTGTAACTACACTGCTAACAGCACAACGAGTGTGGCTTTTGTCACGTGTGGCTTGAGAGGTCTCCTCTTCCTCTGACCAATCAATGGCAGACTGCATCAGTAAATTAAATATCTGCGTTGGCTGCTCTTTTGCCTGTCTTTTAATTTCCCTTCTAAGGTGATCATCTCTGAGACCTAGCACAAACTGTTCTTTTAGCATGGTGTCAGGGTCAGAGATGCACTTGGGATCACGACGCTTTAAACGGCGAAGTTTCTCTTGAAGGTCGTATCCATATGCCCGTATCCTCTCACCTGCCATTTGTTTCCTATCATAAAATTCCCTTAGCCTGATGCCCACTGGGGCCTTGTCTCCATATACCTCTCTCAGAATCTTGAAAACATAAACAATGTCAGTCGTATTATCTTCAACCATCAGTTTCAATGTTACTTTCGCCTCCCCCTTTAAATGTTGCTTGACTAATTCGACTTTGTCTTCGTCAGGGATTTTGCTGACTACAAAGTGCGATTTAAGTGCTGCGATCCATTCCTCAATACACATTTCGCCTTGACTTTGAGAGCCACTGAAGTCTGGGCATTTCCTGTCCCTTTGTATGAATACTGTGGTTGGGGTTTTCTGCTCTATGACAAGCTTTGCCATCGATAGCGCCTCCCTCTGGTCACTTCTAGCCTGCTCTAGTAGAACCATCTGTTCCCTCATGTGCACCGACTGCTCTGCAAATTTATTTTGCAGCTCATCAAATTGCTCCTTTAAACGCATCCATGACTAATGACTAAACAGGGCTGAGATTAACAGTGAGGGGTTGTGACTAGGTATGTACCCTGTTCGTGACGCCAATATGTGGGGGGTGCCAAATCCCCAGTAATATAATAATAATGATTATCACCCTTTACCTAATTGAACATATATTTTCTATGTGAACCTCTTTAACACCGTTCAATTCAGGAGCAAAATACAACTTAAACAGTATTTATTAAACTAATATTAGTAAACAGAAAGATCAAACAAATAACAGCATACACATTAATCACGTGCACTGTACCACCGTGTGCATGCAGTCCAAATGTCTCTACGGAATTGTTCTTAGAGTGAGTGCCGCGCACTTTACTCTGCACAGTCAGTCAGTCAGAAGTGTCCGTTTCACTTATCGTAAGGGTTGATTGTGGAGATGCTTCGTAGGGTCTGATGCAGTAGCTAGCTCACCGCCAGTGCTGCCGTGGAGAACGTCAGCGGCAGAGTTCAAAGAGGAGGAGACACGAGAGAAGAGGGGAAAAGAGCGTGGAGAGCGCCCCACACTCGAACCTGCTGCGCGAACAACTTCCACCGTGACTCCGACGCCGTCCTCTCATCCAGACTCGCCAGCCGTCCTCCGGTGTCCTCGCGACCCACAGCTCCGCAGCTTATACTTTTTAAAACTTTTCCTCTCGCTCCAACACTGTGCCTCCGTCTCTCCTCTGCTACCTGGCTCTCTCGGAAGTCCCGCCCCCCTCACGCTCTCCCTCTGTGTTGTCTCCTCCTATTGGTCCAAGTCGGTGAGTCATGGGCCCGTCACAACAACATACCTCTCAAATGGTTCCCAGTTGTAAGCATGACACCATTTGCTTCTCTGGATAAGACTCTTGCCGAGATTTGATAATCACGAAACATACCATGATGTCACAGCTTCGGAAATCTGCTTGGTTTTGTTTTATCACAAAAGAAAAGTTATTATTCAGGTAGCTAATATGTAATCACTCGTTATTTCCCGTTTGGCTATGAGGGGGAAAAAGGAAACAAGAAATAAATGACTTCCCTTATCCTGTCTGATTCCTACACAGTTGGAGAGAAAAAGCTTGATGTCTTCTGAATCCCTGCCTCACGAGCCAGGCAACACACATTAGCTCTCTGTAACATTTTCCTTGCATAATCTGGCTGTCATTGATTTAAAAACATCCCGGAGAATTTGTTTTGTGCTGTTTCTCCTGGTTGCCTCGTGCAAAGGAGACATCACCATCCTGGAGCCACCCTTTTGTGCCACATTGACCGATGGTCTCTCGTTTAACGTGGGAATGTAACCGGTGTTTGCAGGAGGAGAAACAGATTGATTAGACGGCCGGGGAAGATTAATAAGCTGCACAGGGCAGTTATGACATACATTGTTTCACACATGCCCTGTAGAGGTGTGACTCCCAAAATGTATCATTGTATAAAATATTGACCTCGAGCATATCATTACTCTTTCTCCCATGTGCTTGCTTTTGCTCTCAGAAGGAGGCTTCTAAACAGTGATAGACTATTCTCGCCCTTTTGTGAATTTCCATAAAACCTTAAACAAAAAGTGTACTATATGGACTCCAAATCCTGTCTTGTGCCGAGAGAGCCGAATCAGAAGCACTAGAGCACAGGCCACATTGTCTGGTGCCAACACTTAATAAAAGTGTCTTTCTCCCTGCTAGCCAGGAGGAATCTGTCCCTGACAACAGAGCCAGACAAATGAGAGACCTCTGGCAGTGTAGTAGGAGGCTGGAGTGAGATGCAACCTTGAGGAACAAACTGCACGACCCCAGCGACATGTTTACTTTTTCACGAGGGCCCATTGTTACTAATTTTGTAGAGCTCTGCGCTGTGAGTTACGACTGGAATGAAATTCCTGATAGCATCATGCTATGAATGGCATAACTCTGTATTTGTTATTGCTGATTTATTTCACTGAGATATATAAAGTCTAAACCCATTTAACACAACAACCTTGAGCAGTGGCTAACACAGCTCAGCAACACACGATCAAAAGTTAATAAAGTTCACTGATCCACTAGCTCGTATTGTGGGAAGAAAATCTAAGAAACCCTGGAGGCAGCTAAAAAACCCACTGACATACGGAGTAAATAGCAATGAAGTGAACCCTTTGGCATCACCAGACGCAAATTGATAAATTCCTTAAAAAATAGGGTAAGATTTTAATCTAAGAAACAACTATGAAGAAACAAGAAAATGCAGTTCTTATCAATCATTCAAACATGCACTCTGCAAGTTAGAAAAAAGCTCTGTCAACTCCCAGCCTGATGGCATTTTACAAAGCTATTTGGAGTCAGGAGTTAATCTGGGCTTTAATCAATGAAACCAAATGGATGGTGTGTGTTAGAGCTATTTTGACTCAAAGAATTCACTCCAGTATTTTATTTTCCTACCTTGAAGAAACAGCTGTTTGTGTTCATGTTGCTCCTCAAAAGAATCTCAACCATCTAATTTTCATTAATTTATAATTTGCATAGAGCTGGAAACCTTTACTAAGTTATCTAATATATTTTACGTTTTCAGATCAGTCCGTTAACTTGTCTTTAAATGTCTATAAAAAAATTAGCCATTTAGTAATTGAGCAACTCTCTGCCCAAAAGCACAACACTGAATCAAGTCCAGATTACAGCTAAATGCTTAAATAGATAATTCGATCTCATCACCATCCCTGTTTATGAATCTACTTTAGACAAATCACTGATCAGACATGCTGTCCACCACAGAATAAACCACCACTCCCCAAAATAATAATAAAAACATCTAAGTGCATCTGAAGTTTGCTAAAGAACATCTTGAAACTCCACCACACTACTGGGAAAATATTTTGTGCACTGATGAAACCAAGGCTGGATCGTTTGGGAAGAACAGCCTGTGCTACATATGTAGTAAAAAAGAGAACTGCATACCAACATGAACATTTTAATGACTCTATCTTTTGAGTCCAAGGGGACACTGCTGTCGGATGTAATGTAACTCCCTGAGGCCGTTCCCGATCTCCTGTGTGCAAGGAGAATGGGATGGATGCGAGGTCACAGTGACATTGACCTTTGACCACCAAAAACAAATCAATTCATCCTTCAGTCCGAGGGAATGTTTGTGTCAAGTTTGAGGATAATTCCCTCAAGGTGCTCTTGAGATGAGTTGGACAGACGAATGGATGGACAACACAAAACATAGTGTCTCCCATCATGGCTGATGCCAAGCAGTCACAAAACAATAAGGAAACAATCAAGTGTTGAGACTTAATTTTCTCAACAAACCGTGTGAACTTGATCCCGAGATCATCAGGCTACCCTGATTTTTTGGGTTATTTAATCAAACTGCACATAACTCTAGAATGTGTATGGAAATTATGATACGCTTTTAAACAAATATCGAATTAGATGAAATTATGATGATTTATTTCCAAAAGGTCAAAGGTAAACTTCACAGAGACACCATAATGTTCTCCAAAAACACTTTTAGCCATTATTGATTATCATAACTAATACAAATGATTAGCTAGCCACAATTTTCAGTTATACACATGTATTTGTTATCAGAAAAAACTAAAGATGAAGCAGTGGGATGTTTGATTCAGAGATTATTTAAAATGATTGGATTAAGGGATATCACTTGGGCTTTATATAAATCAACAAAACTGTTAATGTCCTTTTTAACTTAATGCAATTATAACAAACAATTGGATTAATTTGCTTCCTTTTTGGAGGCAGTCATGGATTGAAAAATGTTTTGCACAATTTTAGTTTAACTCACTGTTGTAACTGCTAGTGTCATTTCTGTATGAAGACAGCATTTTATTCCCAATTAGTCAAATAGCAATGTTTGATATTATCTCAAATTAGCTTTCATGTGAGATTTTCTACACTTGTTTTTCCGTGACTTGCTGGAGGCATGGCTTTGTTTCCTTTCTATTTAATTTGCTGCCAACCTGTTTTATTTATTTCTGCGGTTGCAGAAAAATGCCTTTTGACCTTGATGATTACAAAAAAGTAAGTGAATTGAAAACGCACCGATACCCAGAATTCAATGGACTGGTGCCGCAAGGTCATTCATCTTCCTACCTTGGTGCGGTTTCAGTTTTGCAGTGGTCAGATTTTAGTTCCCGCTTTGCTGTTTTCATTATCTTAAGAGGGCAGAGGAGAGCCTTTTAGCAAGTGACCTTATAAACTTCCATTTCCAATTTGGTATGCCAGCACATAGACATACCCACACTCCCCACACCATCTGCTATGTGCCCCCTCCCAACCCATGTAAACCCAGAACATGTATAAAAAGTCACTATTTAATGCTGAGGAGAAACATAGCTGCTGCACTTTACCCTCTATAACTCCACTGATGATATAATATAATTTCATTGGGGGACTCATTTATTAGCACTTTCAAACAATAGTGACATTGTCATTTTGGAAGCAGTATCCTGAGAAACGTCATGGATTTTCTTACAGATGTCTTTGGGGTCTATATGATGGAATCAATGGAATTTATGTGGAAAACAGAAAATAAATGATTTTGCAATGAACACTACGAACTGGTTCCAGGATGATTTACTGTAAATGGAATAAATTGTAGCTCAAACAAATAATTTTGTTAAATAAGGGAAGCCTCTGCCACCATGCATATCTATCAATGTTGCATTTTCTATTGCATTGCACTATATTAATAAATATATAGACAATATACAAATTAAAAAGATAACTGATTCCAGTTCTCGGCTGAGATGCACCTCGTTTTACAGCTCATTGCACCTTTCCCTCTTTGTCTCCACAAGCCTGGACTTTCTCACCCACACACCCACACCCACACACCCACACACCCACACACACACACACACACACACACACACACATGCACACAATCATGCATTAAAGCCATATCACTTATGACACCTGTAAAATATGGTGCTAATGATGTCTACAGTGGATGAATGGCTGAATGAACATGCCATAGGTCTGTATAGCACCGTGTTCACCTTGGGGTCACTCATTCGATTCAGGGTCTGCTAGGTGCTGATCAGAAATCATTTCCATCTAATGGTGGAGAGGAGGCGGTGGAAGCTGGCAAACGGCATGTCGATGGTCCCTGGGCTCTCAGGTCCCTTCATAATACAGGATAAACCATTAGAGCCACCGCTGCTTCCTCCACCTGCCGCCGTAGTGCACACATTTAGCGATGGTTGTGGTCTTTATGAATGAGTAAGTGTTCCCATAACAAAAGTGAGTTTATCTGTTTGCTTTTTATCTTGGTGACAGATCATTCAATCATGCGTTTATGGTCGCACCGCACCGTAATCTTTTGTCTTTTGTACGGTTAGGAAACCATTTCTGGGTGCTGAAGAAGAGTGTTTTATTACACTGGGCAGAGATGTCAACACTTTAAGATTACTCTCTGCAGTGGACTCGTGGATACCTGTGAAAAAGTGATTTTGCTGTCAAGTCTCATTCTCAGCAAAATGTAGGTTTTACTCACAATCGCCGATATTGTTGTGTAGTTTATTCCCTGTCTGTCACACCACTGTTCATCAAAAAAAATCTCTATTTATCATCCTAGAAATATAATTTAAAAAGGATGTATGCAATAATTGGATTTGCAAGCTTGTCACACAATGATCTCTAGATTAGTGTAAATTACATAAGTATTTTATGTTTGTTTATGTTCGTAACAGTAATTGCATTTTATCGACCTTTGTTGGTATTTGTGAATCTTGAATAATTAATAATTTGTTGCAAGAGATCTAAAACATTAATGCTTGTGTATGCAGTAATATTTACTGTGTTTATTGTGGGGGGAAGTGGTGGAGGACAAAATAGAGGTAAGGGGACAGCTGGGTGAGAAATAAGAGAAGATTATTTTGGCTCTCCACTCTTTCTCTGCTTTCATTTAAGCACAGCGAGGCTGGTGTGGGGGGAGCTGGTGTGGGGGGGAGCGTGTGAGGCAGGAGAGCAGGGAGCACGGGGCACTGTGTAGGCCGAGGCTCAGCAGCTGCCAGCCCAGACTGTCCGTGGCTTGTTCCTTTTCCAGCACATCCTTATGTAATTATCTGTGATAAACTCCACTGCAGTCGAGCCACAAATCCACATGTCAGAGAACAACTCTGAGAAAGCCCCATGCCATGAAGATTCACGAACACGCACACAAACACCCTGACGTGGACGCACAAATGTGCATTGTTACACGCCTACTCACACAAACAAAACTTTGGACTGCAGGGACAAGAGGGTTTTGTCTTTTGCAGGCAGGAGGATGGAGGGTATAATCCTGGCTTCCACACTGACACTCAGCAGAGTTCAGCAGACTTCAGTGGTTCCTGTCGTGCCCAGCACTTTCCCCTCTCAACACTAAGTTCCTTAAAGTCCCCATGACAAAGAACCTGCTGATACTCTCTACTGTGTCAGAACTGGCACTACAAGAAGCCCTGCCTCCACTTTCAGGCTGTGAACAACTTTTGACAACTCACTGCTCCACAGACAGAAGAGAGGGTTATTTTGCTCAATATGTTATGACCTCCTCTCCGGTCTCCCCTGATGCTTACCTCCGAGACATCGTTCATATCGTTATAATTAGCCGTCAATGCATGCACATTGTCAAGATAATCATATTTTGTACCACATTTTGGTACAAATTGGGGCACAAAAATTAAGAACAATGGCCTGGTTTTGAGTTCAAAGAAATAATAACCATATTATTCTCTTGCCATGGCTTCTTATACAAGGGTTCTTGGATCTTCGTTTTGCTGTGTATTATCTAGTCTGATGCCAGCAGAACAGGGGCAGGGGATGACAATGGAGTGGTGTACTGCGGAAGACTGAAGGCTGTGCCAGCAGGATAAGAGAGTGAAAAACAGAGGAGGGTGGGGGTTTCATTAGCATAACTAGCGGGATGCCCAGAACCTTTCTGGAGTGGCATGTTTACGGCACCACGCTTGGCAAGAGCACACTCATTTTATGGGGTTTATTAAGGAGACAAGGGGAGGCACAAGCAGGATTTGGGATATTGTCGATGTGTGTGCGCGTTTATGTGTGTGCTCGCATGTGTGCACGTACGAGTGTGCGCTAGTTTTTTAATGCGTGTTCGGGCTGTTTTGTTTGCATGTGTGGGGTCTGAGAAGGAGGTGTGCTTGGTTTCAGCGGCTGTGTGGCGGCATCTCGCCTAACTACTTTTACATGTTTGTATTTTGGCTTAAGTGCCCTTTAAAAGCAATGAAATAGAAAGTGCATTCATAAGCCAATCCTCCAGAATAATCCCATTTCAGAGGAGCAGAGAATGGGGCTCTTTGTTGTGCTCTGGCTGCTTTCATCCCTCTGAGGTCATTTTCACAGAGCAAACAGGGAGACTCATTATCAACCTGCACCTGAGAGGTCAGAACCTGAACCCACCCACCCCCACCCGGCCCCCACAGCCCCCGCAGCCGTGCCTCCGCTCACTGCGGCCCCTGCTCCGCATTCGGGTTTATTAGCGCAGAACATCTTTTCCAGTGACTGAGCTTGCCCTTATTGTCTACAGCGGTCAGGGTCAAGTCAAGGGCGCTCAGCCTAGATTGGAATCATTTGTCACATGGTCTCGGACTGGAGCTGATTTCAGCAGAGACCGGGGTGAGGAACACAGCGGTTCCAACACCACCTCTGACACAAGGAGCAGAGCAGAGCAGCCACTGGACTACGCAGATGGCCTCAGCACATTACACAGCACCAGCTTGCCAAAAAAAACCCCCCCATCTTTTATCCTTTTCTTTTTTGCTGGCAAATATAAGGGCAACGACAGGGGAGAGTGGCTTCAGAGCCTCAATGGAACATGCTCTCTGGATTGTCTGGATGGCCTCGTGTGTGACTGTGATAATGACTACACCTTTCATGTCTGCAAAGATTTTTTTTTCTTTTCGGCAGATGACTTCCTAAATGATGTAAACCATTCAAAGTGTTGCAATTTGGTCTGGGAGCACTGGGAAAGGGCTTCTTTTTTTTCTCCTTCTACATTCATTGTCGGCAGGAGCTTGCAAGAACAATGGATCGTGCTGAGGTAGCATGTGGAAAATGACTTTAATACACCATATAGAATGGCTTATTGCTTTGGTCAATAGGGCTGCAGTAAAGATGGTGTATCCTGCCGCTTGGGAAGGTTAGACCTGTCATAGGGCCACAGTGACTGATACCCAGACCCTGCTTATGAGGTCCGTAATAGGTGTGCATGAGTGCGGGGGGGACAGACTGACAAGCAAAGTTATAAAGGTTACATATGACACACATCTTGCCATTAAGCCTTAGATTAGTCCATATTTTTTCTTATTTTTACATCTAAGGCTATTTCATTCATGGCACAATAGGATGTCAAGGTGGCACTAAAAGTGCTACGCCATGAAAAACTGCGAAATAACAAATCTTAACAGAGCCCTGAATCAAATAAACAATATGTTTTCTACAACCTAGTGAGGAGAACGAGTGGAAATAGTGGAAAAACAAGGGGAAATGAAAGATTGAGCGTCGGACCATTTTAACTTGTTTTCCCTCAGAGAGGGCAAGTGCGGAGGTGAAGGTCACAGAGAGACTAAGCACACAGCTCATAAACAGCACAGCTGGAGGAATCATTGAAATATAGCCCTTTGTTTTCTTGGGGCTGTAATTGGCCCCGGAGCCTTTCCCCCCTTCCCGCTCTCACTGTTTCTCTGCACGTGTTTCGCACCAGCGTGCTGCAGTTTAGAGACACAGATTGTGAAGGCTAATGACTTTGGGGTCAAAGGGCACACCTGCGGTCACAGAAACAATACACAATACAATAAATACAGGAAAACATAAACAAACATATGGGGAAATAACAGTCATAGCCATCCACTGCGGCCTCCCCCCACGCAGCTTTATTGGGAAGCTGAACCTGTGATTAATACAGTAATAATATTGTTATATTTGGCCATTTCTTTGTTTGAAAGGTGGAGCAATATAATGTGAGATTATGTTTCCAAATTGAAATTGACTGAAGGTCAGCCCCATTGTTTTTTTTTCATCATATACATCATATGAGAAGCAAAGAAAACACACATTTCAGTCAAAGGTTCTGTATTTTATTTAAAATCGTCTACTTCCATGCAACAATATGACATTTTCATCACTATTGGGGCACTTTTCATAATTGCTGTTGTCTCACAAGGTCGGGGTCAGCTCATCTCTTCAGTTCTTCTTTAGGTCCAAACCACCTGACCTAGGCACAGGATGACCCATGAGGTCAGTTCCAACAGATGTCAGGGTCACCCAGCATGGTGGAGTTCTAAATGCATCGGTTCAGATATTCTCTTAAAGGTTTAGTTAACAGGGCAGCAGCATGCACAAATGTAAAGTTACATAATTAAAAGAGCTTTTAATTCAGGCTTCATTCTGACTTTTAACACAATCAAACCCGTATGAACAACACCTACTATTACTTCAGGACATGTGAGAGGAATTTTGACATTCACTTAAGCATGTTAATATTGACAGGGTACATGGGGCCCTACTGGGGAGCAAAATCAAGTTTGGATGCCTGTGTCTTTTTGTGTGCGTGTTATCAAATGCATGCACTCGCAGCAGGTTTATTTTCATTAAGTTGACAGTGGTGGAACACCTCTTTAGGGATTAGCTCTGCAAGACAGCTGTCGCTCCTCCTGACTGGAGGCCTGAGATCTCTGAGTAGAGAGGAGAAAAACAGTATCAGATCCAGCCTGAGATAGCAGGGCTTTGCCGTATAATTACCATGTTAACCCAGATGATTCTCTCTGATCTCTGCAAACATCAGGGCACAGGCCCCGCCAGGCCGGCTTCGGCACGGATCTGTCACAGTGCACTGTGGGACACTGGATGTATGTTAGCTTGCTAGCAATAGGACTTTCAGTGTGATCTGCATATGCTTTATTTTAAACCCCTTGTGTGTTTTAGTGCACGCGGTTAGTACAGGCGCTTACATTTTCAAATCCCAGAAATGTAAATTGTAAAAAAATATGCAAATACTCATAAAAAGGGCCTGTATGGACTGTTTTATTGTTCTTGTTTTAAATTTTATTTTGCACCTTGCATACTGTAAGAAATATTGTTATGATCTCGCTGCAAATTTCAAAATTGAGAAGGTGTTTTTTCTGCTTCCTGGAAAACTTATTCTTTCAAATCTCCTGTTTCTCCAGATTTTTTAATTCTGTTATTCTACACCTAAACCTCTTTTTAATCTAAACCACACAAAATGGGGATATATGAGATCTGAGACCCTTTCCTTCATTGAGTGTTATCCCCCTGAATGTGAGTGGAGATTCTGTCTTTGGTTGCTTGCTTCCTAAGCCTTATTGATCTGTGGGCGTTTTTTCTCCCCCATTCTCCAAAGTCACTAAGCTTGCATCAATTCATCTTAATCTGTTTGCTCCTTAAACCCGGAACAAGGCATGTCTTGTTCCTGGTTGTAGGAGTCTCTCGGCTGGTTTCCCTCACATCCTTCCTAGTTGGGCTTCTCCTGGGTGGCAACAAGAGGCTTTTCATATTGAATCAAGTGTTATTGAGTTCCCCCGCACACCTCTTATATTCCCCCCTCTTCTGCGTTCTCTCCATCTCTTTTTTTCCTCTCCTCCATCTACTTTTAACAAAGCATTCCTTTAATGACTGAAGGATTACGGGCCAACCTTTTGCAGCCAGTCTGTGGACTAGCCTGTAATCTGACCTCATTACATCCCTTGTGACAAGCTACTGGGTCACCCCAGAGTGACTACACCTTATCCTTCTGTGAAGCCAAGCTGCAACACAAGCCCCCCTACCCCAAGATGACACTCAGTCAACCAAGTCAGGCATTCAAGGCAGCCTCTCCTCTTGGCCATACCTGTCCACCAAAGCATAGGATCCCTTGATCCTGTTCCCTTCCCTGAGCTTGTCCTCGGTTACACTACAGCCAAGATGAATGGTCGTTTGTGAGGCAGATGAAAACACAATTGTGTGGGTCCAGGCATGGCGGTGTTACTGATAAATGTGGAAGGAACATGTTTTTTTTCACAGGCTCCTAATTTTCTGACAGAGTGAGGTTAGAGTAGCAGGCCTGTACAGCCAAGCCAAACATGCAGACACCACACTGAACTCTGTCTTTTTTTCTGTCTACCCTTTATAAACTGTTAGTGGCGTCTGGTAAACGCTTTTTATTCAATTTGATTCACTAGATATTGACGATTATTACGAACTAAAATGCTCTAGTAAACTTCTTAATTTAATACATTTAAGCCAATCAAATTTGTAGTCAACCAGTATGACCGCATTGAAATTAAACCAATCAAGTGTATTGGATATCAATAAGAAGCTGGTATGTGGTTGTGTTTATATTAAACTATAGTTAGGGCAGGCATGTCTAAACCTATATAATCTTTTACCCCTCTTTTCCGCCCTCTATGAATTGAACTCTCCTACAAACCTTCACTTTATTTCCTCTCCCTTCTCTTTTTTCTGCCTCACTCTATCCCCATCTCCATCCCTCCTCTTCCCCTGCATGTGTCCCTTCATCCCACCAGTGTTTGAAGGGCAGGTGTTGACAGCGAGCTGGCATATTGTCAGGCCTACTATGCAGGATTGTGCGGTTGCACTGTGCTTGAGAGGACAAGGGAGGCCAAGGCAGGTCCATTACATCACCCCCATCAAGACTGATTGGGCTCAGGACAGGGATCCGTGCATGCTCATGAGCTGTTGGCCTGGCCCGGTCCATATGCCTTTAATACAGGAACAGATGTGGAGCACAGACCCTGAGCTCTCACTCCCCTCATTCCCTTCCGCTGCCCTGCGCACCGACTCATGCTAGCCATGTTGTCCTGGGCCATGCTTAGTTGGCTGCTAGTTCGGGTTTAATGGGAACTAACTGGCACACTAAGATGGTTGGGTGGACATGATTTTTATTTCAGATGGCCTCCCTGCAGATTTGTCTTTGTTTTGCTCCGCTCAGAAAAGGGGAGGGAAGCAAAAAGTCAAAGAGGTGATGACAGAAAAATGAATTGCTGGCAGACGATACCAACCTCATTCATCATGAAGCCTTGTGGGACATGGTTTCTTTTACAAATACCAAATGGACCATAACAGGTTTAGAGAAATGTGTCAGTCTATATCTCATCACTTATCAACTGTTTGTCATGTATTTTTACAGACAGTCATAATAACTAATGCCAAAATAAGCCACATTAGCATAAAGGATGCTGCCTGTTCAAAGACAACAAGGATAGAGTTGCGATACCATTTCCCAGAGAATACTCGATGGTCCCAGTAACGCTAAACTATGGGCACATTTGTGGAGGAGTGTGGTGGGGAGCAGGTGGGAGAGAATCTGCTGTGTCCGTGTGCTAATTTGTTGGACCTGAACCAATGGCGATTAGGGAGATAGACTGTTCCATACCACAGTCAAGTGACCTCATGAGTTGTTCTGTGTGGTCAAGGTAAGACCAGGCCTGGTCAGTCTATCATCTCTTTCTAGCCTTCAGGTCGACTCAGCGAAAGCAAGGATACATGGTATCAATGGAGGTATTTGCACATGGATACAAGGAAGGACAGAGGAAATAACGTTAAGGGTAAGCAGAGATACATATAGAGGGGTTGATGGGTCTATGTAAACAGATACAAATAAGAGCCAAGGAGAAAGAAGAAGAGGATCAACAGCGATATTATGGGAGAGGAGGAATGAACAGGAAGCAGCAGGGGTTGACTCATATCTCCTCGATAGCATCCCTCTGCTGTCAGCTCTGCCAGAGCAGCTCAGATACAGCCAATCAGGTCCTGAGGTCTCTGGCAGCTCTTTCTTGGAGAGGGATTACCGACCCCTCCTATTGGGCGGGACAAGGCCTCCTGGTCTGAATTCATCAGCGACATGGCCTACGAGATGTAGGAAGCAGGTTAATAGACACTCATCAGACATCTGCCGCTGGGTTACCGTCCAACAATCTTCTCCCTGGAATTGCTGCCAACAATTGGTGACCACATTTTTCCCCCTAAACCTTTCTACTGCCCTCCCTCTTTCTCCCACTCTCTTCTTCCCGTCCTCTCTGTTCATCCCAGCTTCTCTCCAACATTGCTACACAGGGACAGAGGAAACTCTGAAGACAGGTCTGTCGTTGGGGTGAACATGCACATGCGTGCACACAATTTCAACCTTTACCCCCTCACAATCCTAACAATCTCCCATTATGCTCTTCCGATGGAGGCAGACTTTTTCAATTTGGAGGGCCACTTCTGATGGAGTCTGGTGACAGATTTGGGAGCTCAGCAGTGGCTCAGTGTGGCTGTGTGATGAAAAGTCCACTGTCATACATGAGCCAACTGTAATCGTTGCTTCTAAAGAACATGGCCTACATCTTCCTGGCTTCCAACCACTTCCTGCTCGCGGCGCCAATGAGGAATGACTATCTCTGGCAGTGTCTGTATGTCCTTTTCATTCTGTGTTTTCGTGACACTCCTATGGTCTCTCTCTCTGTCCCTGTTACTTTAACAGCTTGATCTAGCAAGTGGCACTGATGCAGCAACAGTTAATACACATTGTTTGCTCTTCAGGAAATATGCATGTTTTTTTATATGCTTGTTGCAGCAACTGTATATCATTTATTTTAAATGTCATTAATTTGTATCAGTTATGTATTGTATAGGCAACCCCCCACCCCCCCCTCCCCAGACATTACATTTTCCCTATAGCCGTTATTACTAAAAATAACTATGATCTTCTATTGACAATTTTCAGCATTGAAGGTTAGTATTTAAATCCAGGGCATGTAATGGCTCTTCTAATGATTGCAACCACATAACTCAGGTGAAAATCATGTGGCTCCTCTCTTATTGACTGTTTTCTCAACCGGGTTGAGAGGGCAAGTAGAGAGTGAAGCTCCCTCTCTCCCCCGGTTATTTATGACTTTTCTTCCCCAAAGTTATTTTTCTTTCTGTGATTGCAGAGAGGTGTGTTAAATCCGACGTGTTGGCCGATTACTCAGCTGGCCGTCAAGTGCACATGGTCAATTTGCCATGATGAGAGCGACTGGATAGCACATCCCCGGGAATCTCTCTGTGGAATATCTGAGGGGGAACTCCACACACACACACACACACACACACCCACACACACACACACATACACACACACACACATGCAAACATACACACACGCACACGTTCAAGGAGGAGGCCAATGTGGTAGTCATTTCGGCCGCCAAAATCAAATGGAGGTTCAATCGTTTCCACATTTCTTAAGATAACATTATGAGAGGGAGAGAGATCGGAGGGCCAGGGCAATCAAACATGTTCTGTTTGGTGAGGTTTCTATGGAAGGAGAAATAATGGGGTCAGAGGATGAAAGGTGAGACATGTGTAAGAGCAGTTTCGGGGGTTCAGCTGTAGGACAGTGCCACTTGATTTTGACTTCTCCTCACACGCACAGTTCACTGCTGTCAAAGGCAGCCTGTTACAGATGCCCTGTGGCCACTCCTCACAGCAATTAGTGCAATTGGACCTAATAACTTTGGGAATTACTAGAAAAACAGCCGAGGAGGGGTCGGTGAAGAAACCTGTCGTGCACTGTGCACATGTTGAAGCAGTTGGGTTCATATCCTTTAAAAAAAAACATCTCCCTGACTGAATGATGCAAATGTAAATACATGAATATTAAGGGTTCGATGTCTGGTGCAGCTGTAGCACTGTGCATGCATGAGCCGTTAATTTGCACCTTAAGTTTACTGAAATGTCCTGATGCGTGAGAGGGGAGTGGTCCCCAGCAGAAGAGTTATTCATAACTGCCAATTCCTTTGTGTGAGGGATCTGTGTCGGTCAGGGGCGACTTGAATGCGGGCTGGTACCCGTCGTGGGGTCTCAGAGGGACTTTAGGACTTGTAGAATGGGCGAAGGGGCGTTTCCCCCCGTTCACACTTGAGCTCTGCCCAGCCATGCCGAACCCCCCCGGCCTTCATCTCTCCTCCAGGCCATCATCTCGTCTTTCCCAGCAACGGAGTAATGAAGTGGGGACCATTACGGTCACTATGGCTAATACTGGGCTAATGGAGTTCAGATAGAGGACCAGCCCACTTCTACCCATTGATATAAGCAAGAGCAGTTAAGACACAATTAAGAACTAGGAAGGCTGAACCTTGGGAGCTGCCCTTTTCAAATTTAAATATGCTCTTCATTTTAGTGGGTGACACATCACTTAATCAGACTTTTTATATTCTGGAGAAATTATACGCAGACACATTAGACTCAAAATGGTCTGTAATGTGAATTACAATAATCTGGAAAAGAAAAAAATGATTTAGAACAATAAGCTGAAGTTTTTAATTTCATTATGTGTTCTTTTACACACAAACAATATATTTGAATGTGTAAAATCATCTTACAAATGCACACTTAGAAACCTGAATTAACACTATTATTTCAAGGACAAATTTCTGTGACAGTATTTTATATTTATTTATAAATTGTTAAATTTGATTGATTGATTTACAATGATTAAGACTGTGTGTGTTTAGACATCTTTTAATGGTCTCCAACCTCACACAAATCTACAATTGCATGCTGCATTTAATTGCTGGTTGAAAACTGGCACATCCTGGCATTTGAAAGTGGGAAAAAAGTTTATCTTAATAGTCAGAAAAAAGCTCAGTGCCCCAGCTCATTGATCAGAACACATACATTCACCAGCCGTAGACTCTGCTGTAGGCTATGAATGGGAATTTATGGTAAAATTACGCCACTGCTGTGGGGTCAAACCCCTAACCTGGCAGGTCCAGGCAAGAAGCAGATGCAAGATTAATTTAAGTATAATGAGTCAAGAAAAATCAAGTTTTCATAACTACAAAATGCAAAATTTAGGCACTATGAAGTTGTCTTTGTTATCCATCTTGTTTTTTTCATCCAGAGTATATGAAGTGTCCTGGATATCTGTACTTAAACATAAGTTAATATATATTTGATTAGTCATTTGGCCATAACATTGAGCCATGTGTTGATCCTTGACCTACAATCACCGTCAGCAGCCCTAACCACCACGGGAATGGTCGGTTAGAGTTCAGATTAAGACCAGCATGGCTGAGTGTCAGCCCCATAGTGTTCAGCTCTGTTTCCCCAGAGACACACACACACACACACACACCTGCTGACTCGATACTCTCCCTCCCACAGGTGCAGTCTGTTGCTTTCATGGTCTCAGGTGCAATCAAACTCATCTCTCCTACGTCCCTCACCAGCACACAACTTCACTCACTACTATAGACTGGACACATATAACTGCTAATGTCATAGCTGCTATGATTGAATAGAAACACAAATATAATAGCATTTGTTCACCTTCATATATACATATAATCTGTTTTGTGTGAGAAAATGCTTTGATTAGTTCAACAAAACCATTTTTTAGATTTTTGTTCCAGAATAGGTCATTGATTGAGAAACAGGTACACGGATTACATGTCTTGATCTTGGAACAGTTGAGTACCAAGATTGTTTCGGACATTTGTAAATCTTATTTTATTTTTCATTTGTATTTATTTTAATATATTGTCATGTTTGGGGACTGTCCTTGGGTTTTTAGAAAGAAGATTTACAATTGATCATTTTATTTTTTTTACTATTATTTGTATTATTTGTGACCGTTTTGCATCAAAGAAGAACATGAACTGTGTTTCTGCTCGTGTTCCCACTAAGTGCGACTGTGTGCAGAGTTTATAAAAGTTCAGAGCTGATGTTTGCCTGGACTCTCCCCGGCTCAGATGAATGCAAAACACTTGCTATCAAACAAGTTTGCTGTAATCTTGGTCACAGTCTGCCTGAGCCTTTAATGAGGGAATTTTTGTCACGACGGATCTCCTTCTGATCCTCGGTTAGAAGTGAGTTTCCTGCAGTCAGCAGTCAGCACTTCTCCACACAGTAGCTTGCTTCTGCAGAAACCCATGAGCCAAGAGATTTTGAGTTCCAGCGCCGCCATATTCAAGGCTTCTGTTACATTCCTCGTCCGGACCGGCCTCTGGCTCGGCCACAATGATTTGCCACACTCCGAACTCCCGATGCCAACCGTCTTCCTCTAACTTCTGACATCAGCCATCTTTAAACACTTTTCATTGCGCTTGCATTCTCTCCACTTTCTCTCCTTCCTGTCTCTGTCATATCTCTCACAGTCTCCGTTTCGCTCTCTCTCTCTCTCTTTCATTTGGTTCCCCCCTTTGTGTTCCTCCTCAGCGATCTGGCTTACAGCTGAAGCTGATTCAGGCATGGAAGGGATCGGATGAGTTCAGCTGGAAAAACTGCATTCTTCTTGCGCATTGCTTTGAACCCTGCCATTATCCAGTTGCCTGTTTTACAGTAATACCCTTAAACAGAAAGACTGGTGATGGAGAAACCTTAGCGCAGCCTCTGAGTCATCCAACAGCACTTCATTTCAAAAGTACCCCCATAGAGTGGAGAAAACATCATGGGTTTTCTTTCCTACTTTAAAAAAAATTATTTTAAAAAACAAAACCCCAAAATAATTCTCTCTACTTTATACGACCCTCGCCTGCTGTGTACAACTTGACACAACATTTACTTTCTGACAGTTCGGGTTCACTGAGATCGTTTCTATGTAAAATAACAACATTTGAATTTGGTCACACACGCGAACAATAGTTCTATTATCCTATCTATCTGTCGTACATGATGAGGGCACTTCATATCTCATTGTGATGTGTGTCGGACAGGGCCGAGGTGAATACAGGGTGTATCCCTTTGGGGGTCCCTGAGAGGTTCCAGGGGGCGATCCAGAATGGGCGATGGGCGTTTCTCCTCGTTCACACTTGATCTCTGCCCAGCCATGCTGAACCCCACGGCCCTTCCTCGCCTCCCAGGGCCATCATCTCCACTTCCCTCCGAGCAGCAGAGTAATGGAGTGGGGGACATTAGGGTCACAGTGGCTAATACAGGGCTAATGGGGATCAAATAGACGCCCAGCCCATATACCTTTTAAGAACGCAAGTAGATTGAAGACTTTTAAGGGACAATAGTGTTCATGCCCCAGTGTTTTTTTTCTGCTGCCTGGGCTGCTCATAAAATATCAGAATACGTCGGTGCTTGTTTCTCATGACAACTGAAATGATTTAGATTTGGATTTAATATTTATTTCAACATTTATCATTATATCACTGTGTTATTCCTTCATTTCAAATGTAAGTTATAGCTTCACAGTCTTTTCCCAGGTATTACTGGGTTATTATTTGAATGCTATTATGCAGAATGAGTAATGTGCATATTTGAGTGTCATCATTTCTTGTACATATTATTCTCCATTGTTGCCTCAACCTGTTCCAGCCTGTCTGTTTCTCTTCCTGGTCAGTAACTATACGAGGAAGGCCATTATTCCAGATAGAGGTGTTAGCTGTGCCGGGGCCGACCTGTATTGATCGCCTGTGAGAGGACGCTGAGCGGGGGAGAAGGACTATTTGCTTTAAAGTTCAATGGCGCTCCACTGCTGTTAGTGTTGCAGCCACGGGAGCAATCGATATCTGGACAGGGACCCGTGTCACGAGACAGGCTCCCCATTTAGAAACATCATAATACTTTGCTGATGCTGTTACCCCACGGCCAGAGCTTGTGTTTGGATTTGTTTCGCCCCCCACTCTCTACCCCCTCCCTCGTGTGTTGGTTGTCATTTTCCCCCCTTTGCTCCTTACAAGCTGCTTTCTTATTTCGCACTGTATGCCGGGTTTTAGCATGGCGGGCTGGAATCAGTGTGAATTGTAATTATAGATGATACACATGGCTGGAAGGGAGAGATAGAGAGAAAACACAGAGTAGAATAAAAGGCAAACAGTCATTTGCGGCAAAGGTAGGTGTCAGAAGGTAACTGATTATGTAAAGAACACAGCGAAGGTGTTCAGTGGTGTGTGTGTGTGTGTGTGTGTGTGTGTGTTTGTGTGTAGTGTGCGCACACACTCTTTTTTTGCCCATGAAATAAAATATATAATAAAACGTGCTCATTGCATTTCTTGGCTGTGGTTCAAGTGCTGAGGGGAAAGAAAGAAAAAGGGCGCGATTGTTTCTAGTTCAAGGTGTGTAATGCACAGAGGCATTCATACATAATGGGGTATTGTCAGGGGGTTAGTATGAGGATATTAATGCCCTGGTTTGTCCATGCTATTTGGTGCAGTGTCGCTCCCTGAAGGGAACAGCCAGAGCCGGCTGCTCTAACTACTCGACCCCCTCCACACCCTCTTCCCCCAAGGCCCCGACTAGAGGTCACTCTGTTTAGCACAAGAGGCGAAGCCCATTTTTGTCATGATGTACCCAATACTCTCCTCTCCTCCTTTCCTCTCCTTGCGCCGGGACACGGCCTTCTTCCCCTCTCCTCCTCCCCTCCCCTCCTCTCCTCCTCCTCTTCCTCCTCCGCCCCCCTCCCCTTCATTGGTAAACATAAATGCCCCGCCTTGCCTCATTGTGTCCCGAGCGTTCACCCTCTTTTTAAACCCTCTCAGTATCTCTGCTCATCCCTCTGTGTAATCCCTCTCTGCCCGTATGCATATGCATAGCCACTCTATGGCTGTGCATACATTTGCGTCAACCCCCCTTCCACCCGTCTTCTTCTCCCAACACCCCCCTACCTCTGCCAACACTCCTCCCCATCGCCTCTCAATGAACCTGTTTACGTTTGAACATTTTCGCTGGCATTTGAACTCGTCCCATCGATTTCCTCATGCCGAGAGGTTGGGAGGCAGTTCCTTAAAGGGGCTAAAATCGACCATCTAAATATTTGACTAAGGGGTCACCGAGATTGCGCCGGGCCCGAGCGAGAAAACTCAGACGGAGAGAGAGGAGTGCATGAGGGAAAAGGGGGAAGTGGCCGGACGTCTTCGACAGGAAGGGGCTGGGTTGAAGAGCCAGTGCTGCAGAGGAGAGAGGAGCACAGAGAAGCTGCAGCGTTGAGCATAGCTGGCATTACTCTGGGGCTCCACAAGAGGGTGCTGCTGGACAGTGCATCCTGGATCTTTAAGAGGCAGAAGGGGGGGAACAAATCCCAAACACCACATATATTAAGATATATATATTCAGATTTCAACAACCTTCACTCTTGCTCCCTCGTAAAAAGTTATGTACTTAAACTTAAGTTGCAGTCCTGAAAGCTAAATTGATTGTCCTTGCACTTCACTAAGTACCACTATTATGCATGTGTGACAGTAATTACATGCTAAGCCGTCAGTGACATCAAGCAGAATTGACTTCACTCTTCCCGTGCATTGTCAATCCATCGTTTTTCCCGAGCAAAAATGTGTTTCAGAGATAAATCTGAATGGGAAGGGGTCTTGACCGACACTAGGAAGAAATGCAAAATAATGAATCTAATTGAATGTCTATTAAAATTATAATTTCTGCCTGATTGGCAAAGTGAGTGGCAGTGTCCAGAGTATTACCTGCCACAGTGTTCCTCACTTCACCAAAGACAACTCTCTCCCTCCCTCCTTTCTCTCCCTCCCTCTGTCCCTCTCTTTTTGGGACTTTGTCATCTCTCGCTCCTTCTGTCTCCATCTGCACATCATCGTTTCAGACCGCTCGTCATGATTCACACAGAGTCCCTTCCCAAATTGCAGCATTAGGATATACAGATGACAACATTTGCACTACAATCCCCTCCCATTATGCCCACCATGACAATAGCCCCAGGGCACACAGAGGGGCTCTTGTACCATCTCCTCTGGATCCTTTATGCTTAAATGAATAATGCATGCAAATATTCACTGTAAAACAAGTGTGTGTCCTCAGTTATTAGCTTAGCACACATTACGTATTTTACTGTACATATTTTCCATCACCGGCATATGTTCCTTGTCAAGACAATGGTTCCTAGATTTTAGAACTCAGGGGGGGAGAGGGGGATTTACATCAGAAACATTAGAGCAACGCTTGTCTTCACAATAGCTAGGCTCTACATAATCCACTTGTTATTGGGAGTTGTTTAAATAATGGTAATTACTGATCTCTTTACATTGCATTCTCCCCCATTAACAAGCTGTGTGTCTCCCCCTCTCTTCCTCATTGTCTGTTTTCTTGCACTACAGTCGTACGCTGCCTCGGTGTCTGTATTCGCGGTGTCTGTTGTCATGGTGTTCAGAGCCCATGCCAGATGTCATAGTTAACTTTGAGGGAGAGAGAGAGAATCATGCTAGAGGCTATTTTGTTGTCAGTGATTTAGATGAAACACAGAGATGTTAAAATGTTAGAGTTGCACCACAAAGCTTCCTCCCCGGTTTTTTCATGCCCTCCTTTTTTTTAATTTTTCCAGCGAGATAGAACATTTACCTTGAGGGTACAGCCTTTTGCTCTGTTAAACACTCGCAAAGCATTATTTGCAATCAGCATAAACAAGTAGTTATCAGAGAGGAAGGGAAAGTGGCCGTGATGATGAAAAAAGAAGATATTTATGTTCTTTTAATATCATCCACAAAGGGAAAAAACACAAGCTGCAGTCAGGAGTACAAATTGATTTCTGCATATGAAATTACATTGTGTCCATTTGATTTTACCTGACATGTTTTCTGTCAAACCATCCACATTCATAATTATATTATTTTGAAAAGTTAAATTCAAACAGTGTACACTTTTTGAAAAAGAGACAAGCACAACTATACAACACATTAGTGTGTTGTTTAGGCCAGACTTGCACTGATGTTCTTTTCTTCACTGATTATTCTTTATTACAGTAAATCCTTAAATGCATATTACATGACACTACAGAGTTAGAATTGGTTGCTTCTTAATGAGGACGAAACATGAAAAAGTTAAATTAATTAAAGATAAATGCATGCATATACGATACAACATATGGATTTTGGTTTACATGCATTTATTCATTACATCCATAAATTACACATATGCATATTTATATATATATATATATATATACATACTGAAAAGAAACTGAACCTGGACTCCTGAAATTAACTTTTTTACTACTTCAAAGTGCTCAATTGAATTGGTCTTGATCACACCATGTTTCTAACCACAAAGTATGTCATATAAACTTTAACATGTTCTTAAATCAATAACTGCATAATATGATATGTATAGCAGCACTAAATCTTGGCATTTACAGTTTTCATTTATTCACAATTAAGACAATGGATATTTGAAATTGAAAGAAAACAGGAAAATTAATTAATTATGTTTATTATTCTCTGAGTATGTAGATTTTGCAGATACTGTACAGAGTGGAGCTGCTGTGAATGAATTAGAATGTAACATTTTACATTTAGGCAATAATTCATCAACTAACTTTTATTGGTTTAATTTATGGGAAAGCAATTTTCACTAGCAGCACTGTGGTAAACATCGTTAATCAAAATACATTATTATAATGAAGCTGTTTTAAAATGTTTATTAAAGGAAATAAAAAAGGGGTTACCCTTGCTTTGTGCATCTTTCCATTGTCGTAATAATTAATAGCTAAACTGAGCGTTTTCTTTGCCAATGCAGATGAGGAGGGAGTGCCAGTGCAAGACGAATAGTTGCACTATAAATTTAACAATAGGTAGGCTTAACCTTAAGTGATGAACAGTACGTAATATTACAGGAGTAGTCCCATGCTAATGCTGCACCCCATCGCCTCACACAATGCCGGAGACGACATCCAATTAAAACCATCGATGTAAATGGGCAAACTATTCGGCTGATGCTCATTGGACAGTGGGTGGCCTCCGGATTTTTGCATTTAATGTTCGCAAGTGCTGCGACAAAGGGATTTTATGTCACTTGTGTGTATGAGTGTGTAACTCCAGTGTGTTACTGCTCCAGGTTGAAATTATGATTCTGAACAGAGATAAGTCATGATTGTGTCCTTGGCGTGCTGGGCGGCAACAACACTGTTCACACATTATATTGAAAATTAACCAAAATTATTTGAATGTCAAGATATTTAATGGCACAGAACTCTGATCCGGTGCAGATTCGCCTTTGTCCGCTGCTTTGTCAAACTCATGAAACGCAGCTCGTGACTTTGTTCCGAGACTTAGGTCACAAAGTGAAGTATTAACACGCACAGGGTTCAATTTGTGTCGTTTGGCGACAACCTTATCTCTCTCTCTGTCTTCCCCTCCTGTGGCAGGGATGAGGAATCACGCACCACTCGAGTGCCATTTGTTAATGAAGGCCGAAGTGTTGGATGATAAATATAGTTGAAGAGAAATGGCACATGTAAATGATCTCATTTAGGGACATTACATTTGAATTTATTGGAGTGCTTGGAGGGGACAGAGGGGCCACGGCTCTGTGGGAGAGGGGAAGGGGGCATATGACTGACTTATAATAGACAGTTGGGTAGGGCAGCTTGGGGACCAAAGACATAGAAAGCACGAGCTGTGTGCTTATGTGGCCTTGTGTACGAGCTTGCATACAGCTGAGTACTTAAATCTACGTTCATAGTGTAAGTTAGAGGCTGAGGAGATAAACCCTCTGCATTAACCTCTTTTAATGGCTCACCACTCTGTATGCTCCATTGCTGTAGGATTGACATTTTAACTTTGTGTTTCAGCATGTTTTTACATCCCTGTAATATGGCATAACAATATAAAACAACAGGGAACAAGGTATTGAACTATTTCACCAATAATGTTTGTATTCTTTTTTAATTTGCATTTCATGCACTAAATTTGCTGAAAAGCCTTCAATGTTCATAACTGTCCTGAAAAGTGTTTGAGTGTAAAACCTGCGAGACATGAGACGTACATAAAGAAACAACAAAACCATGTTAAACATGGCATTGATTTTGTGCAGGGACATGTTGGGGGAACAGTTTTCTCTTCTTTTCTCTGTATAATCCTCGCATCAGAGGACAAGAGCTGTGCAGGAGTGAGTTGCCTGCTCGCATGCTTTAATTTATGTTCAGTTTTGTTACAGTAGCTACGCCCATATCGTGCAGCCCACTGTTCAAAAGAGTCCTACAGTATCTCTAAACATTGGCAGAGTGAGACGCGCAAAAAGAAAAGAGCCGCGATACCTCCGACTGGTTGACACAATTTGGATTGCAGAAGACGCACAATATATTCAATCCATTTCTTGGCCCCCGATGCATTTAGTAAATACAGTGCCGGGTTGGTAAGAGGGATGTTGACAGAAAATCAAAAGCAATGTAGCAGCAGCGTCCTATAATGGAGACTTAGCTCTACTTTACACTCCTCTTACAAAGATCTACGATTTGAAAACAATCAATCCCTTCATGAGAGCTTGTTATTTTCTCCTATAATAAGAGCAACAGCTTTTCATCATTCCTGCACGGCACTGATTGTGTTTACACTGGAAGTATAAGCATTCGCGGCATGAATGCGAGCGCAAAAAGAGAATAAAGCAAGATTTTAGTTTGTGAGAATCCCACTCTTTCCTTTTTTTCCCTTTTTTCACTTGTGGTCGGAACTTGTTTTGCTGTCATCAGACGTTATCCTCGGTTGAACATATCCTCATGGCACATCAACTGCTCGCCATGAAGGTGCCAGAGGACGCCACAGATTAGCGCGGTGCCAAATGTCCCCACCCTGTCTTTAATTTAAGTATTACCAGTTCACTTCTCCTTATACTGACACAGGAGGATAGTTCTGTAAAAAATGCTTCTGGGGTCCTGTTGCTTTGGCCTCCATTCCTCCCAGAAAGTTTATGTTTCCAGTTCTCACTTCCTGTAGCCGTCTGCTCAGTTTCAGCAACATATTTTCCTGTGATACTCTATCTGTTACCTTCAATTACACAGGAACATCTGGAGTCTCTGTTGAAGCAGGTGTTGATAAAGCAAATAAGCTTTCTTAGTAAATGGTTAATGTTTTGACTCGGTGCAGACCAGCGGACCGGAGGGAATGTTTCTTGTTGAGGCCCAATATCACAGTTAAGAGGACGCTGTTTGTCTCTTTCTTCAAGCCTGTGCCTATGGCGCAGCCTCTATTAGGCCCTGTTACATTTCTTCTCACAAATGACCGTTTAACCGTCTTTTCCGCACCCTGACGCCTCGCCTGTTATTACCGTCATTGTCTCTTTTTCTGCTGTATACATGTGTGAGGCTGGGCCCTTTAATATGCGGAGAGCTTTTCCTAGGCTCTCCTACGGGCACAGCGGTCTGTGTTTACTCCTCAGTCAGAATGCCTCCTTTCCACAAGTTTGACATGCCTTTTTGTTGCCATGGTAAGCCCTCCCTTAAAATATATATTTCTGCTTTTGGCCTGGATGGGTTTTTATCTCAGTGGTTTAGAGCCTGTTGCCCCCAGGGCCAGATTTAAATGTGTGTGGGTCTTCAAGGATTTCTGCGCTGAAAAGCCGTTTGGATTGCAGCCTCACCGCCATACAAGTGCGACCGAATTGTGTCATTTCAGGTTTTTGAGCCATCGTTGGAACCAAAGGAAAGTCCAAAAGAGAAGCAAAAAACACAAGACAAAAGCTGATGAAAATGGACCAGATTGGATTATGTCAGACTTGGCATGTGCCTCGTTATGAGGGAAGTCTTCGTTCTGTCTTATCACACTCTGCCTTACAGCTAAATGAATCAAAAAAAAAGAAAAAAAAGAGGCGAAGCACGGCTCTGCTCCTTGGAAAACAACAGCCAGATCGTAACTGTAAATACTGGCTTAAAGTGGTGTGGGCTCTGCATGATTTACTGAGTGGAGGGGAAAAAAACGTACACATTGAATGTACTAACTTTGGGGACATGGACTGTTTTTTAAAAATCAGTTGTAGTTGGGCCGATCTTTTTAAACACTTGAGAGGAAATTTGCCTTGAAAACAGTTAAACAGTTTCCTTATTTGCACATCATTTCACACACTTGGATTTCCACCTGAGCGTCTACCCATGGGTCCTTATGTCTGGAGTGCCACTACAGTGGGTTCAGGTGGGATTAACTATACAGGGTGTGCTGTCTGTATTAAAATAAATCTGAAATCTGAACTGGTTGCTGTTTTCATGGTTTGTTTCCTCTTTTTTTTGTCAGACCAGAACATAAAGAATAACCTTAAAAACACCCCTCCCAGAGGATGAGGCTCTTTGGGTTATAGAAACAGATTATAAACATTCTTGGTGCAATTCTGAAGCATCTTTCCCCCTAATTTCTACATCACTTATAATTAGTGCAACGCAACCATCATATCTCTGAGAGCCAGGAGGCTGCCTGTTTGCAACGCTCAACAGGTAATCAAGACTGATTAAGAACTGAACATCACCTAATTAGGTGCATTAGATCTCAGAAGCGAACTATAAGCACCATAACTGCAAACACGCACGGCCTCATAGAAAAGGAGTTTAAATTTACCGAAAGGAGGTATTTAATTCTTCAATAGAAAGAGAGATACTTGACACACTGATTGTGAGCATGACTTTTTGAAATTCAAAACCCACATAAGAGGCCATGAAGTCTGCCATAGTGAGCATGAACACTTTCTTGTGGGAAACGGCAAAGGTGTAGCTGAACCTTTAAGTTTGACATATATCTATGTTTTTAAAGCCACAATAAAACATTAAGCACATTTTCCACAGTTCAAAAAACCCACTAACATCTGGCTTTTGTCTGCAAGGGGGAATGGATACAATCGGCATTCACTCCCGGGTCAAATGACTCTGCAGTAGATACCGGTTTTTAACAGCAGGGATGGAAACATGACACCCGGATGAACAGGATAATTTCTACTTTATTTTGACAGTCCAGATGCTGATACTGCAACATTATGACTCACATTGAACTTTTGGGCGCTGGCACCTAAATAGCCAAAAAAGGTTGTGTATTTATTCTTGTTACATGTTGGGAACAAGTTGCTTCGTATTGTGCAAGATGCAACACGTGCGAGACAGTTTCTCTTTTTCTTTTTAGTTGGTTTTACCTGTGTTAGAAAAACGTATTGTGTGCCGTATTATGCATGAAACCTGTTCTCATATTCTCTCTCTGCCACATCATAAGTGCCGTATCACGGTGTAAGCCTTTAAGTGTGCTGTGACATGTCCTTGTTTAGCACCTCAGTCTGTGTGTTCAGGGTGTGAACTGATACCTTGTGTCAGCCGGTGTCAGGGATAGAAAGGGTGAGAAAGAGAAGGCTGCGGCCTACATAAACCAAGAGGCCGTGAGGATTAGCCCCTGAGTGAGTGGCGGAGACACATTAGGGAGGAAGAAATGAAAATATGAGGTAAGAATGAAGAGGAGTGGAAGAGAGAGGTGGGGTTCCAATGGGAGCGTGTCAATTTTCTCCAATTTAGCTCAGGAGGCAGCTATTTTCTTGGAATTAGCTGTTTGGATCAATGCAGCTCTCCCCGTGTCGTTTATTAGTGCTCAGTGAAGTCAACTGAAGCTGCATCCATCACCAGGCAGGAAAACTAAAAGCTAAATGTTCACAGGGCTCAACCTTATCACCACCTGTCAGTTAAAGTTGCATGGAAAGTGTGTGTGTGTGTGTGTGTGTGTGTGGTGTGGTGTGTGTGGTGTGTGTGTGGTGGTGTGTGGTGTGTGTGTGTGTGTGTGGTGTGTAGCGATGTGCGGTAACCACTTTGATTGGGCCCTTTGAACTCAGCCAGGAAAAGAAATCAGTTCCCTTAATCCCGGCTCCGATGTGATCATCGTAGCCAGAGGACACAGATCTCTGCATCCATCGTTCACCAGCTCATCCAACTGCAGCACCGTTACTAATGTAATCACCCATGTGATCTGAACTTCGGAACACCGAACCAAAATAAATAGATAAACATGTCAAAGATACGCCGCTGGAGGACAAAGAAAAAAGTTGTGAATGAGTCATGTGTGAAAGGTTCATCCGTGGCGGACCTATAGGACTCCTGCCAGCTGGTCTTGATAGCCTCTGGTGATATGAGCTGAACAATTCATGATCTTTATTTGATCATACAAATAGTAATGCACCTCTCATTAGCACGGGTCGTGCTCATGGCTTCAGGTAGTTTACACTTTTCATCGTGTTATTTTAAGAAACTAGCAAACGATGCTGTAAAGTTCAACACTGTGTGCATACTCGGGTGGGTGGGTGGGTGGTGGGAGGGGGGGGATGAATAGTGCAGCACTGGTGTGAGTATGTTTAAAGGAGTGTGGGTGTGTGGTGTGGATCTCCAGGGTTTTAGGGCATCTTCCGTTTAGTACCGTCCAAGTCATCATCTGAAACATTGCAGGTTGTGCAATGATCCCACTTCAGTATTCCCCAAACTGGTAAACAGTCCAGTTCAAGGGCCAAACACACCTCGGTTTCTGTCCGGGAGAAATCTATGGCCACAATTTATCAACTTTGATTGGTTAACACTCGGACTCTCAGAAATGAGCCCCCTTCGTAATTTAGAAGCTGCTCTAAATGCAGTTGGCCGGGCTTCATCTAAATGTTTAAAAGTCAAGTGAAGGAAGGAGGCGGTTAGACCTGAAGTTATGTCCTCCAAGGGAACTTTACAAAGATCCTCTCCCAGATTTATAGCCACTTACCTAGGAGCCTGAGTCGATATTCATAAACATGACTTCAAACAAAGCCCCCATCCACCATCCCTGCTTGTAAATAAATACATATATGCCTCTTTTACAGACAGCAGCAATCTAAAATATTACCACCAGCATAATTTTACCACATGCATTAATATTTTATGGCACATTGTATTTTACCGCATTGAATCTTAAACTTTCATGGCCGGCCCCAAGGATTTTATACCTAAGGAGTCTGTATCATTATTAGCAGAGATGTATAGTCGGCACAGGAGAAGATTCCCTTGCTTTTATAGTCTTTGCCAGTTCATAGATAATGTTTTCACAAATTTAATTTGGGTCAAGGGTGTTTGCGAGTTCTCAAGTTTTCTTGAAGGTTGAATTACTTTGTGTATTTTTCTTTTATATCCAGGTAGATTCTTAATACGCACATGAGTATTGTGTGCTAAATTGGCTACATTTAGCGCCTATTGTGAGGTAAAAAATAAAGTAACCATGTGTCTTTATAGCAAAGGACTGTTGTGTGCATTTAATGTGCGTGTTCCTGACTGTCCTTTGTCATTTGTTTTTCTCCAGGGGATCTGTTCATGAAACTTACCGCCCGTATTCCGATTCATAAATTACCCATGTAATGGCAAGACCCCATTAAATCTAGTTTGAAGTGTTTAGCTTTTTCGTCTAAACAAGTAAAACCCAACCTGTACAGTATCTGCCTCATTATGATGGAAATAAAGGCTAACATCTGCACGTGTGTATTTGCATCTGTGCTGGTGTTTATGCCCGAGCGGTGATTTAAGTGGTTTTAGTGTCAAAACAAGTCTAATGAGTTGGTGCAATAATTATCAGCCATTTTGCTCTCACTTAAGCTAATTGAGGCTTTATATTAGAGTTAATACCGCTGCCTACGTACACTGTTATACAGTTATCAAAATGTTTGGCCAGAAATGGTCCTGCCAGTAATTTAGATTTTTATTTGTGCATGTCAGCATTTTAATATCCCTATCAACCATACTTATGGGCTTTGACAACCCTCCCAGATGGAGGTCATGCCTGTTTTGTGTATTTTTTTTACTAATGCAAACCACGACTGTATACAATCATATCAAAGTCAAGGAGGACAAATAGTTGCCTCACTTCTTTTCTTATTTGCTTTAATAACAAATGTTGGAGTCTTAATCTGTTTTTTTTTCTTGTTGGCATGAATTAATATTTTCATAACCTCTATAGAACAAATGAGGTTAATAGCATCTCTATAGTTCAATGTGTGCCGTACAAAGGCTCAACATAAACTGCAGAAGAGCAGATATTTAACATGCTCGCGCCTTTTTCATGCTCTCTGCACTTTTACCTTTGAGATGTCTCTCATGTTTCCTCCTCTCTTCCTTCGCTCTCACTTTGCTCCATGTATTTGAGGGCGCTTTGTGAGATTCCCATCTTATCCAGGTGAGTACGAGCTGATCCGCAGGCCCTTTGCTCTTGTGAAGAATCTCCCAGGCTATCGGGCTCTCCCGGGGCCCTGTTTCACACACCAAATTGATGTCTCCGACTGGAAATGACACTTTCAGCAGGATTTGCCATTCTAAACCACCTCAAACCCATGTGATCTCACCCATTCACTCTCAGAGGGATTGCCTTGAAACGTACCGTAGCTTCAAAAGCCAATGAACATGGCATGCTTCGATAAAAAGCTGATGCATATCCTATCAGGGCAGAAAATATAAAAGATATTCTCAAATGCTGGCAATGTAGAACTGCATTTGCTGCTCCAAAATAAAGACCAACAGTCCAATGGATACGTTGTTTTTCCAGGGGAGAATGAGATCGAGGGTGAAACTTAAAGAAAATCAATTACCATGGGGATTTTCAAATGGTTTCCCACCATTAGCTTTATCTCAACACCATGTTGTTAAGTGGGATAAAACAGCTCATTAGTGAGACTCAACTCAACCTCTCATATCTGCATTCCTCACAGCAGCAGTTTAAGGTGAGCTCTATCGTTCAGGACTGTTCCCGACCCTAACACAGCGAAGGCCCTTTGCTTAATTCCTTGGTTTGTGGCCCCTATACAGCCAATGCACTACCATACAAAGACACCACAGGTTGATGCACTTATCCCATGCATAGCACATTAGGCCTTTTGTGTGTGTGTGTGTGTGTGTGTGTGTGTGTGTGTGTGTGCGTTTGTGTGCGTGCATTGAGAAGCTTATCATGTCCATGAATACACACAGAGATGGAATGATTTATACATACCAATCAGATCTAGTCACCTTTTTTTAACACTCCATATAAAGGAGGAGCACGGTGACCATGTTGCTTCTCTAAAGGACTAGTTATGATATAATTTGACACTGGAGTGGAAAGAAAGGGGGAAAAGGTGTGACCAAGAATCCCTCCCTTGACTTATTTTCATCCCCGAGTCTTTTTGGGGCTGCACGTTTCTCCGAGGCGGCTCCACAGACTGGCATAATGGATAAGGGCAAGGGTGTGAAAGGAGCACCTTAAGGCTCCTCATTCAACTCTCCCAATCTCTCCTGCACACACTCTTGAGCTGTGAAGGCCCTCTTTCTTTGCCCTGCTAGCATGGGAGCCCTGTAATAGGCTCTAATTGATAGGGAGGTGTTGGGGTCTTTCTCTATGGGCTGAAGGGATGAGAGTAAGAGAAAGAGGGAGAGAGAGGATTACACGTGGGCATGCGGGGTGGAGCGGGGGAGTGTAGGAGAGGCTGCGGAGCGGTCTAGACCCCATTGGTAATGAGTCATAATTTCCTAGCGGTTTTGTGGCGGTTGGCTCATTACTGGTCTGCAGAGGAGCAGGAACAAAGCTCCGGGTAGGTAGGAGGTGAGCTTAAATAGTTGGGGCTCAACACTTCTCAACAAAAGGAGGAAGAAAGCGTTGAATGGCACTTGGAACAGATGCAGTAAAAAGTGGCAGATGCAAATTGCGGGAGAGCAAGTCTTCCTTCAAGCACTTTCCTCTTTTTTTTTATTTTGTCAGGCTGCAGCCTGAGAGTCTAATTAGTTAGTGAGGTGTTTCACTTCTGATAGGGCCGTGTCTCGTTATTGTCACAAAGAGGATTCTAAGAATCGGGGGGGAACGCATATGTTCCACAGTCCCCCAGTGGAACCTGCTCACCGCAATAGTTTAATTGACTTGATTATTTATTTTACCCTATAGAAACTGAAAGCTGTGCGATATCCTAATGCTTTGAAATGGTGCTGTGTATAGTTTAAAATGTGATAAGAGTGAGTGATGATGACAATGCCCACAGGTAATTAATTATGTCTTTAATTATGTGTTTATACTCTTCTCCCTACAGGCAGAATGATTATGGACAAATTGGCAGCGGTCCTAATGAAAATGCGGTCATCCCTCGCTTTGTGGAGCGCGTGGGCCGCGTGTCGAAGGTCACCTGTGGGGCAAACCACAATCTTGCACTTACAGGTACAGTAATGTACTGTTCTGGCTTGCTCTAGTACACTGCACTCAATACCAATGTTATTATTACATAATTCTGATTGAATTATTTGCCTTATCAAAAAAATACTAAATGTTTTAATTGGTATCAATAGTATGGCTTTTTTTATCACCATAAAAACATCAAACTGGATAAATGCACAGAAGACCTTGTTGCCAAAAAGTAAATATAATAATTACTTTGTTTTTACAGTTTGCAATAATAAAGAATATAAATACTTGAAAAAAAAACACTGCTAAACCATCCAACTACATGTCACATGGCTACAACACGTGACATGGGGTTCTGGATCTATGAGGTTTCAAAATTCTCTATCATAGGGCTCCACAGTATTGGTCGGTATGATTTAAGCTGGAACACACATTTCCTCCTTCTGGCTTAATTCATTTCAGAATTATAGTTACTATTGCTGATCATATTTTAAAGTTCAAGTAATCGATGATCTTTAAAAATAAAGTTTAACATACAAATCCTCAAGTTCACAGAGTCATTTCTCAGAGCAGCCAAAAAGGTTTGACCTTCTATTTTACGCTCTGTTTTGACCCATAGCTGTGCAGGCTTAGACACCTTCAAACAAATAACATGACACTTATAATTCAAATTGATAGTTATTCATATTTAATTAAAATTTCTGTCTAAAAGCACTTGTGTGATTTACACATTACTTAAGAGTACAAATTCTCTCCCACCCAGCAGAAGAGAGTTAAAGTGAAAGGAATTGTATTTCTAGAACTGTTCTTTGAAAACGCACCAACACAAATCAGCTGGACGGTAACTTAATGAAGCTGACGTCACCTTTCATGAGCTTTCACTGTGCGTTTCAAAGTTCACCTGTTTCACTCAATTTTATGTGGGATCGAGCCCTCAAGCCCTCGATCGGTGCATCACCTGAGAGAGAGAGAGACAAGGAAGGAGAGAGAGAGTTAGTGAGAATATGGCCCTGGCTCCTGATCCATAACAGTCATTGCCTGTTACATACATTTCAGAATTCATTCAGGCTATGAAGATAATCTAGGTAGTCGACAGTTCCCCCTGCAGCCCAATGGATTTATGATAGCACTGTCAAGAAAATGAGGCGAAATGACACAGTAGCTGACTTTAGCTGCAAATAATGTGATAGGCCGCACAGTGGTGCAGCAGCAGCTGCTGTCATTGCAGGTAATAGGCTATAAAGAAGCCTGATAGCAATACCTGTCATTTCTTAATGGCTGACTTCACTGAAGAGCTTTTGTGGCCTTTAACATGAAGATAATAGAAGATACAACAAATTTTACAGCTTTTGCGGTGCATCCATAATTTATCACCAGAGGCCCCATGCAGCCGCTGCACAACAAGGACAACATGCTGCACAGAGATGCATGATGCATCTGCAGTGGGTCGGAGTACCCCCCCCCCACCCCATCCCCTTCTACTTTCTAATTATCGCAGAACTGCACAGAGTCCAAAAAATCTTCTTTCACTAGATATTTTCATTTGTTTCCTAAATTATACGATAAGACCTTTGTTCTGGAATTTTTATCAAGTGTGTATATATTGATGCATTGAAGGATTCTGCAGAAATAACTTAAATAAAAAAAGGTTATACATGTATTAACTGGTTCTGGTTCTGCTCTTAGTGCAGAACTGTACAGTTCCCTTTTATCTATTTTCATGTGTATATTAAGTTTCTATTTGTGCTGCTTCAATAAGTTGCTGAATGCCATTAATAAAAGTATCCATCTCTCCAACTATGTATCGATGAGGTGCAGGTGACGGCAGGCTGTTCCAGTGGGGCTGTGGACGTGCATGTGGGAACATGAAGAAGAACATCCTGTCGCCAGAGGAAGTGACGCTACCAAGCTCGCCAGTGAGAGCGATTGCTGCAGGATGTTGGCATAGCATACTCCTCACAGGTGAGTCCATGCTCATGTTTGAAACCTATTAGCGCGACACAGTGTAATGCAGCCGTTTACTGCATTGACTTAATCAAGTACCTTCTGCCTGCTGTTTTATGCATTTTTTCCCTGTTCTGTACATGCTCTCATGTACCCTACACGCTGACATGTCCGCGACCTGCACATAATGTATGTGTAAATCCTTGGTGTGTGTCTTGGCCCTCACACAGACGTGCGAGTGTGAGCTTTCAGCTGTGGTGTCCATCTATCCACGTCATTCATTAAGAGCTCTCCCAGGGCTAGTGCGGCTACATAAACACAGAGGTTGAGGCCACGGCTGCTCTTTCACCTCACTGTGGAGAACTTCAAAGTCACCTCTCCTTCCACCGCAGATGAATGTTCCCTTTCTGCCCGGCTGATGTATTGGCCCCTGCTGCTGTCTTCTTACTGTAGTGTGCCTGCGACTGAGGCCCCATCGTGGAGCCAGAGCTACGCCATTTGTTAGCTTTAACTGTATCTCCAAGACCTGGGTTCAATTCTGAAGGGAGGACATTAATCCTTTTAATACAACACTTTGTAAAGTCGTTTTTTCCTGTGTTGCTAATGTGTCTATTATTAACCCCATTAAAAGTGTAATACAATTTAAGTTGAGTGCTAAAAGTGGATCATTTGTTGCTCCATTCTGTTCGAATTAATTCTCAATTTATGATTTAAATGATTAAACTATAGGAGTCACCGCACTAAATGAGATTCTTAAATGACCAGGCATACATTTACACACATTAATACAAACATTTATGAGCACGTATTCACAGGGACATGTTGAAATGTACACACACACACTCACAAGGCTACTGTGTGTTGCATTTGCTCTTTTAAATCCTGTAATGTCCCCAGTTTGATCCCTAGCTCCATTCTGTCATAAGGGAACTGAAATATCCATCTCCAATCAGGCCTTAATGAATAGCCTGATGAGTGTCGAGCAGAACTGAATTACCAGATAGATTTGAAGTGTGTGACAGTGTGTCTGTGTGTGTGTCTGGGTGTGTGTGTGTGTGTGTGTGTGTGTGTGTCCGTGTGTGTGTGTGTGTGTGTGTGTGTGTGTGGTTGGATTGGGGAGGGGGATAGTTAGAGGGTCAGTAGAACAGGACACATGTAGAAATTAATTCTCTCTGAGTTCAAAAAAGAAATTGGCTAATTCTGTCACATGGAATCGTCTTATCTATTGGTATGAGTTCTCATTTATTGGGGTCAAACTGCGGAGGGATGCACGAGGGATGGAAAAGAGAGGTGGGGGGAGAGCCAGTCGGACTGATGGAGGGTGAGGTCTGCAAACTGGAAAGAAAGTGAGAGAAGGACGAGGAGCGAGAACAGGAGAAATTATGGAAAGATGGAGCAAAAAATAAAAAAAAGAGCGCACGAGAGTCAGTGGTATGAGAGACAGCTTGCCTGGGCCGGAGCATATTGAGGGCAGCAGGTGGAAGAGTGGCACAGTTAATTAAAACGCCTGTCTTAATGTCTCAGCCCGTCACTCCAGGGAGAGTGAGGGAGAAGGAGGGAGAGAGAGCTTTGCCAGGCTGGAGCTCGGCTGCACCCAGCCAGCCATCAAGACAGCAAACCAAGCATCCAGCCAACCCACCAGGCCACATGTCTGACAAGCCCTGACACTTTGCCCTTCAACCCCCTTCATCCTCTGCAGTAGATGCACACACACATAGGTTGTGCAAACCCCACCCACAATTTCCTTTTTCTTATCCACACACACCCATGTGCCTATCCAAACGGCCACCCTCTCTAATCTGATTCAGACCTTAAATAAAAAAAGAGACGCCCTCCTCTTAAAAACAGGGCAAAAACCCACTTCTGATGTTACTGTTTTGCTCAGCAGCATCTGTATCATGCCTCGAGACTTCCAGCCTTGCAGCGTAATCTGTCCGCTTTTAATAATTCATGGAAAGCACAGGCTGTGCACTATGTACCGAATGCTGAGGGTAATGGGGTGTTGTGATATTTCTATCATGGCCTGTCTGCAGCAGCGCTGAGCGAATCAGACCAGCAGAGATCTGATAAGCAGTCTGTTACAACATCACTGGCTGTCACCACGGCCTTAGGTGGACATCAACAAATCCATTCTGCTCCGTGAACCACAATTCAGCACATCCCGACATGCTATACAAATTGTTCTGATTTATAGTATTTCACAATCCGAGCATAAATTAGCCCCCAAAAAACCTCTGGTAATCCAGTAAATCCACTGTGGTGCCGAAAATACTCAGTTTATGGTGTGAATCACAATCTGTTTTAGCAGACTTGAATAGAAATGTATTTAAAGAGAGAAAGGAGGAGTGGGAGCGGGCATCCATCTGCGAGGTGGGTCTAGAGTTGCAAGTCGGGGTTGTTTGACTAATGTTTTATCAGGCTTGGCTGTATCACGGCGGATTGCTTTGTCAATAACCAGCCCCGGTGCCTCGGCGAGCAAGAATCTGAGATTGTCAGGCTGAGTGACAGGTTGGAGATGGCAGATAATTCAAAGAAATTGGAAGTGTGAAATCTTTAAGGGCCACTTCTTAACACAGCAAATGCCAGGGTATCTTTCCATCAGCTGCTGCTCTCACAAGCCACCGCATTGTTAATGGTGGCCTGTCTGTCCATCAAGACCGCTTCAGGAGGGATTTAGACCTGTTTGGTGCCTTATCTCCCCGACCGCCTCCCACTAACCTGACCACAGCGCCGGCCCTGAGTGCTGCGTGTCCCTCCATGGGGCCAGCTATAGTCATACATTTACCTCCAGACCAATATATATGTTGTTTTTTTTTCTTGTTCATTTGCTTATGTATAGATATTGATTTATTTGATTATCTGTCCGACAGTGTATTGGTGTATATTCATCGTTACATAACCAGGAGGCAAAAGTAATGGCTCTGGTAGCACTTGTTAATTTAGCTGTCAACACAAGTGATTACTGATACCCTGGATTGTTGCATCAAAAGCTCTGTTGTTGTGAGTGTGTCCTTGTGAGTCTGCTGCTTTGTTTGTGATTGAACACAGGAATGCCAGTGTCTGCTTTGGGATTTCTGCAAAAACATTGGTTTAAGCCAGGAACTCAAAATGTCAGTAAATATTAACTATAATATATATCAAATATATGCTTTGGTAATTTGGTGATAGGTTTTAGAAAATAAAAAAAGCATTAAAACTTTATGAAATTAAAGTATTTAGAGAAAATGTGCTTGAGTCTGTTCAAACTGCCAAATAAAGTTTTTCCTAAAAGTGTGAAGAAGGAGCAATGGAATTTATGTCTTCTATGAATATACATTTCATTATTAAATTGAGATCTGGGGCATTTGAAAACCCCAAATTAACCTAAATGTAATTTGAAATATAACTTAATTATTAGTTTGATAATGAGGTTAATGATTAAGAAGTTAATAAAAGTAACAAAAAAGTCCTTTTGTGCTAGAAAGTAAAACTGAGAATTCACAAAGGAGTTAAAAAAGTGTGTGTGTGTGTGTGTGTGTGTGTGTGTGTGTGTGTGTGTGTGTGTGTGTGTGTGTCTTAGATTATATGTGCACTCCAATGTTCATTCATCCAAACTGCCACTGCTTCAGTGAAAGCTATGTGTTACGGGTTTGGATAGCGACTTACTGACCGAACTCTTTCTCTACTACTCCCGGTCACATACTAACTTTTCACGCTCACTCACACTCACTCTCTGAAAACAGTTAAGTATAAGTTGTGGTATACTGTGTAGGAGAAAGGCAGGAGTGAGAGAGGTGGAAGAGGACAGAGGTTAGAAAAGTTCCCTCCACATCTGCTTATCCTAAAAGAGCTTGGACTCTGTCCTCTGTTTGTATGAACAGAGAAATAATGAGAGAAAATAGACAGAGAAGCGAGGGAGGACTACACAGAAGGACCCAGTGAGAGGAAAAGAAATAAACAAAGAGGAAAAGAAAGAAATATGTCCCCTATTTTCCCCTTGTAATGGTCTCAATTCCCTGCCAGAGCTCCCTGTCACAGGGAGGTAGTTCCCAGGCCGACACATCTCAAGCTGTTCAAACATCCATTAGGATGTTTTGTTTCATACTCACTACAAATACAGCAAGACGAGAGAGAAACTGGCAAATGATGAGAGGGAAATTGGGGAAGAAAGAAAAGAGACAGACAGACTGAAGAGGAGAGAGAGAGGAGCAAGAGGGGAGTGGGTTTATGAGAACAGCAGAGAGAGGAGAGGAGGAAATTTATCAAGAAACTCGTGTGATATTTAATGATCCTTGTATGTGGAGAGGGAAGACCACACCAGCTCGTTCTCCTCCGCCAAATACCGATCCCCTAACTTAATTTCCTGCTCAATTGCTGTTCTATAGTGCATAGTACAGTGATACAGCCTGGTAATATAGAAAACAGATTGCCTGTGCGGCGGAGTGGATAAGGCTGAGGCTTGTGCTGCTGGAGACCTGCAGTCTCCAGGGGGGTCTTGTCGGTGGGTTTCACAAAACCAACAAAGCCCATCTTTCCCTGCGACTGGCAGCAGCTGGCAGGTAGATCTTCAAGCGCTGGAGGTGGGGAAGTGGATCTGTGGGTGTGGTGTGTGTGTGTGTGTGTGTGTGAGTGAGTTTGCTTCTCTGCAGGTTGTGTGTGCGGTGCAGCGAGTCTATTCTTTGTAGTGGAGAGTTTCTCAGTCTTCCGTCTTGTGTTTGCTCATGTGCTATGACTCCAATCCACTCAAATGTAGGCCTGCGTGGACAGCAGCCATCAATCAGTGCACAGAGCAGTGTGCAACTACACCTACAGTGTGCTTTTCCAAACACATACACACACACACACACACACACACACACACATTCACATGACCAGTGTTATTAAAATTCTCATTTAATCTTCACCTTATTCCACAAAGACGAGCTACATTTTTGAATTCCCAAGTTTTATTTTCATGAAATCCATTAGCACGCACAAACAATTTTAACTGCTGATGGCAGACTGAAATTTCATCGATTTTATTAAAGTTGTCAACTCTTATTCTGTTGTTTAAAGAAAAAGTAATGGTGATGGGATGGATTAGGGTCAGGAAAAGAACCATAAAATGTTGCTGCGGATCCGAAATAAGAGGCGGCTTGAACTGTTTCACTTTCTTAATAGTGTGTCCACAGAATTCATTCACTCTATGGCGGTAGCAGGGCTGCATGCACAACAGATTCCGAGTAACACGTACGCAGACTAAGGATTGAAAATGAAAAGTTCTTGCACGAGAGATAGAGAGAGAGAGAGAACTGTATTGCATGCTACGAATGGGAATGTGCACAATGCTGCTGTAACTGAGGTCTGCTTGGACGGTAACAACTTTATGGACACAGCAGAAAATGCAGATATCTGTTTAGCTATAATATTATCATGAAAACTTTTTGGTTCATCATGAAACTCTGGCAGGACATATCAGTAAATAATACATAACCTTTGCAGAGTGATACAATGTCAGAGCTAGATTTGTTTTGCATTGGAAGAGAGTTTATAACAAATGCAGGTTAAAGTAAAATTCATTGTGTGACTGAATGAAGAAGATCAGAAAATGTTTACATTACATTTCTTTAGCTACTAATAAGTGCATTGTTATTAAGTTACTTTTTAAGCACAGAAGCAAGTATCTTATATATTATAATATTTTCTGGTTAAATCCATATAGTATGGATTACCCCCTAAGACAAAGATGTTTAACATGTTGAATCCTTTGTTGAACACAAAATAAGCTCACATATCCTTGTGTATTGAATTACAACCGTTATTGATTGTGAGTAATTGGCTGGAGTCATTGAAATGCTGCGTTTTCCAGCTTGAACCCACAAAGTCTCAGTGTGTTCTCGTGATGCTGCTCCGCTGTCTGGCTCAAAGTAGGCCAGTCTTCTCATGTCTACCTGGAGAACCGATGTTACTCGTATCCCAGTTCTTTTTAACTTGTTATTTTATGCAGGAAGTGTCACTAACCTACTTGCCACTGGGTTCTGCTCTAATGTTAGCAGTGTGAACCTCCTCTGACCTCTCAAAGTGACAGGGTTTTGTTGCATAACAACCTAGTGTAATGAACTTCCTCCCAGGAGATGTCATTAAGGACGGGAATGTTTGTCTTCCGCTTGCACCAAAATGAATATTCAGCTATTATAGCTGCACAGCATTCAGATCTGATATGAATATTGGGTTTCAGCTTGTACGGAAGAGAGACAGAAACCCATTCCAGATGAGTTTTATTTACTGTCTCTGCGTCTGTCTGATCTGCCACTGGTACTTCTTTATTCTAACTGGGGTTTTGCAGGGTGAAGACGGTTGAGGTCATTCCAGTCTTTCTCCTGTAGTTTATCTGGGCTATATCATTCAAGACTCCTCCTCGTCTTTCACTCAGATGTACATATTTGTTTTAACTGATGTCCTGTTGTAGGCCACTAAAGGTCTGTAATAACACCGCTTCGGTCTCTGCAACGCGACCACGCCAAGAACCACAGAGACGTGGACGGGATTGAGTTGTCAGAGGGTTTTCCATCATGCACGGGGATCACATCCCAGCAAAGGTTCTCCTTGATAAATGAACCCAATTGGTCGGCTTATCGGCTGGATCAACACTGTTCGCCTCTCGTGGCTCGACTCCTTTTTTCCAATGCAGGAGGCCCTGTGGAGGGGGAGTGCACTGTGGGTGAGCGTGTGTGATATGGGAAGAAGAGAGAGAGAGAGAGAGACATAGAAAGTTAGGGGGGAAAAGTGAAAAATGTCACAATGATTATTTGAGTTCTCGTGTTTATTGAAAATGACTCCAATCCAAGGGAGATCCTTTACGTTGTAAAAAATATTCCCGGCAAGTGGAAGAGAGAGCAGCTGTCTGTACTTGGGGCTGGGGTTGAGTCGGGTGGGGTGGGGGCACCTTGATTACCTATTCCCTTCTGCGGATTCTCATCATCCTAATAGTAAATATAACGAGAGGAAGTAATGATTTCTGCTCCGAATTATGGGGATGTTTACACTGCTTGTCGACTAAGCAATATATTTCAGATCAAAGATAAAGTGAACGAAAGAAAAATAGAAGTTACATTAGTGCAACACTGGGAAAGAGGAAATGGTGAGTCCCAGTAGACTGATGTATCTTGTAAAGCAATCCCTCCTTCTCTTCCTCCTCCTCCTCCCTTCTCTCTGCACCGAAGGAGTCACTGCCAAGATGGCTGCTCGAGCTCCAGGCCTGCAGGGCTTGACCCCGCGCACATTGCCAGACACCATTTCTCTAAATCCGACCTCAAAATGAATCTTCAGACCCTGGCATAATTCCTCATCCTCGCTTCCTGTCCTCCTCACAACATCGCTCCTTGTCTCTGCGCTTTGCTTTTATTTTTTCCCCCATCGCGGGCCGCAGGACGGATGGCGTGGGGCGCCTCAGCCTTCAAATTCCTGCGAGTTAAAGATGGTATAAGACTCACGGAGCTGGGCGTCTGGGGCTCCTCCCTGTAGGTTTGTAATGCTGGCAGCCACGGACGCCTCCTTTTTCAGAGTCGTCGCGAGTTGTCCTCCCCTGAGTCTGGAACTCTCAACCACAGCGGCATGAATCCCTGGCAGATTGTGTGCACAAATAGAGCCATTAACATAGAAGGTCACTTTTAATTGCGGAGCTCACAGTAAGTGTTTTCATGTACTGCTGACCTCATGCAGAACTCCCCTGTAAATGAAACGACACACCATCACATCATTTTTTTATATAACGGAAAACTCTGATGAAATCTGGGCGAGTGGGAGAACGCTAGAATTTTTTGCCCACTGCACTTGACCAAATGGAAAGTGATGCATTATGTTTTCAATGAGATTGGCACAAATCGCACTAATGTAAAGCCATATTTTACTAAGCTGAAGCAGTTTATTGTTTGCATATCTGAAAGCCAAATGTGGGATCAGCTGTATCTAAGTTTAATTGCTTGTGTTGAATATATAGCTTATGAGTTTAGAAAGTCATTGCACTTGACAAGTCCCCATAATAACCGCTGATTTATTGTCTTAGAAAAGTGAAATAATAGGTTTTCTGTAGTAGGCCAATCACTGAGGGCTTTTATTGGATTTTTCCACTCCTCTAATAACTTTGCATTATTTTGATTTCACAGCGAAGTATATGCTACAGAGTTGTTCTCATGGTCTATATTTCCCATCATCGACGGGGCAAACAAAAAATATTTTCCACCCCTGTTTGTCACATTATACCGACAGATCCCTGGTTCTGGGCAAGCCGGCCCAATGTTAACTACTGGTGCTTGGACCTTCTCTCTCTCTCTCTCTCTCTCAGTCTGTGTTGGGTATATTCTCATCCTCTTTTTCTTTTTTGTTCAAAATACGTTTTCTGTTTTTTCTCCTTCAGTTTTGATCAAGCGCTCATAGTATTGTCAAATTAAAATCTGAACTCCAACCACTAGAGTTTACGCTTATTCTTTATTTTTGATGAATTTTCCTTTCTCTGAGCACCCCCTCCCCCCATCACCCCCTCCCCTTTTCTCCAGAACCACCCACTACGTCTAAGGTCACTCACTAGCCAAGACGAAGGCTGTTGAGCAGGGCTGCAGCGAACTTGGCAAAGTCCCGGTCCGACTCCCCGCTGCTCCGTGGGACATACCAGCTCCTTTGCCAAGTCAAATAACACATTTGGTGAATTGAAAGTAAGATTTAAGTGGGGCAGTACAATGCAGCCAACCCTCTCATCTCTGCCCCTTCTCTTTGTGTGCTAGAGTGTGAAAACTGCTCTTGTTCTCAAGGACTTAATCTTTTTTTTCTTCATTTCGTGCCGATTATTTGGAAACAGGTCAGTTGCGTGTGGAGGCTAGAACTCCACGCACCAGTTTGAGATTTTTTTCCCCTCATAACTCCAGATTCACTGCTTCACCGAGTTAATTTTTTCTCACCTCTCAGTCTGTTTCTCTACTTCCCCTCCTCCTTTTTTTTTAACCAGCACTCTTTTCTCTTCTCTGTGTGAATAAGAACATTTCTCAGAGAATTCAGTGGCTAAGTTCAGGCCCTTGAAGTGATTGGCTTTGATTCAAGACCCTGTTTTCGTCTCTTTGAGAAGAAGGAAAAAACCGATGAAAGGGAGCAGGAGCATTGTGCTCTCTTCACCTCACAGTCGTTTTTCTTTAACATACAAATATAAAACATGCAGGCTTATGTTTGCTGTACTTGCTCTCTTTTATGCATCATGATAGAAAAAAAAACATAAGAAAAAAATCTTGCCACTAGTCTTATTGAATTCTGTTAGATTACATGTATCCATCACAAAAGTACATACTTGAAATATATATAACTCCATGAATATCACACTCTTTTTTATAAAAGAAACATTCGGGAAAAGAACGTGAATGATCTCTTTCCTACAAATAAAGTTTAGCATTCATTTTATTCATGGATTTGGGGGGTTGCTCTGTTTTTAGAGGAACAACAAACAGAAGTGTGAACATTTTGATTGGACTCATCGAGGCGGAAAACTTCGCCTGGATGTCTTTCTGCCTCTGCACTCTGACATGGCCGTTCCTTAAGAAAACAAGGAACACTTCTTTACTTCATATAATGATATAAACATCCTGAAAAGACAAACGTAAACCCACGACCAACACCAATACAATAATTAAACTCACTGGTTTGAGGCTGTTGATTATTGACAGCAAAAATGTTTGAGAACTGAAACTATACAGTATGTTATCAGAGAATTACATTTTTTGTTTATACATTTTCAAGTTAATTTGAGCCTGTAAATCTGTCACTGTGCTCCAGTCCTTCCTATCTGAGGTTTGCAGTCCCTGATATGAGAAGCAGCAGATTTAGCTGCATGTTGCTTGAGGATACACAGAGAACACCTTTTCTTCAAAGACGTCCCTGTTGTTAAAATGGTTTGTGATGGATTTTAATTAACTTTGGAAGAGAACAGAAGATTTGCTTGTAATTAAACTCTACATAATTCAACCATTACAGACTTGTCTCTACTTTTCTGTGCATCCAGTATTTTCTTGTTACTCTGTATTTGTTCCCCTGTGTCTAGGAGTTAAAGATGGATTCATGAATATAAACTACTTACACCATAACTCTACACTGTGTCTGTCTGTGAGACCTGTTAAATGTTGGTGATTTGATTTCACGCTGCTAACTATGAGTGGACAAAACTAGTTTGTAAACACCTCATTTATATTCTGTCTTCGTGAGAATCACTCAAGTCAGGGCTAATGTCATCTCACTGTGCATTATTTTGGTACATTTTTTTTCAAGTTTAACTTTACAAGGGCTAAAAGTGTATAACTTATTTGTTGTTGAGAATGCATAAATAAATATTTTTTTCAAAGTAAAATTCAATAAAATAGAATTAAAATCCAGGTAAAATCAGGAAAGGCTCTCTAATAAAAGTATGTTTTAACAAGGGATTTAAAAGAGATCAGTGACTCAGCTGACCTGCTTGTTCCAGAGTTTTGAGGCCCTCACAGCAAACGATCTAAATGTACTCTTTGTCTGATCTAACTGCAAGAAAGGCTTTAACAGCAATCACTAAACTGGAGAAGTTAAAATGTACGGATAGAATTAGGAGAACAAAGATGGAGAGAAAGAGCAGAGTGTCTGGACAGAGAGGGTTTGTGGAAAGGTGGTAAGGGATTTAGGGATCGGGAGGGCAGGCAGAATCAGCAGGCAGTACTCAGAGTCCAGCTGGTCCCCGGCTTCCAGGGTCTACTTCAAGGATCACTCTCTCTCTAACACAAACACACACACATGCACACACACACACACACACACACACACACGCGCACACACACACACACGCATTAACACCTACACTCACCCACCATTGCTCATTGTCTGCTTCCAATCTCTCTGTATCCTCACTCCCCACATCATCTCCACCCACCTTCTCCTTCTTTACTTTTGCTGTATCTGTCATTTTCACCCCCTCTCCATTTTTGATCCACGGGCTGATAATGATGAATTTCCCTCAGCTGTACAGGAGTTGGCAGAAAAAAGTTTGCTCAGCAAAGTTTTGAAAGTAAAGCGAAGAGAGTGCAGCTTATGATATTAGTGCAAGTTCAACACGATGCTTCGGGAGACAAAGCCATTTTTCCTCATTTAACTTCCCATGGATGTATTTTGCTAAATAAGCTTTTTAAGGATATATACTGTTGTTGTTTTTTCTTAACTTCTCTGCCATTTTTTTCATCTCTCTGCATTTTCAGATAATCCACAGGCCACTTTACTCTGCTTGCCTTTGTGGCCATGATTTTAAGCTGAGGTTCTTTAAATTGAAAGGTCACTCACTAAGACAGCAAAAACAAAACAAATTATAGAAACGTAAAATCAAGTTCATTGGTTAAAGTAAAATAGAACATAAATACTGTCATGCTGATCAGGATTCTTCATATTCCTTTATTCAGATGCTTCTGATTGAAACTGTCAGTCCTTTGCAACAATGGTATGTGTAGTCATAGGCTTCCTGTGGTAGTTCTGTTGTAACCATCTATCATTCATAGTTACTTTCACTCCCTGACACAAATCTTAATTTTCATGTTCACATACTGGGTCAGATAATCAATTATGAGCCATCTACAAAACAAGATTTGTTTTTGTATGCTTCCTCTCCAGTGACAACCATGACTGGAGGCATTATGTTGGCGAGTTGTATTTTCCTAGTTAAACAATTGAAAACAATAGTCACTGCGTCAGGCGCAGGCTGTTTACCTAATTTCTCAATAAAATATTAGTGTTTGTTGGGAGTAACATGCATTAAAACATATTCCTATCCCCCCTTCCCTTTAAAAGCCAGGGTGATGGCACCTTAGTGGATTGCTGTTATGATGGTGGATTAAGAGTGAACGCATCTCTGCGGAGTGACTGGGTTTGTGTAGTGCTTGTGTAACAAGCCAATTGTATGTGTGTTGTGCTAAGCTGGTGAATCCTAGTGTCGCCATACAATATAAAGCATTGGCTCTTAGATGGGGTCAGGGACATTGATCATTTAAATAATGAGATAGTAAATAACAACGGAAACAGGAAAAGATACTTGTTTCGGGACGACCAGCTGTTAGCTGGAAGTCAACACTCCATAGATCAGGAACAGAAAGGAATATACTGATTATATATCCTGCTACTTGAGTGGTTGGCGGAGGCATACAACCATGCTGCGGTAATGCTAGTATGTTGTGTGGCTAGCTGCAGGTTGTAAAACAAAAGCAGCCTACATTGTTAACTTATGCTATGTGTTAGTTCGCAGCATCGCTCTCCAACTAATGTAAAATCATTATAATCTATACCATTGGCCCTGCTTGTACATTAATTAGCCATGCAGGACATATAGCATGGTAGCAAAGGTAGCCGTCAATTTTGATATTTTAAACATATATCATTGGCTTCTAAAGAGCAGTGCTGCCCTGCTAAAGGACACAAATGGACATTGGCAGTTTGCATTGTCTTATGACCAGTTTGTCGTACATGTCACAACCTAAATGCAAAATTTGAGCTGAGAAGTGAAGTAACTTTTTCTTCCTATGTCTTCCTCCCAGCCCCGCTCCCTCTGTGTAGGATTATGTGCAGGTTACGGAGCTAGCACAGTGTGGATTAGCCGGGTCGTTTCTCCATGCTTGGTGCCTCTCTTAATGAGATTATGCATCATCAGGCTTGTTTACTGTTAGCTAGTTTATTGTTGAGACCTGACAAAAGTTCAGCCCCCTTCAACCCACTTACTGGTGCCCACGCCCACACACTCATACTGTGCTTAATCCGTCAAACCCAACAAACAAACTACACATAATATTTAGTGCTGCTTCCTTTCGAAAGGCAGTGCACGGTGTTTCTCTATTTTGATAATGAAATCAAATATACCACCAGTTTGGTTGAACGCAGAACGCAGTGATGATACAAACTGTTCTGAAGGATACCATTAGATAGATCACTGCGGATCAGGTGTCTCTGTGTGTTCCCTTTAGCTAGAGTCCACTATAACCATCTCTAAGCGTCAGCGCCACCTTTCATTAGCCTAATGAAGCCATCAAGACAGCCTGTTTGTACAGAGCGAGGTCTAGCTCTGTCAGACAACCCAGCTCCGCACTCCATCAGTGGTGAATGAGCCTCTGTGTGGCCTGAGGGGGGTGTGACTTAGACTCTGTGTGTCATTAGCCATTGATGTTATTGGCTCATTATCTCCCAATTAGGCTGCTATCAGAGCTAGCTGCCGTTTTCATTACCACGTAGACCTCCGTGATCTAACAAAGACCAATGCCGCTGATTAAAGATGGTTTCAGCAATAACATGTAGTGCAGGGTCTTTGAACTCTCGGTGATATAGTTAGAGCGGAGGTGATATAACACAATGAAGCTGATTAGAGAGGGCACGTCTCTTATTGTGCCACTTACCGAGGTTAAGGCAGAGTAATACTGATTAATGCTCCCTTGGTGCTGCGTTTTGTTAGTATTGTACAGTCAATTAAGAAGCAGAATAATTCAAGATGGTTATGATTAAGCTTTCATAAAAAACATTGGGCAATTTTGATTTCATTTCAAGACGCTCCATTTATAAATGTCAGCACATAGTCTTTCTTCAGATCATTATATACACATGTACTGTACAAATTGCATCATGCAATGTAATAGTGCTGAAGGACAAGTTAAAGTGTGTGTGTGCGTGTGCGTGTGCATGTGCGTGGCGTGTGTGGGCTGTGTGAGTGTTGAAGTACTAATCAGCTCTGCTTATCACCCAGGGTGGATGAGCCTGTAAGGCAGGGACGAGAGTCGCCTCTCCTCAGGTAAATCGGAAAAAGGAAATAAAGTCCTGCAAATTATAGAAGCCCGGAAAAAGATTATACAGTCACAATGTTTTGTCCTTCACTTTGACCATGGAATCAGTGCCAGCTGGGCAATACTTCTCCTTCATGTGGTATTACTTTTTTAATTAATCTACCACAGACTCCTCAGAGTGATGAGATACATTAGAGTTGTCTGTTGAATGCAATCCATTATTTAGCTTTTGTTGCTGCAGAATATGGAACATAATTGACATGGCTTTCTCATGTTTTGTTTCAATGCAAGAGCATTTTGATTTAATATGTTGAGTCTTAACCAGAGGATCATAACAAACCTTCTCCTCCTATAGGCTTTGACCATCAAGCTTAAGATTAATTAAGGGAAGAAATGGCACAATACAGTAATTGGTAGCATTAATGTTTTTAATACTGTATATATGTATGTGTGTTCTGGGTTGGCCTTGCCACAGCGCTGCATTTCTGCCTATTTACCCGTTAGAGGGGTTAGTTCCCTGATCCGTGAGAACTGTGTAAGTGTCTGCCTGGTGATTAACTCCACATCGCAGCACAACCTCTTCCCCCTCACTGCATAAATGGTCTTTAATTGAGGGAGCCGGCTCCTTAGCAGGGAACCTCTTCTCACTCTGTGTCGATTAAAACGTCATTTTATAGCCAAAAAAGAAACACGTTCCCAATCACTGCCCTTGAATTATTGTTCTGTAGCTCGAGGCTTGTATTTTAAAGTCACTGAATAATTGCAATCAGATTATTCTAATCAAGCGCTGGAACAGTAATTACAGGTTGCAGTCATTTAAACTGCCCTGGAAGTCCCATACACACTGGTGGTGCGCATATTAAAAGTTTATGTCGCGAGAGATAAATTTAATGAAGAGGATTGTAATCTCCCAGCTACTTTTAGATAGGTTTCACACGTGTGTGGGGAAAGTGCGATCTGAATCCCGCCATCACGGTGACTGTGCCAGAGGCGCCTATCGTGGATATTGTTTTGTACCTCGCGCCATTCTCCTTGTGCCTCCTCAGTCCCCTCAGTCAATGGGGCCCAGGCATTAGCACCAAGCAGTTCTCTGAATTGGACGAGACGCGTTTCCTCCCACTCATCTCCCCCCACTGATAACCTCATCTGTGCCCAGGTCTGGATTTCATGTCAAGGCAAACGTTAGGTGACTTAGTGCAGTGCCAAGCTGTCAGAGAGGCATGAGAATTACAATCTGGAGGTCTGTGTGACAGTGGAACCGTCTCTCCTAATCCTGTTTACGCACATCCACATCACCCTGTTCCAAAACAGAAACCCTAAAGTGTGCTTTTTTTTTGTCTGTGTGCTGGTGTGTATGCATGTGTGTGCATTCATATAAGTGTGTGTGTCTCATTCTGAAAACAGTAGGTTTGTGTGTGTGTGTGTGTGTGTGTGTACGTGTGTGTGTGGGTCTCATTTTGAAAACAGTAGGTTTGTGTGTGTGTGTGTACGTGTGTGTGTCTACATATTGTGTTGATTTGGAAGGTGTCGTACATGCTCTGAATGTATAATTCAATATGACTAATCATGGTGGTGGCTGCCAACCCAGCAGCACTGGCTGACAGACTGGGCCCAAAGCTAATTTGATAAGGTTACAATGCTCTTGAGCTGAGATTTAGATTCAGCAGCAGCAGCAGCAGAACAGCGGTGGCGCTGTATATGCAGCTACCTGAGATACAGTCCCAATTGAGTACTTTGGGCTTCCGTCCACACCCAGCTATTCCACACCTAATCCCTATTCAGTTAGTTTGGCTGTATAGGCAACATCTCTGTCTCCGACGCTAATCGCTAAAAGTGTGCTTGTGTTTTTGTGTGTGTGGGGCGAGGAACGAAATTTACCATGATAATAATCACCCGCAAAATGCACTACCTGTCCCTTATGAAACACACGGGGGCTTACGGGAATCAATCACAACGGAATTGATCGCTGTAACACTTGGACTTGGTGGTGTATAGCTCCCATGCTGCGCTAAAACAGGTCACATTTGAATCTCTTTACCGTCAGTCTTTTCTGTGTAATTCTCCCGCTTGTCAGTAAATGTAGTCGCTGTTAAATTACATGGCGGTGAACAAAAGTGGTTAAAGGCGAGTGGACGTGGGCTGTGTTCGCTGTGAGGGTTTTTACATAATAACTCAGCATGTGAGATAACAAGGGGAGAAGCCCACCTCGACAATGTCCCAGAACAGTTTGATACATGTTGATGGACGTCTGTTGATTGTTTGTTGTGTTAAATTGAGAACTTGATGTTTTTCGACTCAGTGTGGACTTTTAACCTTTATAAGCAGTTTGTGCATCATATTACACAAAATGTTGTGTACTGCTAGATGACTCAATTAAGAAATAGAATATTTGAGTGTGGAGTTCAACTTTATTGAACTTTGACCCACGGTGCCCTAAGTTGGAAGGTTATCCGTAGCCTGCTGATCCTCATTTAATATTCATCTCCTTCCACTGATGTTTTCTTCATCATACTGTAATAGTGTAAGACCATTACCCCAAGAGGCTACAGCTGGGTCATATGTAAGGCAGTGTGGGTCAAATCCCTTTGGTTTGGTCTGAGGAGTGATGCAGGCCTCTAAGGAAATCAACTTTAAGTCTTCAATTATAATCAAGTTGACCAACGATGATATTTGTCTATTTTGTCAGTAGTTCCTCTAGTTTCACCCTCTTTGTAGGCTGTGCATTATCAGAATGGATGCTCTTAATTTAGAGGCATTTACAACAGGTCTTCATGGTATTTAGACTGATGAATCTGAGCAGGCACCACAGCACTTTATATTTGGTTTTAAATATTTAGTTTTTAATGCCAAAAGTCAATTTTAACTCAATTTAAAATGTTTACTGCTGTTACAATACAGTATATATATTTTTTATATATATAATGTATCATGTATTATTATGTACTGTATTGTATTCTGCTGTGTTCCCTACACCAGCGAAAGATGGATTTCCATTAATGTCTTCATTATTGGGCAATAAATGTTTAAATCTTTATTGTTATTCTGAGCAACACATAAGGGATGCCAGTACCCATTTCCTGTCGTGATATCTGAAAATATTTATAAAAACATTCAACTCTATTCTGACCTCTTGTTTTAAAATGCACTTGCTGAAGATCACTCTCTTTACATTAGATATCTCAGTATCATCAAATCCTCTGTCAAAGGACTTGAACACAGAAATCAGTCAGCTGCAAATACAAGGAAGGAGGAATCGCGAGGGAGCAAGAGGCAAAGGGTGTCAGCAAATGGTTAAGATAAAACTGGCAGGTTATTACACTTTTACCATTTCGATGTCCAATATAAAATTTCTATTATAAGGACAATTAATTACCCCTGCAAAATGGCAAATGTGCATCCTTGTCAGGTGGAGTGTACTCTGATGGCCTTTCCTCAAACAGAGAATGTGAAGATTTGATCTCTTCTAATGGTTCTGCAGGAAAGGGTAATTACGGCATGGTCAAAGCTAATTTGCTTTCTGCCAGATGAACTGTTGTATTTTATTGCAGGCTGACATTTTAAAGTAATTATGGCACTGTTGACCCCAGACAATTTCAGATGTAGCACGGTCTTGGGTGATCCTCTCTCTCTCTCTCTCTCTCTCTCTCTCTCTCTCCCTCTCTCTCTCTCTCTCTCTCTCTCTCCCTCTCTCTCCCTCTCCCTCTCTGCCTCTCTCTCTGAATGGAAGTCAGAGGCGTAACAAGGTAATGACACGGACGGAGAGAGCCATATGGGGCTCCTCCATCCAGCTCGCAGCCTCAAACCTTCACATCATCATTACCCACCATGCATTTCACATTGACTTTGCATCCAGATAGAAATATATGACACTTCCATTTTGATGATGATGATGTGTGTGTGGGCATGTGTTGTCTTGCAAGTGTGTGCGTGTAGGTCAGAGTACATGCTTATGTGTGTGTGTGTGAGGGTAATGTGCATTGTACTTTCATCCCTGGGTTGCATTCATTGCCCATCCCATAGATCCATGTATCGATGAGGGTGTAATTATGTGCCTCAGTGATCATCTCTCTGTTTCTTTACTGCACAGGAATTAAGTAGGCAAAGGTCAATGTGTGCTCCCTGAAAATTGCCTGCAGAAAATCATATGGCGATGAGAGCAATTATGGATTTTTCTCCCCCTCTCAGGACCCCTCTCCCTTTCCCTGTCTCTCCCTCGTACTTTTTTTCCCTCCGTGTTTCTCCTTTTGTCGATGAACATTTGAGCAGATTTCAATTATCTCGCTTGTATTCTCTAGTTATTTTTGGAAATGCACACAGACATGGACCTGCAGACACACAGGGAAAGAATTATAAATAAGAGAGATAATATGATAGTGAAAACAAAAGTAAAGAGATGCTTCATTAACTCAAAAGATTATGTGATGAATTGTACTGACACCAGCAAACAATATACACTGTGTGTAATGCCCCCTTTGACCTATTTTTTTCATATTCCTCGGTACTGATTTGTATAATATGTGAAAATACGGTTTGTGGAACCAATTTTGTTTTTCCGTAGATAATTCTACTTAGCACCTGATGATTCCACCTCACTTCTCATCTGGGCTGTAAGATATTTCTACCAGGAAGTGTAATTATGTCTCATGACTTGATAGCGGAAAATTGAAAAGAAAACCACAAAGTTGGACATTAGATAGTGTGACAATCAGTAAATATGAGAACCGCTGGCACAGTAGAATCCAAGGTATCCTCACCACCTCTGTATTTGACAGGGAATTACATTTTCAGAGAAAATGGCATAAGAAGGATGCTCTCTATCCATCTTGCTCAGTTTCTCTTCCCCTTTCCTTGACTAAGCATACTCCTCCATCTCCTAATATCATTCTGGATCTAATAAAGACTGACACTTGTGACACTTCAAACATGTCGCCACCAACAGCTCCCGCCTAACAAAAGAGCCCCTAGTGCTACACGTTTTAATGGCGGAGCAGAGCAGGCCGGTGCAACCCGGCCCAGCAGGTGTCTCCCACACATCCTGGTACTGAGAAACACTCCCTCTCATTCAGCCTGTCACTGAACACAATGGCACAAAAAGCCCTCGCCTGACGGCCTCACAATGGCCACCGTGCACAGACGGGGTCTATAGCTTTGTGATGCCCAGTGTCTTAGGGAAAATGTATGTGTAAACATGGAATAGAGGCACTTCAGAATTGGCAGTATTGATGATACAGAGCGAATGATATGGATTAAGAGAAGTTTTTAGTGATTTTAGTCATGTCTTAGTTTAGTAGTGCACAATGGTTCATGATAATATGTTGTTAAAAAGGTCTCAGTTTATACGTTGATATGTTGAGGAGCAAACCCACTTAACATAAAACTGAGCCAAAGTTGTTCTTTCTTAAGGGAAAAATTGTACTTAATAGGTTTGTGTAGGTATGTATAATGATAATGGATCCTTCAGCTCCTTGTGATCATGAACAGGTTGAGTTGGATATACAGATGATTGTATAGATGAATGAAACCAACCAGTTGAGGCAAATGGCTGCCTACATTGAGCCTGGTTCTTCTTTGTTTCTCTCCACAGTCCTCAAGTGCTCGACCTTACTTTGTTAAGTGTCTAAAGTTTTATTTGATTTGGGCCAAAAATAATAATAACAATAATATAATAACTTTATTAATAGATCACTTTTCATCCACCTTGTCAAGTAGCCCAGCAGCCGCACAATAAACTGACTCTTCATAAAAGCATCAAATCATATAGTTGAATTGATTTGAATTGAATTAAATGCATGGGTTAAAAAAAGGAATACCATTTTTTTCACTAATAAGACAAACCCCAAACGTAGAGTACAGATTAGAATCAGCAAATTTAAATTGGTTGAAATGTTTTCTAAGGAACCAAGCATCAGGGATATTTTGCTACTGCTTTCACTGAGCAGCATCTGCGCTCATCAACTGAAGTTATGCCTAATTCAAAAGGGTTTTGGGACCTCTACAACCTCCATAAACAATTGGGTGGAAAGATCAAAGGCAGCGAGCCTGCTCTGTGCTGCCTGTAGGGGTTGTAAGTGAATATATATCCTGCTGTGCATTGTGTAGCTGAGATTTCGTCTTCGTCTCTCAAAGAGCAGCATGCCTAATTATAAAAGCCTTGTCAATTGCCTGATACAACTTTGATAATGTGAGCCTGCAGCTCAATACTGCAGTACAATTATGTTTTCAAAAAGCAAAGCTATAGTTCTTGCTAATCACATTCACCTTAGTATTCTAATAAGAATTCCACCTCCCTCATTTGTATGTATTGAAGTCGTTGCCAGGTGATGGCCTCGTTACCATCTAAAAGGAAAAGTAGTGTTAATGTAAAATTGTGATACGGTCAAAGTAAAAATTCAGGAGATGACTCTCTGTTGAGCTCAGCGATGTTTCAAGGGCATTATACATGTAAGAGTATTTATTCTGTGTTGCCACACCCAGCGAGGGTCATGTGATCATATGCTCATGTGTATGTTTGATTACTTTTTTAAACATATGACTTGGAATGCAGAATGCGTTATCCCTGATGGGTTTAACCTTGATAATGGTGTAGATAACCTGTAATAATGCACAAAGATAGATTAAACTGACTAATTAAAGCCAGTGGGTTACTTAGTTAATTTAATATTAAGAACCTCCAGTAGGTAGTTGCACTGTGTGGTGAATTCCAAAGGCTGTTTCATACTATGTTGACCTTTAATTTGACCTTATATGTAAATATGCTACAGGCTGTATCTAAATGTGTATTTATGACTAAGTTTGATATAATATAGACAAAGAGAGAGTGAGTCTCTGCATGTATACTGAATGTGTATATGTGTTCACCATAAAGCTTATGAAGGATATTAGTGTTGTCCAGGACATTGGGCATTAAAATTGATTTTTTTCTATTGCTTTCTCTTTTCCACATAGCATGTTTTAATTATAATTATAATAATAACTTTGATTTATATAACTCCTTTCAAGGTAGCCAAGGCCACTTTATAGAATTGTAAAGTGAGAATAAAAATGTAATTGGAAAATATTTGAAATGTTAGCCAGGGTTAAAAAACAAGTGGTCGAAAGCTGTTAATGAGTTTTTTATAAGAGTCCAGGGATGGTGGATTGCGGATCTCTGCTGGAACAGAGTTGAGGCCGCCACACTGAATGCCCTGTTGCCACCGGTTCTGAGGCGAGTACTGGGGACGCTGGGTAGACCTGTATCTGAGTACAATAGGTTCCAGGATGGAGTACACATAGGGGAGGGGGAGGCCGGACAGTTGCTGGGTTGCCGGGGCATGAAGGGATTTATAGAGAGATTATTGCTACAGTGATTTAAGATCTCAAAGTCACTCCTCTTAATACATTTTCAACGATACATACAAGACCCACATACGTTGCACCCTACTATTTGTCAACATATGAACTTCTCTTCCCAATTAAACAGATTTTAGATTTTTGTGTACCTGTTCAATTTAAATCTCACCTAGAATATTTACCATGAATATTGGTGTTTGTTATGTTGCGCTGTGGCTCGAAAAGAGAAAAATGTCTCATGGAGGTGTGAGCAGGTCCATGTCAGCCGTTTCATCCACATGATTCAGAAAGACAAACTCCAGGTAAAGTGTTTGCTGCAAGCGTCACTTATTAATTAAATCCACGTCTGGTGATTCCCGAAAATTGAGTCGTACGACATGAAGTTGTATCACCTTGTTGTGTTATTACGGTGCTAATGTAATAATATGTTCCTTAAGCACCCGTAGATCAGGCGGAGGCTACAGGTTGGATTAGGTCCCTGGAGGTGATGATAATAATAATGTGACTACTATATTAGGTTAGACGGGTTCCGGCCTGTCTGCTCCTGAAGGTGCCTTAGAGCTCCTGATCACTGTTGGATGAGGTTCCTAGTAAGGGGGAAAACGGCTCTTTAATTCATCATGCAATCAACCAACCATATAATTTAAATACTTCTATGGGAATTAGTGTAATGTTACGATAATTGCTGTACAATTCAGTATAATAATTTTTCCCCTGGTTGGAATTACTCAATTTTGCACTGTAAAGGTGGGGTTTAATTGGTTTATGATTTATTTCAAAATAATAATAAAGTAGCCAAAGCGAGGCTGTTAATGTATCACATTGGCAAAGCTAAAAAATCTATCTGTTCCACATTAACTGAAATAAACCTCAAATGTGGAAGTAATCGTATTTTCTGGATCTTTTCTTTGAAAAGATGTGTAAAAACAGAACGATGAGTAAATGTGTTGATACTTTAAAGAGCTCTTTTTCAGATTATTGAATAGTGCTGCAGTTCGGGGAGATGGGGCTGAAACGAAACACTTTCTGGAGTCAAAGTTGGAGTTGAAGAAAGTCAAAATTTCAATTTCCTGTTTTCTCCTCTTTGTGTGTTATACATCCAGGTCATCACCCTATTTGCAACACAGCCTCTTGCTTTGTCTCAGGGCAGGGCTGACTGGCTAAGTGTATTGTATGTGTGTGTGTATGTGTGTGTGTGTGTGTGTGTGTGTGTGAGATTGCGTACACACACACACACACAGTGGAGATATTCATGTGTTCGTGTGTGTGTCTGCCTGCCTTTGTGTATATGTGCACAGTGTGTATAGTGGGGGGGGCAGGGGCATTGCTTTCACAGCCCATCACCTTCACTTCCACACCCAATTTGTCATGAGTGTCACGCATCAGGGTGAAAGCTGAGGAAGTCACCACAAGAAAATGGCTGCTTCCACATCACAAATGGTGGAAGGGAAGGGGCACTGGCTCGGGAAAGGCGGTGTCACGCGGTGGCAGAAAGCAAGACGGTGAGAATGGGAAAAATAAGAACAGGAATAAATAAACACACACTGCTGACCTCTTCTCTGATTGTGTGAAAACACATGCTGACCGCTCAACATCCTCCATTAGTAACCTGAAAGGAGCTGCTGCTCGCGGGTTTTTCCCCAGTGCTGCGCGGTGGCAATGCTAAGTGAGTGGGTGGGGTAGGTGACATGGCTGCCAAGGCTCTGACTCTGACTGATGAGCTGTGCGGTTGGTACTGGGCATCTATAAACATCTGCCCCGCTCCTGAGTGACAGGTCATTAGCAGTTTAATCAGATCCTAGCGTCAGCGCTGGTCGTGATTATTGGTTCATACCAGCCCCTCCCTCACTCTGCATGTAATTATTGCTTTTGATGGCTTCTCCTGTTTTTTGGTGTTTTTCTCCCCGGCGACACGCTCCATTAACTTGAATGTAAACTGTGAAACATGCAGTGTATTCTGCTTATTATCATTCCACTGTAGTAGCTGAGGTGAAAAATGCTCCAGCAAGAAACGCTGGAAAGCGCTGCGTGTTCGAGGTGGCTTTGAACCTCCATGTACACATTTCCATGACTTTTGTGTTGGCCTAAGCCGAGTGGTCAGAAAAGCCATTACAGAGGGGTAAGGCTTGTAGCCGGCGGATTATGGACTATTGAAGTCTATGTTCGCCTCATGCTGGAAACTATCAGTGACATCTTCACCCGGTCAAATCCCCCGGCATTAGTCCCTTGACCGGCTGACCTGCCTGTATAATAAGGGCACTAACTGGGACACAGGTGCCACAAAGCTTAAGATAACAACGTACCTCACAACTAAATGAAATAGCCTGTTATAGCTACAATTACCATCGGACAACTCATCACTTTTTATTAGGCAACTTGTTTATGTGATTTTTTTTAATCTTTTTATCAAAATTCTTTAACTGTGTAATATCTTCATTCATATACAAATTGGCAGCTTTGGCCCACACATGTTGTCATCGGTTTGCAGCCGTGCATGATCTCCATATTGCACGCTGAGCTCTCCTGTGTAACTACTGGAAACAGAATTAAATAGTCATCAAACTGTGTTAACATTCGGGGGAATGTGGCGGGACGTAACGGGGACTTCAGCTGAACACTGACTTGAATATCTGGCTCTTGATTGACAGATGTTTTATTTCGGTACAATGTTCTCATTGAGGGGTCCGGCGCGGAGCAGGGCTGGGGGGTTGGACAGCGGGGGTTTCAACCTGATTAAATGCACCCTCTCGGAGAGATGGCGACACAAAGGCAGCCGCAGACAAACCTCAGCAGCTCGAAGCAGGGAGACAAAAAGAACGGGACTTAAAACAGAAACCAAAACAGGCTGAGGTAAAATAGAGTTTGTTGGAGCGTACACCCCCGAATAAGAGTATCTGTCGAAATAGATGATAGGTTAGAGGAACACACATCCTGTAGCAGCAACACTGGTGTAGAGTCAAACAAGTTGAAACTCAGACATGTGTGCTATGTAAAAAATCAAATGGGTCAATAACATGAAGCATGATGGAATGAAAGCTGCAATTCTTTTTTTCTTTTTTTTTGCAGATGACTTAATTTGCACAGGAAAAGCTGGGCTCCCTCTGAAGGGGCTACCTCCCTCCTTCCCTCTCTCTTTCTTTCTTTATCTCTCTCCCTCCTTACCTCCCTCCTTCTTCTCCTCTTTGCACTGTACCGTGACCTTCATTGGCGTTCCACCTGCAGGAAGCCATGTTTGATTCTCTGTCCGCCGAGACGCCTGCTTGACAGCAGAATGGTGTCATAGGACCGAGTGGAGGAATTTCTCTTTCTCTGTCATCATTAAGGGGCTTCCCCCTATGGTGAGGGGGATGAAAAGTACGATTTAATGTTCTCTGGAGAGTGGCAGCAGAAGAAAAGCTCAAAGTCCTGCATGCTGGTTTCTGAGTGGGTCACTCCAGCCCTTGCAGCGAATGGGATGTCCCTGAGGAATTTGCCATAGACCGGCCTGAAAGGATGGGGATTAAGACCCTTTTAAGGATGGAAATGTAACAAAAGGAGCACTTTTATGATGTAGCAGTATAAAATGAGGGGGTCCATTGTGTAACTGATTGCAAAAGATCTTTGAAACAGGCGGCCCTGCACTGCCTTCTCGCCTGGCCCAGTGGGCTTTAACGGCTTGTACAAAATGACTTGTCTACATTAGAGACAGAGTGGCTCTCGTTTAGGAGGCAATGTGGAAGATTATTGGTTTGTTTCTATTTTCGCCCTTTGCTCCTCCCTCCCTACCCTCGCTCTCCTCCCCTCCCTCCTTCCCCTCCGTCTGCTATCAACACCGGATTGAAAGTGGCGACAGAGTCCCAGTGAAAGTTGGTTAATTTAGGGCGAGAGGGAAGGTAATTAGCATGCCCTCAGGCATGGCTAAGCTAGTATAGGAGGCACTGGCATAGTTTAGGTGTAAATGGGTGAAAACACCACGCTTGGTTTTGAGGCAATAGCGACCAGATGCTCTGACTCTCCTCTCCACAAAAGCCAATCCTGAGAGAGAAGGATGCTGCCAAGGCAACGTCACCACACAGGCACACACAACTGTAACTGGATGCTAATTGACGTCAATTCATGAGTGGTTTTCTTATTGCTCTGTGGTTATTCTGAGATTACATAATAATACATTATAATCCATATATTATCTTTAGATACAGGAAAAATCATGACAGCGGAGGAGGAGAACTTTATTTAGAGTGACAATTGTCTGTTTAAATTTATGTTAACTTATAGAAAAATTAACTTGCATGAGACTGAGCTGTACTAAAGTGAAGTACACGTGTTGCACGTGGGAGCATCTTGTGGGCACCTGCAGTGCATGGTATTCAAACACAACTAGATCCCCTGTAGCAGGTATCTCTGTTTAGATTTACAACACATTCAGACAGTGATTGAAAACTTTTCTTTCAGTGGGAGCAGGACATCACACACAGGAGAGGCCAGTGAACACTAGAGGGGGAGCTTACCCATGATGCAGCCTGAGCTGCTGTGTCAAAAGGGAGCTGTTCTCAGGGCCCCACCACCTCCACGCCTTTTATCACCCCTCCATCCCTCTCTCTCTCTTTCTCTCCCTCCTCACCTCCTGCACAGGCGGTGGGCGACCTCCAGGGATCAGAGGTCAAGGGTCGAAAAAAGCGGCGGGCCTTTTTATTGTCGTTCTCCCATGGAACCAAAAAGGGGAAGTGTTTGTGTGTGTGTGTATATCAGGGAGGAAAAAGACAAGAAAACTGTCAGTGATTATTTATGTATATTTGTAGGATTGTGTCCACAGACACCAGCGTACACTACATCTGGTTTTAACATGACATTTAATGTTGAAAACAGATTCATATTTCCAATACACATGCACGTGTCATAATAACTACGCACACAAGTACAGCAAGTGATATGTTCGTACTGTATGTGTAAGGTGAATAAGTTGTGAGCAGAGGGGTGTGTAGAGAGGGGGCAGGCCTGGCTGTTGAGTTGGTAAGTAGGGGGAGAGAAGTTTAGGAGGCCTCACACTGTGATATGGAGCTCTTAAAAGGCCTCTGGAGGGAGTGTAATATCAAGAGCAGGATTATTTCCCAATCCCTCTTCTCCTCCCCCTCCTTCAGTCCCCCTCTTCTTCTCCTTTCAGCTGACCCTCGTCACCTCCTCCCTCACTCTCCACATCATTTAAATGTCTAAAGAGTAATTGAATGAATTATCATAAAATTTTTTGACAAATTCATTGACTCTGCAGAGCGAGTGAGGCAAACCTTTTCCCCCAGTTGTGTCTAATAAGACATGACATTTGAGATTAGTTTATGTGCCGGTTAGACCTTTTGCCTTTTCCCCTGGTTCCCGAAACAAAAGCCCCAACAATTGTAATAGAGGAAAAGTCCTAAATGCAACACAGACTGCAGACTTCTAAGGGGAAATGTGGTGAAAGATGGCATCTATCCATTCTACACTCCTACATATTCAGACTGTGCTAAATTCTTTTTTTTACGCTTGTTTTGAAGATGGGCTTCACAAAACGAAGCCAGTAGCAAAGTGAAAAGGGAACTGTTGTGGGGGATGGAATTTAGTGCTGCACAGACTGTTCTCTCTGACCTCGGTGTACCCACATCAAAGGAGCCTCCCAGCCCACTTCCCTCAACGCGAGCTGAACAGAGGTCTTTAGTGTGAAGGCTTGTGCTTGTGTGTATACTGTATGTGTGTTTGTGTGTGTGTGTGTGAATGTGTTGCACTGAAACCTTCAGGCTGCCTTGTATGCTGCCAACATGTGGTACTGTATGGCAACACCAACATCTCGGGCTTCACCTGAAACTCCCTGAGCTGAGAGAGGGAGTTGAGTGGCTCACAACGTTTTCGGCATTTTCTTTTAAAAAATATTTCTGTATTTTTCTTATTTCTTCTTATTTCCCTCCTTCTTGTTCTGAATCATTAATTAAAATGATAGGTTTTTTCAAAGCCGTGCTTGCTCACTCTACATTAAACACTCTGCGTTTCCCATTTCTGGGGAGTTTCATGTTTTTCCTGTTTCCACTCACAGCTGCGGGCCCTCCTGTCTTTCGATGACGGGGAACAGAATTAAATCTGGCGAGTGTGTGGGTCACATGCATGGGGTGCTGAACCTTTGCAAGGAAGAAATTCAGGACACACACACACGGCTCACAGAAAATGCACACACAAACACACACACCTACACACGCACACAGACACACACACACACATCCGGGGCCACACACAAGCCCAAACCTAGTCTTGTTAGAGCCACTTGTTCCTTGTGTGGAGTTGTTTGTTGGAGGCAGAAGCTCGAGCGTTTGCCGTGACGAGATGAAACGGCCCGCTTCCATGCCTCCATGTGATGCAACAGCTGTGTCTGCAGTGAGTTGCTCATTATGCCCCCCACCACCACCAGCCCCATCACCACACACACACACACACACACACAATAACTTGCACACGCACACATAAGTCTGACTTAACATGCATGTACACAGTTGTATCCATATTCTTTCATCACACCAAATGCAAAGGAATCATCACTTTTGCAATGAACTTCAGTTTTGCAATGAACTTCCTTTTTTTGTACAAAAACATGTTCCCCTTCAACCTCCCCCCCCACCCACACACACACACAGACATACACGCAGACAAACACAGGACTCCCACTACTCCTGCTGGGTGAAAAATGTGTATTTGCTGACAGGCATGGAGAGGGCCGCCACCATGTGCCCCATCCGGCTGGCAAACGGCTCGATACATCATCGCGGCGCTCGCCTCTCCTCCAGCTCCCCGGCTCCAGTCCCAGGCCAAATCGAGCATGATATTCTTTGCTCACATCTGATTTCCCCCAGCCACCCAGTGACTGAGGATTCTCCTCTCCTACAATGGAGAGTGAGCGAGAGGGAGGGAGGGAGAATCTGGACACACGTTCCTGCACACACATCCACGTGCACACGCACGATCCAGACAGTGAAACTGACAAAGGAAGCCACACACCCTTATAAGTAAGCTGGGACACACATACACACACACACACACACGCCTGCTTACACACACACATACACTCGCTGACCTCTGTGCTTGCCACCACAAGGCTGCCACTGATCTTCAAATACAGCAGAGCATCAATCAGTTCGTGACTGCCTTTTAGTGTCATTTTTCTTCCTTCCCCTGGCTTTCTGTCGTCATCCTCTCAACCTTTCCTCTGCTCCTTGAGTATTCTTACAGGCGTCTGCTCTTTCTGGCTGAGCCTGCAGAGCATAGGTCATATTCAGTTTATCGCTCAGCTCCCCCTCACATATCGGGACTGTAAAATATCCCAAAGAGATAGAGCTGGATAATGTATGTAAATCCAAGTTGTTGTATCTCAGGCACTTATTTTTTCCACTTTTTTATGGAAATCTTTTTGATTTTCACCCTCTTATCCCAGCCCTATCCCCTCCCTGCCTCAAAGTCTCTCTGCATCATAAACTTGAATGATACACAAATGTTTCATCCCGGGCCTGTAACCCGTGATAGCGCACTTCCAAGAAAGAAAAAACGTTTGAATTGTCTCATAAAATAAACTTCATACTGACATCATAGTTTCTTCTCAACACATATGAACGTTGTTAATGTTTACACACTGTTTTAATCATCTGCTATTGCTAATAGAGCAATCACAGTATATAATCTGTACAGTGCTACAGAGTTGTATCCTTGTGATCAGCTGTTAATAAATGAAAAGCTTGTGCTTCCTCCAAAATATTGGAAACTAATCACAATGTTTAAAACCTCATTATTATTTTGTGTGTGGTATTTATAGCTCCATGTCCCCTTTTTATAATAAATAATACTCGCAAAATTGAAATCCATGTGCTCGACAGTGTCTCAGCTGTTTAAATGTTGAGTCCTTGGTTATAATTTGTGGTCCTGCTTTATTTCAAAAGCTCAATAATGCTCACATTCAGAGCCCAATTAAGTGTGACTGTGTTTATTTTTAGCTTTATGGCAAATGAATTAAACTTCTCAGTGGAAGACTATTAGACGTTCCCTGGCAGCTGCCGCCTGCCAGCCAGCCAGCCAGCTCGCTGCTTTGGGAACGTCAACGCGCCGAACACTCACCCCGCAGAGCACATAATCGTGTTTACTTGGTTGAGGTCCCAAAATAAGTGTTATCTTAATTAATAAACAAATTACAAAATAATATACAAAAAAATTGTCAGCATAGAAGTTCATCAATTACCGGGATTAGCCGGGCAAGAAGCATGTAATCTACACAGAGACATTTATAGGACAACGATTATGCCACCTTCCCCATAAGCCTTTATTGTGATGAAATTTGGAGCAATAAAGCACCTTCCCATTTCCCCTGACAAATCCTGTACTCCTCCTCAAAATCAAAAGGTGAAGCATTTAGCAGTCCGCCTCTAATGGGTAAAGCCGTGTGACGAATGAATTGCCCTACACACACCCAGTGGTGTGCTAAAGAGGGTGGAAAGTCAAGAAAACAGAGTGAAGGGAAACTAGAGAGCGACTGGGAGATCCAGCTATTAAAACGTGTCGATATACTTTTAATGAAAAAATTCACAGGATTTATTCCCAAAATCCTGTCGCACGTTGTTGTGTTTCAGTATTTTAGGGAAGTTCCATATTCCATACGACATATTGCAACATAAATTACTTATTACAATATCCTGGAGGGAAGATTTAAACTCGTCCCCCTCTACATTTTTGTCTTCGCTGGAGCCGAACGCGGGCTGTTAATTATGTGCAGTGGAGTGAAGTGCAGTCTGAAGCCGGTATTGTCTCATCTGGCACGGTGAGTCCTGCTTTACGTCTCTCCCAACACTTTATTTCTAGTAATCTGCTGATAGAACCTATGGATTATGAACAGCAGAGCATCCTAAGTAGGTTTCTGGCTCTCTTACCTGGGAATTTGCAACAGACCCTTCTTCGGAGTGAGGAGGAGGGTGTGTGTACATGGATGGGATGCACAGGCAAAGGAAATCTCCATGTCTTTCCTTTGATATGTATATTTCCAACCACTTTCTAAATCGGATATTTTTTCCCCTCCCCTCACCAAACGCCACTCTCTTTTACCCGCTACAGTCGTCCTTTTTTGTAGAGGATCAGTTTGTGTTTTCACATCTCCCTTCTACAGGAGAGCAGACACATCTAATATGGCTTTGATATGCCTTAGACTGGCATTTTCATCTCTACTTGTGGTTATGTTACTCTTTCAAGTCTTTCATATTATAAATATATACAAGGTGATTCATTGCGTGTTTACTTAAAACGAGCGCCACCGTCTTTTATTCGAGAATGTTTGCCGTATCCATGGCTGCATCCATCTGAAAGAGGAGTTTCTTTTCATATAATCTGTCACCGTGGGTACAGTCGAGGTGTAGTTAATACCACTTCAACTGTACGCCTGCACACCACTTCTTTTCATGTCCCAGTGTCCAGATGGCAGCAGCACTAAATGTACCTCCTTTATGTATTAGTCCTTGCGATTGTGTTTTTAATTCCCCTGGCATTAATATTGTCTAATGTCATCTAGCTGACATCAATTAGTGCTTCCTGTGCAGAGCCTGGAGTCACTGCAGTGGGATGGGGCAAACCTTTTGACCCACTTGTCGTAAATGTCAACAAAAACATCTCCATTTCTTTTTCTCTCTTTTTTGCAAGCTTGCTCTCTACGTAGAGATTTTATATTTTAACTTTCCACATACAAGTAGGTCACATTAAGTGATTGCTCAATCAGACTGTCATTCAGCAGCACTCGCACAAAGTGTATTTAGTCTTTAAGTTGTCGGGTGTGTGTAATTAAATCTGTTGAATGCTGAATTATTGTAATTAAAAGGTTTGCCCCATTACAAATAAGAATCACCCTATGACATATTTCCCCATGCTGTATATATAGTATAATATTAGCTTTTTGTCTTACTTTAAATATTTAGTCGCTCACATATTGGTTAGCTCTAAGAAACTATACCCATCTATTCATAGACATCAATAATCAAAGGTTAAGATATCTCCTTGATACGCGCGGAGCTGAGACATTTTAGTAGGTGTCAGACGCTCACTCACAGATGAGGCTAATGTGCGGACTAGCAGGGGAACTTATGGCAGTCTCTTGTTATTTAAAGTCTACCTTTTTTATATTCTACCCGCCCCCCCTCGGGAACAGGGGGGCAAGAGATGAAAACAACATGTCTCTTTAAATAGAAATATACAATGGAATAAGAGGGAAAAGTTTGGAGTTGGTTGGTGGGGGGGCGCTTGGGCTTTTGGTGGTTTGTTTTGTTGGGGTAAACTTCTCTCCGGCTCACTTGGAAGTGACTGTGGGTTGGCTTTGACGCATCGCTGATGGCGGCGGGCGTGCGACCCTCTTTTATTAGGCAACGGCGTGAGTGGAGTGTTTTATTTGTGGAATCCATGTCAGGAGTCAAATCTTTAATCATGTTTTTGTTTTCGCACAAATGAAAATGGATCGACGTTTTGAACCCCTGAAATGAAAAGGTGCTCCAGGTTAATAGTGGCTTATACTTCGCACAATTTGTACAGTTAGTCATTTCTAATATCATTAGGGAAATTAGGTGTGAGGTGATTTATTTGTTTATTCATTTAATAAATCATTTAAACTCATTCTGAATCTTAAGCATGCTAGGCGAAAGACGAATAGCCGGCTCGCGGTGCCCTTATAAACAGGAAGCCACATAAATCAGGTAATAAACTTACAACATGTTTTGCATAGCGCTAATTACTAGTGTTTTTAATTTGTCCGGTTCAGGCAGGGTTCTGTTGCCATGTGTCACATCTCATTGCTCTCTGGTGAGTAATGAATGATGTGATTCAGCCTAATTCATGTTCCCCCTGCTTTGTTCTCTTCATGTGTACTAATTAAATTTCCTGCACTGGAATAACGTGGCTTTAAATATGCAGAAATTTATGTAAATTCTTATATATTTTTTGTATTAATTTCCACTGTGCTTTTTACAGATCAGCTCAACATAAACAAACTGTAGTTTTACTGGACCACATGCTGGTTGTATTTATCATCATACTGTGCCTGCACACACATGGACACACACACACACATACAAGGAGACACACACACACACACACACCGCAGTGTCAGTCCTACAACCCTTATAACTCAAGCCAGGCTCTGTAATTGTGTTGGCAGCAGTATTGTCCTTGCCATAGGATCACTGCTACTATTGTACAGAAAAGGTTCCCTCTCTCGCTGCTCAACAATGTCTAATAAATCCTGGGGTGGGGAACATTGATGCTGGGCACTGACTGTGACACAAAAGAGGGGAATTTGGGAAGAGGCTGCAGAGGATAATGAACAGTATTTTAACTCGGCAGTTTAACCTCCGAGCCTGTCAGGACTGACCTTTCGCCAACCCCGGCGAGAGTCTGATTTCTCCTGTTTTTCCTCCTCTTCTTCATCTCCCTCCTCCCTCACTCCCTTCTCACTCTCTCCTCCTGCCTGCCCCTTCCCTCGCCTTCCCCTCTCCTTTTATTCTTCTGCTGACAGAGAGTGTACTGGAGTAAAAGAGATGGAGAGAGAGGGTGTGTGCGTGCATGTGTGAGTGTGTGTGTGTGTGTGTGAGTGTGTGTGTGCTTGGGGGGAGAGAAAGAGAGAGAGAGAGAGAGAGAGGGTTGGGGCCGGGATGTGTAAGAAGTGTCAGTCCAAGACATTTACATGAAAAGCAGTTAGTAGTTGAAAGGCGAGCTGTTTCACAATCTGCCTGTACATTTTCTTTTTTCTCACCCTTTCTCTCTGGCTAAGTCTCTCTCCATCTCTTTTATTGCCGCGGTCCATGCCCAGCAAATTGATGTGAGAGCAGGGGCGACCCCCACACGTCTGCTGCAGACTGGGAGGTGTTATTGACTCTCATTGAGGCCTACATGGCCCTCATCCACTATGACCTTTATACAACCTTTTGCTTCACCTGAGGTTGACCTTGAAGGAATGCGGCCCCTCCACATTTATATGTCTGCTATTATTAGTGCCCTCCAACTCATGTCCCCCCTGCCATCACCCCGCTTCTTCTCTTTGGTCGCTTTTCCATGCATTCACTCGGTTTCTCCCTCCCTCTCTCCCTCCCTCTCTCTCTCTCTCTTTGACACAGCAGAGGGTAGTAGGTGTAAATCAAGTGGGACCGTTTTCTTCAGCAGGGCCCTGATTAGTGCTGATGATGTTTCCAAAGAGGTGAAGGGGACAACTCGGAGGCCACTGCAGCTGCTCTCCCCTATTCACCTCATGCAGATTTATGTCTCCCTCTCGCCCTCTTTTTTTCCCCCTCTTTTCTCCGCCACCCTCGCTCCTCTTTTCCTACCACATTTTCAGCATTATCAATATCGATCGGGCGGTGCACTTAGAACCTCTCTTTAACAATTGGCTCCTGCGGTTGATATAAGCATTTATGGTGAGTGCTCGCGGATTGAGGGAGGGGAGGGTGAGAGTGATTTAAAACAGTTTGAAAGATTTATATATTTCCACGTGAAGAACCCTGCAGATGCCACGATGAGGGGGGGGATTCTCTCCGGCACAGACACAGCTTCATCAATGTAATTTGTTATCTGCATACGTCCGAGTTCACATCATCATGTCGTCTTATCTGCGGCCAAATGTTTATTTTTCATGGATATTTCATAAGGGGGGGAGCTGAGATGAGGTCATAGTTAGTGATGCGCCGACTTATGCCCCTGTATCTGTCCCAATGTCCTGACCCTCCCCAGCGTGATTTATGATTATAGGAGTTCGCCAGGGCCTGATGGGCTTCAATCCATTTGGCTGAATCACTTAATGAACTTGACAGTGGTGGGAACATGTGAGATGCGGCTTTGTCTAGAAATATCTGTGGTATTAGTAATAGTTATTTTTCATGGGAAACATTTACTGCAGCATCTACAGAGCAATTAGATGGTTAACAAAATGCAAGAGGGCCATTTCTCATATCGCAGCATATTCTTTACAATGATAACTGTAATGAACGCCTGGTTAATTTCATCATTGGCCAATGTTCATCTAGTTTGAATGCAGATATTTTTGTGTCACGCTAAAAAACAACCCGGCTTCTCTTTGCCTTGAGAAATGTATAAGGGAACACGTTAAGTCTCATATAATGAAACATTATCACAAACAAATAAAGCAAGGTGTGGAAACAAGAGGCTGATCTGATTGAAAAATAATAGATTTTAATTTTCACAGGGAGCAAGTAGAATTAGTTGTTCCACTGCACCCCTTCCCTGCACAGCATAAATAATTATGCATGGGTGACTAATTTGAAGACACTGCACGCTAAGTATACAAATCCCCCTTTCTTCCCCCTGCTCCGGGGTTCAGGAGAAATAACACATGACCGCAAAACAAAGGCAACATCAAGCTCATAAAAATTAACATAGCAAATGACCTGAAGAGGAGGCTCGATAAATATTCTGATCTTATCACCTCTAAGTACTGCGAGACGACTAGAGAGCAGCCAATGAAAACACCCTCGTTAATCTTCTGTACCTTCGGATAAACTACAGGAAACCTTCTTTCCAGCAACTCTGCAGGGGTCGGGACAAGGGCGCCTCTTCTCCCTAACTTGATAGATACTTTTTGGGAGATATCTGACTTTTGTGCAGACGTCTACACACTGACCTTGGACTCAAACTCAATTTAGCTTTTCCTTTCTTTTCGTGCCGCCTCTTTCTTTGTGATGTAGAAAGTCCTGTTTGAGAGACACTACTTAAAAAAAAAGACGTCTTGTTTTGATGCTGTGTTGAATCAGATCTACAAAGGTGTGTGTGTGTGTGTGTGCGTGTGTGTGTGTGCGGGGGGGCTATGGGATTTGTGTTTGCGCGTGTCTGGCTGCATGTGCACTTGCATACATAGTTTGTGTCACAATCTTAACACCTTCCCTTGTCCTGTCTTTGCTCCTAAAGCTGTTTACGCGAGGTGAGGAGACGCGGCTTTGTGCAAGTTTGAATGTTGTCTCCTTCGAACGCTGTCGGAGGAAAACAGTCGCTTGAGAGATGAAGAGAGGATCAATCAGCCTTACCCTCCTCACCTGCCACGTGTGTCAGGTGTCTTCTGGCCTGTCGTTCTTATGTGCTGCAGGAAGATAAAATGCATAATCCGCCTCATTTGATTCAGGTACATGTTTTGTCATGCTACCACGTGGATGAAAGTGATGGTTCTGAGCGTTTTCTTCGTGTACACAGGACTCTCTGGATCAACTCTGGATCATTTTTCTTCATCAAAACTGTAACAATGTGGTGATTAGTATCATATTGTTTGACTTTATATATTTCGCAGTATATCTCTTAAGTTGCACTTACCAAATTGAACCCTTGCTCAAAAAGCTAAGTAATGAAAACAATGTTTCATGGTTGTTATTTAAAAAGTTAAATATGTAAACTGAAGTGAGATAATAATTGCTATCATTTCTAGATCGAAAGATTTCTTTTGAATAAAGTTGCTGAGGCTGAATGACGGCATAACTAAACTGACACTAGCCCATGTTTTCTGAATTTGTCTAAGATAAAGCATTTAGCACATGTTGAAATATGGTCAGTCGATCATAAATCAAAACATATTAGAACAGACTATATAAGTACATATCTAAATAAAAAATACAGCATAAGAATTAGAAGTTTTAAACATATGTACACATGACCCTTTTGATATCCCATACTGTAATCCTATTCCATATATGATGGGTTTTATTGATACATGTTCATTTATGCATTGTTTCCTTTACTCAAACCTCTGAGCGTCATATAACAAGCCAAATAAATCACAATGGCTTTTTAGAAAATTCCAAATTTAGTCAGCTATTTGTCCAGGTCCCTTCTGTTTCCCTCCCCCTGGTCATTAGACTGGTTGTTCCACTTGAGGCCCATAGGTTTAGACAAGCTAAAAGTGTCCTCCTCTGAGAACACAGAACTCGTATCCCAGGCATCCTGCAGCAAGGACAAAATCAACACCAGGAAAAAAAAGTTAGTGTCACCGCCGCCTGCATCAAAGAACAGGGGCATCTGATGCCCTAGTTTCTCTTTTGTGGCGCACTTCTACATGTGAGTTGAAACAAACCTCCATCTTTACCTTCTTGCCCTCAGAAGGGTTTGATATCTCACTTTTCCCTACACCTTGACAAACACAGAATAACTGTGTGTGCTTGTGTGTGTGTGTGTGTGTGTGTGTGAGACAGCTGCAGATGAACAGGGAGGGAACAGAATGTGAGTGTGTCGTGGACAGGTCGGGTCACCGACGAAATATGTCACTCCTCGTCGTTCTGCAAAGGCACACAACACACACGTTGCCGGCGGCTGGGGCATAAATCACAATTATTGAAGTTTAAGACACTGACTGGTCTGGACCGCGCAGGGCAACACAGCACAGCACAGGGAACTTCTCCAAATAAGCTTGTCTCTCCCGTCTCTACCCTTGCTGAATGACACTCCCAGAATAGAGATTCGTGCGAGTCGCCGGTAGCCAAACGAGACAGGACAGGGACACAAAGTTGGTGTATTTTCCCGGGCACAGCCAGGAGCCTCGGTGTCAGTGCGGAGAGGAGAAAGAGGCAGGTCGCTGTGTGTTCTTGCACTGTGACCTGGTTCATTAGGAGAATATGTGTGCGAGTGGGTGTATGTGTGTGTGTTTTCAACTGTGGGTTTGTCTACCAGCCGCAGCCACACACTGCCTCCCCCCGCTGCCTTGCCGGTGGATGACAGCGACAGGTATTTGTCATCACCATTAGTGAGTGATTAGGCCGGCGTTTCCTTCCCTGCTCTTACCACGTCACGAGAGGCAGGATTAAAGAATCAACGTGTGATTTTTCAAGGTAACGTGACGGACAGGCCGGAGTAAAATATGACAAGAAGAAAGGAGTTAGAGATCATGCAGCTGCTGAGATAATAAATGGCGCACAAACAATTGCACACAGGTCTATGGCCACACACACACACACATGCACACACACACACATGCACACACACATCGTTTCTTTCCTGTCTGCGTCTAGAAGATATGAATTCTACTGACATTGGCTCCAGACTTCCTAACACAGCTCTGATGAGTAGACTGACCTTGTGTCAGGCTGACCCTGCGTGACCTCCTGTCCTCCAAGCCCCCTCAAAGACAAAGCCTCATTAAGCAGGAAAATGCCCCGAGAGCAGTGACGGTGTGTCTGTGTCTGTGTATGTGTGTGTGTGTGTGCGTGTGTGCGTGCGTGTGTGTGCGCCTGCTGTACTTCCGTCTCGGTCTCAAAACACCCCTAGTGGCTTCAGGAGGGTATTATGTTTTATTCAGCATGTGCAGAAACAATGCTACAGTACTACAGTGGTGGAGAGGTTGATTGAATGAAGTGTAAATGAACCGCGTAGCGTTCAGATGACTGGTGACGTTTTAATTGTCAAGCTTAAAGATCGGCTACAAGTTTATGGGTTTGTGTAAAAAAGTTGCTGCTCATTAGATATTATTCATTTCTGGCTGAATGTTTTGACTTGTAGATAAACCGCCGCAGTTCATTTAAAGCAGACAGACGGCAGACACTTAAAATCACACTAATCACACAAGTATGCGTCTCTAAAGTATGCTAAGAATTTTAACACTCCTTTTACATTTGATTTGCTGAACTCGGAAACTCATTCCGGGGATCAAAAGGGAATCTGACTTAAAGAAAATCCAGGTTTTCATATTTTATTTGACTTTGTTCCCACATTCCTCAGCCTCCACGTTATACGAGCCGCGGCAGGTATTCAGAGAGCTGTGTATGCATTGTAAAATTTCAAGGATAGTCGACTGTCGCTATTGTCCCCCAAAGCTTTAGCTAATAGGCTGTAAGATGTTGATTTAAGGACAAGAAGGGAATGTCAGCAGTGTAATAATAGGGATGCACCGCACGGAACGAGGAATAAAGAAAGACGTGTTACCTGGATTTGCATTTCTAATGTTGATAACTTAGCTTAGCAAGCAATGGGGGTGGTTTTAAAGGAGGGCTCGGGCCTGAAGAACATGCACACACAGCACTTGCTAATAATGTTTTATTCTGTGGCACTCCAGCTCTTACCAATACATGTGTACCTTTAGCCTATAGAGGGACAAATTGCACAAAGAGAACTGTAATTGCTCACGTTTGAAACCATAATAGCTGCTTTTAAATTTATAAAGCTAAGTGACTCTGCATATGACGGTATCATTTGTTCTGAGCAATTCACTGTACAATTAAGCAACAAACAATTCAAGGGTAAACAACACAAATCAGACTTTTTCTTGTTGTATCAAATAAACAAATTGTGAATTTAATCCAGCAACATCAGTGCAGATTTGGGAAATTGCTTATTTTGTCACTGCAACAGTCCTAAGATTTACAAGACATTTTCATGGCTTCTTTTTTTGTTTTTTTCTTCATAAATTTACATTTTAGACATAACGTTCTCAATCCTCAAATTTTACTCACATACTCGTTTCTGTGTCTTAATTCACCCTGAAGGTCACGAACAGGAGGAATGAACAGATGTCAGGTGTCAGACTCTGCATGCATGTGCTGCCAAATCAGATTTATGACGATAATGATGTCTTGCCGTCTTTCTCTGTATTGACACCTGCCTCCCAGATCAATGGCAGACAGTCCAACAGGTAGACAGACAGAAGAAAACACTGTGCTGTTAGTTCTCTCCACATAATAAGTTCCCCGGGGTACATCCCCGAGACTTTATAGCTGCTGCTTTCCTCCCGCTAAGAAACTTTGAGGAGATAAGGAAGAGGGGAGAACAGAGGGGGGGGAAAGAGAGGATGATGAGAGAGGGGGGAAATTGGGACATGCTGCATATCAGTATTAATGATGAGAATGCTATGGATGAAGAATTTTGAATGAAAGACATAAAAGCGCCTTTTATTCAATAAGTTGTTGTTAAATCCCAGGTATTTGGCTTATCTCAGTGGGGCAGTTGTCGGAGTCTTGCAGAGAGCACATTCCAAACAATAACATAATTTGTTCCTTGTTGTAAAACATTAGCTTCAACATCTGTTTAGTGCAGTTTCTGCCATCTCCTCTGCCGTCAGACTGCAGAATATCAACAGCTCCTGAAACTTTGTTTTCAGGGTCATGAACTGTCTGTGTGAGGTGTAGAGGAAAACAGAGATGCTGCTTTATAGGTGTTATGTGGTGGTTTGTTATTGGGGCTACTCGTGATGTGCTTTTAGTGTTTTTTTAATACGATGAATAATTATCCCTAAATCAGCCAGATGAACAATGTAGTAATTTGATTTTAAGGGTAGAATTTTTTCTTTACTTTCTTTTTTACCCTTCATTTGACTGCATTAGGAAACAAATTGATATTTATAACTTTCTTAGAAGTTACATGATTCATCAGATGATGGTACAGATTGAAACATACACACAATACTACCATTTGGAGTGGCTACGACGAGAGGACTTTTTCTTTGATATTGCCACAAACCATTAGAGAAAAGAGGATGCACTTGACAAAAGCAGGAGTGATATTTGGAGTAATGGGATGCTCCGCAGGTGTAGCCTACCTTCCGCTTGTAATAAATGACGTCCAGTCCCTTAAAGACAATTCTATTACCTCCCCAGTCATGTGCAATCAGTCTCTGTCAGGGAAATGGATATGCACACGTGTTACCAAATCGGAAGCCAAGGCCCTATCAATACGGGCTGATCTCAAGATTTATGCCACTGGCTGGTGGCTGGTGGCAGATAGGACCGAACCACAGCCAAGCCTTTCATTCAAGATCAAAGTACAACCAGCCCAATCTAATAGATATGGAAGACTTCCAAGTGAATATAATGTGGTTCATTTTCATTGCAAATAAGCCTTTTTTTTACCAAAACTGTTTGTTTCATTACTTTTTCAAGCCCAAAAAAAACAAGCAGAAAGTTTTTTCACAGAATCTCCACCGCCGTGGACCCGTGATGGACCAGTGGGACTCATTATTTTCTCTTTGAGTCAGCATAACTTCCTCTAAATGCTGTCGTCTCCAGCTCCTCACAGAGGTAGCAGCGTTTACAGACAAGCATCACTTGCAGGATTAAAACCCTGCGATGCCTCTTTTTTCCAACCAGGGCCGCTTGTTGTTTACTGGCAAGAGAAGCACATGGCTTGAATTTTTCTCTATTATCCTCTGTTTTATGTTTATTTTCTTTCTCTGTTTTTTTTCTTTCTCTCTCTCTCTCTCGCTCTTCTTTTTTCTATTGCCATTTTTTGCATTTGCGCCGTGAGCATGAAACCAAAGTCAATGAGAACCAGGGGTGTATGGGTCCCAGCAGGGGTGAGGAGATCAGACCCTCTTTGAGTGTCACATGTGGGGCTGGTTAAACCAGGGGTAGACCTAAACAGTCACATACACACACACACACACACACACATATGAATAGATGCATGTATGCTCCTATGCTTTCATAGAAGGGGGTCTCGGAGCAGCGGTGTCAGTTTGTAACCCCATATCAACCATCCAGTACTTCAATTGTTATTGGAGTGATAATGAGAAATATATCTTGGTAATTCTTCAATGCTTTTAGTTTACGAGATGGACTCAGGGAATCAATCATTCCCTGTGTCCATCTAGGAGCACATGGACAGTATGCATCTTGTATTACTGTCTGTTAATGTGCGTGTGTCTGTGCATGGACACACTGTACTGACTGATTTCCTTGAAGGTCTGCGCGCCCACTTACGACTCGCATCTTTTCTTTTCCCCCTCCAACTTGCACCTGATACATTTCTCTCCTCTTGTGACTGTCCAAATATTTGAGTGGGAGAGACATTTAAGAGAGACCTTGAGAGGAGCACAATAACCCTCCACTTATTTCTCCATTGGAGGGGAAGAAATAAAAGCGAAAAAGAAAAAAAAAGAAGCTTTCTCAGGCGGGGGCCCGAACATCTGGAGCGCAGGAAAACACCTAAAGCTACCCTGATTAAAATCACACTTTTCCTCCCGAGCCGTGACAAAATGACACTTAAAAACAGCGAGCCTTAGACTAACACACTCGTGAATTAGAATAATACAGCTTAAGTCTCTCTTTTTATTAGATAAGGGTAAGCCCTGATATAACCGGCTCAGGCTCTGTTTAGCTTGCGCGTTACACGCCACCTCCGAAACCAAGCAAGTTTTGTTTTCTTCTACCCTCTTTAGCTAATTTGTTTGTGGACTTTTTCAATTCTCATATCATCATCTTAAACTTTCCTCTTAAACCTTGACCCTGTGAGTTATTGTCGAGTACCGTGGGCTGGAGTGCAGGCTGGGTGGGCGGCCCGGAGAGGCAGGAAAGAAGCAAGGCTACATGCAGGACTCCTTGGGATCTATTTACACAAACGGAAAGCGATAAAAGTTAGTGCAGCATTGAAGTGCTTTTCCCATCGTCTGAGGAATCTACCTCACATCAACCCTCCGCCTGTCACTTTAACAGATGTTTGGTTTAGGAAACTGTAAACGATGTCTGCATTTCCATTTTTTGTTATCTCCTTATTACTATAACTCTCGAAGCGCCATATTAAAGTCTTGGCATGGACCCGGTGTCTGCAGCTAAACACAAAACTTTGTGGTGTGTAGTGCAAGCAACATGGCACACCCTGTCCCCAGGGAACAGACGAGGATAGAGAACGTGAGGATGTAAAATAAGATGGACTGCTACTGCAAATTGACAGATACAATGAATAATAAATATGTGGCTCACTACCTGATTCCCCCAAAAAAAAAGCCATGTAAAAATCAAGCCCTCGCTCTGTGACCCATTGTTTGTCCACGTAAACCTCTACACGTTAATCCCTTTAGTGTTCAATTAATCCACTCGCTGCTGTTCCAACTTTGTATTACACACCGATTTGTATAACCCCGCTCACATAAGCTGTCTGTATCTATGTTAGCTCAGCCTTTGGTTTTCACAGCCTTCACCATCATCTCCATCACCAGACAGGCAGAGAGAGAGAGAGGGAGAGGGAGAGAGAGGGGGGGAGGTAGGGAGGCAGTGAGGGTCAACATCAAATGTGATGAATGCCTTTCTACGGAAAAGCTGCACGGAATGTCCTTGACTTTAATCAAAACTATTTGTTTTTGGGGGGCGGCTCGTCTGTTGTCTCATGCGCTCATGTCCACTGATAGCCTGACATTAATGACACCATAAATCAGGCCAAGTGACGCTGGGGTTTTTGGTAATGTTTCAGGGCCGCTACAGAGATGGCGGTCATCGAGGAGGATGAGGAAGAGGGTGAAGAATCGGTTGGAATGCCAGATTATATGTGTGTGTGTGTGTGTGTGAGGGGGGGAGTTAACTAATAAAGGTCGGAAGCTGAGATACGCCAGAGCCAAGTGAACCACAGCTTGGCTGCTTTTAATATGCATGAGATAATATGTTAGACACAAGAGCTACATGATCGTATTTTGTCGAGAATGTTCAGCACGGTGAACAGGGAAATAAATTTGCCACTTTTCCTCCCAAAAACTATATTTGCGAAAGAGCAGCTGATTTGCAATACACGATTCTCTCCTTTCTCAATCCTCAGCAGCCACATGGTAACATTTGTACTTCAGCAGCATCAAAGACTTGGGCCAAACACGACTGATAAGCTGCTCTCTGTGGATATGTGAATGCCATGATTCTTCGCTGCACATCCCTCATCCCTCTCTGTGATAGTCTGCTCACATAAACACACAAGCCCTCGCTGGGCCAGGATCTAAACAAATCTGACATGATTGATTTTACAGAGGCTATGAGATAACTGTTCATCGGCCAATTCACTATGAATAGAAAAAGGCCCCCGAACCCCTCATACAGTCGGGATGGGCCAAGAAAACACTGCTGCCCATTTGTGTGTTTGAACAGAGGGGGAGGGAAAGGCTGAACAGATGTTTAGTATTTCTAAGGGTCAGTTAGTGTAATTCCACCTCAATTAGTTAGGATTTCAGGCATTAAGACGTTCTGTTTTGGGTCAGTGTGAACTTTCACACACCGAAATCGTTAGGAAATGAAAAAGCTTCAGTTTGTTGGAGGCGTTGTCGAGCTCCTGCACTCGATTTCTTACTTTTATAACATTTACATATGGGTGGCAAATACAGAAAGCTCACATATGCCCTTACCATTTAATTTACTAATGAGCATTTAGTCCAATACAGATGTATTGCTCAATTAGAAAACAACATTTCACTCCTGTACAAATAAAAGGAAAAATAATCCTCTCTTGTCTTCATAATTGCACACTGCCATAGAGCAGCACTGTAAGTGGTGTGTGGCTTTTTTTCCCCTTGTCACAGTCAATGCAAAAAACTAAGGAGCAGTACATAGATCACAATCACAAAAGCTGTTTGGTTGAATCTCACATTGGCAAGAGAAAGCTATCTAGACAGTGCCTGCCAGTGTGCATTTCTAATCCCTAGATGGCTCATAGGCGCAACAAATCTTATCTATCTACATGCTGTCAAAAAATGTCACCGACATATCAAATGGGGAAGACGATACCTGAAGGAGAGGTGCTGGAGGGAGGTAAGAGGAGAGGAAATATACAACAATGTGCATTTTCACCAGAGCGCGCACACACACACACCTACACAAATACACTGGAGAGACATGGAGCTGTCGTCAGTTGACAAACAAATGACAGACAAATGACATGTTGGAACACCTCCACCAGGCCCGATAGTAATCGCCCTGTGAAATTGTGCCAATGGCGTCTCTTATGGAGAGGGAGGGGAGGGGGGGGAGGGGAGCCGTGTGTCATATTACACAAACAAAACCTCTGCCAAACACCGGATCTGATTGCTTCCACCGCCGTCAACTGTGTCCAATCTAATCTGTCTGTCAATCTGGGTTGCGGGGAGTGAGGACATGGTTAAAGGATGGATGACGGAGGGGTGGAACGGTAAAGAGGGGAGCGAAGAGGTGGATTTGTGGGATTGGACGGAGGATTTGATGCTAAAGCTGTGGCAGTATGTTAACGTGTTTGCACCTGATTAAACTGATGGAAGGGTTTTACAGGGTTCCCCCCCGCTCTGCTTTTCTCTGCTGTTTACACACAAGGCTCAGTGGATTTTTATTTTTAAGAATTTTCGACAGTGGCAAGAACAAGTACGTGAGTCTTTTGTAATCATGAATCTTATCTTCAAATATGATCAGATTATCAAACTAAATCTATTTTAAATAATAAAATACGAAATTATTTTTCTGTTCTTTTCTAAAACATAATTAGTCCAGTCAAACAAACATTACTGGAGGTGTTAGTTGGAGCTACTATTCTATTGATAACACTCTTTTTGTGTGACATTAGTGCTGCCTCATAAACACCTCAATGTTCTTGAGGTGAAAATGAACTTCTAAGTTTATCAAGGGATCTTAAAGGATAATATCAACATGGCTCTTCACCATCTATAGGTCTGTAGAAGTTGATTGGTTCAGCAGGACAATGACCACATTCACTGAAGTAAATGCAGAATGCCTTAAAGAGCACCCACCTGCTGGAGTACCCCAGTCAGAGCCCAGCCCCCAGGAGAGATGTTGTGGGATGACCTCAAGTGACTGTTCCCACCAGATATCTGAAGAACATGTCTGATCTGAAACAAATGTGAAGATCTGATCGACCCATTAATGCAGAATTCAGTTTATTTCAAAGGGTTCAAATACTTTATGAACTCAACTGAGGTGCGTGCCCAATGTTTAAATGCGTTAAAGAATTTCTGCTTTGTTTTTCTCTGCTTTCTGTGTCACTTTTCTTATATACATGCGCATGTATTTATGGAGTGTCTGCATGTGTTTGTTTGTGTGTGTGTGTGTGTGTGTGTGCACATTTGAGGATGGGCTGTATTGTGCCTTGCAGGGTGGGTGTCATGCATCCAGCAGTGAAGCCGGTGGATAATTGGCATCATGGTCTGACTCTTAGCAGCCTGAGCTGACCCAAGAGCTGCAACAAAGTGAGAGAGCAAGGGAGAGAGACAGAGGGACTTAGTGCAACCTAATGACAGAGAGACTGAGTCCATATATAATACAGGAACATGGTGGCTTATTTATTTATGAGTCTATGAGTGGGGATATGAATATGGTGATGCGCATGTGTGTGTTGGGGTGTGCACGTGTCTACATGGGAATGTATGTGCAAGCATGGCGAGCACCTGCACCATTAGTAGCAGCACACGCACACACTTGAGAGTTTCATGCACATATTTACTTGTTTGTGTGCAACAGTGTGCAGCAAAAAGAAAAAGTAGATTATGAGTGCAGACAGATGTCATATTTGCAACCCCCGGAAATTCTTCTATAATCAATGAAGATGCAATACCAATTGGCCGGCTTTCCACTTGATTGGACCATGACAAGTAACCAACCAAAAAATTGCATGTAAGTGTTTCTGTGCTGGTCAAATTTACACTCATGCGACACACAGTGGTTCACATTTGTGTGGAGGTCCTGTACTTTGTGAGAAGAAGACACAAGTTTTGTAGTTTGTAATACCTCAGCCATAATAAGTTGTTAAGGAACAACTAACCTTTTAAGACACTGAAAACACCCATTACACCCAATTTCAGGAAGCTCTTATAAGAATAATGATGGAATTTGTAGCATTGGATGACCAGCTTTTTCCTGTTGTCAAGGTCGGGGGGATATTTGATACCTGAACCCAGGATACACTTTAGCAAGAAGGTGATACATCTTTAACTTTATGTCACCAGAACTGTTTAATCTTGTGTCATGCCACACAATCAGCCCGCTACAGATTCCAAAGAAGCCATCAGTTTTTCAACTGACGTTTGGAAAATCTAACTTAAGCTTGATGTAAACGTTAAGCCTGACTGCTCAGTGGGTAGATGAAGATTTCCGAGGAATCAAGAAATGTCAGGATTCCGCTGCACAGACACCCCAACAGCCACATTTGACAAAGTTGCAGCTGTGGGACACAGACAAGACCAGGGTTCATGTTGTGTTACGAGTCAGCGCTGGATGGTGGCACGTTGGTGAGTTTGCCCTGCATGGCAAACACACTACAGCCAGTGGTAAATGAGGATCAGCTGTCCCAGTGGAGCATCACTGACTCTATTAAGAGGAAGATAGTCAGCCATTTTAAATAGTCACTTCTTGCCAAATCGCAACTTCACGACATTCAGGCACAGTTGAGTAGTCTAGGAAATGATTGCAGCAAGATGTTCCTACCAGATGGAATAGTACTTACTATATGGTGCTATCGCTGACGGAGCTGAGACTTCCTCTGGGGGCACGAACTGCTGAGCATGAGCTGCCAACCACACACAACACACAATGTGTTGAGCCTCCTCACACCTTTTGATTGACTCACAAAAGAACTCAGCTTCCATCCATCTCTCTGCTGAAATTGTTTTTTTGAAGCAGAAGTTAAGGATCAAATGAAACAGGAGGCTTCTAACTTTGATGGAGGGCAACACTGCACATGCACCCGAGGAACCTGTTGCAGAAGAGTCCACAGTAACGGCAACAGTCACAGAACCACCTGGTACCAAAAAGCCATGTAGTCTTTTGCTTTAAGTATATGATGAAGAAATGTAGGACTGGTCATCACCTTTATTCAGTTTAGTTATTGTTATAAAAGATAGAAATATATAATGTGAATTGAAAAGGGCCACAATTGACTTGGAAGGTCAGACTTTGAAGAAAAAAAACCCACCAATGAAGCAGCCATTAAATGTGCAGTTGGTGCATTTATCTGCAGAATGATCAATCCTAATGAGGCCAAATGAAAATGTTATGCTTGATGCACTTATGACTCATCAAAGTGTCATGTTGGGCCGTGCTCTGCGACCTTTGAGTGAATGTTTGTGTGTGTGTCGGTGTTTGGCTCAGTGCTCTGCTGGCAGATACAGTATAATGTGTGCTTTTTCTTCTCCCTTAATTCAATCAAGTCCCTCCCATTGCCGTGGCCTCTTTATTCCAATTCGATTAGTGGGCTAAAGCCATCAAGATTTCCTGGACAAAATGAATGCTTGTATTAATCCCTGCAATTTCCATTTAAAACGTAAGGGCATCGACTTGATTAATAAGGGCTGATGCTGAATAATTACACAGCAAACACAAGGAGGGTTATAGGAAAAGCACAGCTGGGCCTGCCCCTAAATGCCCTCTGGGAAACCAAAGAAGGAGGGGGTCAAAGTAAAGCAATGGCAATGACTGAGGTGATGAATCTCTTAGCTGGCCCCTTATGCAATTAACGAGCAACGCTTCTATTAATTTGGTTCCCCCAGAGTGGTGACTGGTCAGATGTCTCAGGGTCAAGGGTCAGGGGTCGAGAGCAGAGGTCAAGCCAACAACAGCAGACGCAGAATAAGAGAGAAAACAACAAGGGAGAAGGAGACAGAAGGAAAACGAGGAGAAAGGAAAAAATAACAGCCGGATCAAATTCCAATTTAATTTTAACGGTCTGCCTTTATGTTTCTAACATCTCCACAGTTTGTGCGGGTATCTGTGAGTCATTCTGTGAAGAATCTGTCCAGGAGCATTAGGTATTCAGGGACGTGGGTATGAAAGGAAACATCCAGTGCACATTTAATTGGGAGTGATCAATTGTTGCATGCAGTGTTTGAGCATTCAATAAAGTCCCAATCGATTGTAGGGTTGGGCCAAAGGGGGGAGAAGACAAACAATGGTACTGCTCCTTAAGAAGCCGATTACAAGTTTACATTTATTCATTGAAGATATATCGTAAGGCCAGTGTGGCCACCGGCGTAATATTAAACTGGTGATCCATCGTCATCCATTACAAATGTCACATTGATCTAACCCACATTGACTTTTCCTTCCCGTTTTGGGTGGCGAACAATGTTTTATCCTGCTCTGTACTGCAGCTCATGTCGCCGATTCTATTTGTTTTTAATGAGTACGTTAAGGAAAATGTGGCGATCATAGTTTAGGATGCTTTGTAGATATAATCGCAGCAGGCACCTAATTGCAAAAACCTCCGTGATCTTTGGATATTGTATTATGTAGAGTTGTTTTGTATGTTGTTGGTCGACACCGAAAATATGCAATGTGTGTCAAATCTGAGCTCGAACGTTCAACTCCCCTCTGTGCCCAGAGAGCTCTCAGGTTTGTCTCTTGGCTGTCTCACAGTCAGAGTTCAAACCAAGTCAAAAATCAAAGGGCGATTGAACTTGTGCTGTACTGGCACCTGAGCTCTGCAGCGGCCTTCCAGTTAGGATTAAGTCTTCTGGCACCGTCTCTGTTTTTTAAATCCCACTTCAAAACCCATATTTATTGAATCCCTTTCCCGACCAATAATCGTCTTCTATTGCTTACAAGTTAGCCTGTCATTCCTATCCATACACATAAACTGTATATTGAACCGAGCTCTGCTCCAAAACAACTTCAGGGTCGTAACTCAAAGTCAGAGCCCACTATCCATTAATAACTCTTAATAACAGACTTGCTGACCTCACTCTGGATACTCTCATTCTAGGCAGCAACCACTTCAAAAGAGGTCCAGCGGCCTCAAGGTTAATGCCGTACCAAATAAAGGGAGAAGTTGTTAAAATTAACACTGTGCCAAGGCAGCTCTGTTTCCCTTTAGAATATAGGGAGGCTTGATCCTTTTATGTTTGAGAGAAAGCATTCCCACATGTTTTCAAATAAGGGGGAAAATGCTCCAGGGATGGACTGTCATGGCTGCGTCCTGCACGGCTTCAAAATACTTCTCTGTTAAGTGGCAGCAGAGGAGGAAATGAAGCTTGACACTATTTTGATTCTGAAAACACCGTCCTGCCTGGCCCTGCCCTACAGCGATTATCATAGTTCCTCAATGTGATGCACGCATGAACGGAAACTCGACTCAGCTGCCTCTCCTCCTGTTGTAACGCCCCTTACTCTTTGTCACACTTTCTTCATTTCTACGAGGCCGGTTCTATCTCAAACCGACGTGCTTGTTTATTCATAAGTAAAAAGCACTTTGTTACTGAAGTAATGGAATTAGGAAAAACATGACTTGTAAATCTTGCAGCCTAAGCAGTGTATAAAAAGTGTACCTTGTGTTTGTGCTTTCTCCGCTCAGTGTCACAAGTGGATAATTATATGAGCATATTTGTGTCTCTGAACACGCTTTTTAAGTGTGTGGTGCTTAATTTGCAGATACTGCATTTCACTCTACATGCTCTTATATTTACTAGTAGATAAGAACCACAAAGTGATATGCCCTGAGCTAATTTTGCCATCTGTCGATAGAGACGCTCCCTCTCAGAGCCTCACAGCACTTGAAGTAGAGCAATACAGTGAGAGAAGACTAACTGTGATCAAAAAGACAAAACAACATATGCTTATACTCACAATTTGAGCAGCAGTTCCTCTCTAATATGTGGTGCCACAGATGACTGACATTGTTTTGTTTTCAGCTGCACTTATCCCATCTGCCGGCAAATGGGCTGGATTCATTACACAAGGACAAGAGGATCCAGTCAGTGTGCAGTGCGGTCGCATGTTTGAGTTTTTATGTTTGGACATGTGGTGAACATGAATGTGGGCGTGCACGTCATGCTTTAGGAAACTGCACATGACTCCAGTATTGATCTCTTCAGGGCTGAGTCCTCTGTTAGGATGCAAAGGGCAGTGGAGGAAGAACAACCCAGGGTCTCATCCCATCTCCCCATGGCCCCACTTCCACTGCATCTCAAACTATTGTTCTCAGACACAGATGAAGCTGCAAGTGGAGCCGCGGCATCGAGGGACTTGGATGGCATGAAGGGGATGGGGGGGCTCAAAAGGAAGTGGTGTCCTCGAGGAGGAAAGAGCCATGAAGGAAAGTGGGATGGAGGAGCTGGTCTTTATCTGCCTACATCCTCTTGAAGGCCGACAGGGTCCTAAGCCTGGCTCAAGGGGCTTATGCAGATTCACTGACCTTTTTCCCATGGACCAGATTTTACACTTAAATTACCATTAGAGCGATGGTCTCCCTAGAGGGGCATGTGGACCAACCCAACCCCCCAGCAGGGGTTAAAAGCCACGGTGGCACTCTGCCTGGATGCATGCTAAACGATGTGGAACACATGTAAACTACAAAGCAGCACCGCCGTTAGCAGGGAGTCACAGACAGAAGGTGAGGCCGCAGCACGAGGAGGCCATGTATGACTCCTGGAAATACCAGAGGAATTTGCTGATTTTAAGGTTCAAGTGATGAGGAAATGGAGCGATGCTTCTCATGGTCCATCCCTGGCTGTATGATATGGAATTTGAGGAATCTCTTATTAGTAGATAGTGAATGGAAGCAAAATAGTTATACCTTGAGAATTTGAATTGTACTACTTCCTAGGTATCTCAATAGAATATTTTTAAACCAATCCAGAACATTGGCTGCAATGGCTGGACATTTTGTCACTTACCAATGCTTTTCTTTTAAATATTAAAGACACTTAAGAATTTATGGGAATAGGTTTGCAGCAGAGGAAGGAACATGAAATGAAAAAACAACAAAATTCTGCCCCTACTTCTCCTCTCAAACATAAGAAAAAGGTGGCATCTCCACTGCTGACACTGTAACTGGGCGGCAGGGACACAAGGACACGCACAGCGAACACTCACACACATACACACACACACAATTTCACCACCTCTTCCCTTTGCCGCAGGTTTGTTTGTCTTTAATTCCCTGCTGCGTGGGGGTAATGGGGACTCTGTGACAGCTGTCATTCTGCCGTGACCTCAACGGACTGCAGATCAGAAGTGGCACAATGATTGTCAGGATCAGGTGTGTGTGCGCACGTCTACGAGTGTGTGTGTGTGTGTGAAGGTGTGTTCGTTTATGTATGCATGTGTGTGTGGAAGAGGACAGAGGAAGCAGGCTGCATTTGATGTGAAAATAGTGGTTAAATACTGAAAGGGACTTCCTCCACTCCGAGGGCCCCTGCTCCCCCCAAGGCCCTAAAACATGCCACTAGGAATACGTCCGTTCAGCGGCAGAGTCGTTCTGACAGCTGGCCAAAACAAGACTTACACACTCATAGGCTGATGTGACACAGGGCATTAGGCACTGGAAAGGCAAAATCTAAGTGGAGACATGTTTTTGTTGAGTTTGAAACATTTCCTCTCACATTTTAAAAGCTTTAAAGTATTGAAATACTTATAAATCAGGGGTGAAGTATTCGATTTCAGGTCCCAACAGTGAAGTCCACAAATGCTTTGCTGATTTTTATCAAATTTCTTTCCCCTTTTTTTCATTTACAAGAAAAGACATTGTTGCTTTGAGTCCCAGATGCAACAGTTCACCTGTCTATCCCCCCCGCTCCTCTCCACATTCTCTCTAGTTTATGTTACCTACTGTAGCGGAGCTGTCAGAGAATGTAGAAATAGAAGCAAAGGTACACATGATAGCGAGAGCAGAGCGCGGTCGACTGCTGCTCCAGGGGTGTTTGGGGTGGAGAGCCGGGGTGGGGTGGGAGGGAAGGAGGGTGCAGGGGGGATGGAATAGCAAAGAGACATGGGGATGGGTTGATAGTTAGTGGTGATTCTGCTTACTGACACATCAGACCAAGCTGTGAGGTTGGCGCTCAGTTCACCAGTCCCACTGGGAGTGGGGGTCGGCGGTCGAAGCCTCGCGTTAGACCACAGAATCAGTCGTGTGCTAAAATAAAGGTGCAGAGAAAGTGAGAGCGGGTGAGGGGCACGTGGAGCTCACACTCTGCCTTTCTCCAACTTACCCCCAGACCCCCCCCCCTCCCCACACCCAAACGTACCCCTCTTATCATCGCAGTCTGAGCCGCCTGGGCCATGTTCTCCACTGGTAGGACAGGCTGTCTCCTGGAGTGAGGGCCAAGGTGTATGCATGTGTGTGTTTGTGGTGTGTGTGTGCGTGTGTGTGTGTATGTGTGTAGAGGGCCCTGCCGTTGTGCATGACTCATCCTAATTGGGAAGGTCTCTGCTCAGCAGCGGATCCTTCTCCTGCTGTTTCAGCCTGTTTAAAGTGATGAACCCAGGATGAGATCAACAGTCGGACACCACAGCTTTTATTGCCTCTGTGTTTGACCTCGTTCTGTCTTCCTCACCTCTGTTTGTGAATGTGTGTGTGTCTGTTAGTGTGTGTGTGTGTGTGTGTGTGTGTGTGTGTTGGTGTGTAGTTCATGAGTACATCATTCACTTCATGAGTGTGTACGTGCATGCAATACATATTGTGTGTCTGTGTGGGAATTCGAAGACTAGAATTATTTGTATTGATGCAGTCTTCCTTCTTTTTCGTTCTATAACATACACACTCTCTCTCTCTCTCGCTCTCTCTCTCTCTCTTTCCCTCACCCCTCTAAAACGATTATATGTCAGCAATCCCCACAATTCGGTTCCCGCTAAAGCCGCTGTGAACTCATCGCACCCATCTGGGGAATTATGCAAGCTGTAATGCAGGTCTCACCTGCCAACGCACAGCGCATGGCCAGCCCGGGGTACTGGCCGTCATGTGATAAGTCTGCCCTGACCAGTTCAAAGCTGATTTGGCCAGGGGCTGATTGCTGGCAGCTAATCATTTTAGCTGTACCTAGCAGCAAAAAAGTTCAGGGAAGGTGGAAAAGGAGGAAGAGGAGTCGGGGAGAGAAGAAGAGGTGCGGAGGGAGAAATAGAAATGGCTCTTTTTATTTATCCCCCTCAATCTTTCTGCTGGAATTCATCTGCTGAACTTATGCTGAACTCTGAGACCTTGTGTATGTGTTTGTGTTATATTTATTCACTCTGACTGGAGATCTTCTGTGAGTGTACAATGCAGTGTGTTATTTGGACAGTGACATATTTCTTTTCTCGTTTTTGCTCTGCATGACAGTGAGGTTAAATCGCTGATGCTCATGTTTAATTCCAGGGTGTTTACATTCAAAGCACATGAGCCGTGCAGGAATTGATAGTTTCTGTCTCGTCGATTTCAGGCAGTCATTTATTCCCACGCAGTTCATCTGATGTTGATGTAAATATCCCAAAATTAAAGCGGAAAAAAATCAGCACTTTAACCTCAGAGTCATTGTTTCACTCCCAAACCAGTGTGCGGCAGCGCCGAGCCAAAACAATAAAAAATGTGTCACTGCCCAAAAACTGACAGACGGCACTGTATTTTCATCCTGTGTTTTATTGTTCTCATCTGTTTTGTTCTGCTATGCTATTCTCTCCAGCAGAGGCTACATCTGCCAAACTTTTGCAACAACCTTGGAGAATATGGTTTGACCAACTCTATGACCAACTGAATTTGATGCTCCACAAAAGACATATTCATGGCCAAAAAGATGATAATACATTTTCAGTTTCCTGACAAATACTCAAGGCCTCACTACCAAAATGGACAAGACTTGGCAAATACAGTCGATATAAATTGAGTCGTTTTGCATTGTTATCAGGGAAAAAATAAGGAATCCTATCCCTGAGCAAGCTTGTATTTTGTATTTTGATCAACTTCTATCAACCTCAATTTCTGGAATCGATTTACACATGATTCTTACATTCGAAAATGTGTGTTACTGTGTTTGCTGGCCTCGCTCTGATTGAGACATCCAGTGCAATGTGTGCGCAGGCTCCCTGGGTCGATGTAAGCAGTGGTCTTGGCAGAGACCCTCCATCATCTTATCCCAGTGGGGAGCGGTCTGCTGCCAAACCCAACCTGGGCTTCACAGGCTTCGATAAGCCCTCAAATGGCACAGGCCAAAGGGGCCAGAGAGAGACAGACACAGAATAGGAAACAGAGAGAAGCAGGAAAGGTAAAAATACCACAGTGGTATGGCATAACAGTGTGGTCATCTTGTGTTTGTGTGTTTAGTTAGGATTCAGAAATGGGATTTAGTCCATTCAGGGGTTCTTTTGTGCTAATGTACACACACTAGGAAGCTCCTCTTTTTTCCTGTCAATACTTCTCTTCTGGCTCCCTCATATATCATACACAGGGCCTTGCCTTCCCATGTAAATTTTTTGTCTCTGTCCCCCATCATCAGTCAACATACATACTCGGTATGTCACAGCAGGCTATGCTCCGAACGCCCCCACAGTGCTTATCTCTACAAAATGTGAATCTGTTATTCTACTGTAATGGAAACCATGTTTGTAACATCTTAACATATTACATTCAGTCAAACTCACTGTGAAACTCTATCTTACCTCTGTGTCAAAGCTCTTTTTATACTGCGGGAATGTGGTGTGGGGGGGGGATGTGGTGTAACACAACGTTTTTGCCCAAAGCGCAAACTCTACATGAATGCACACACAGACTACAAGGTTCCCTTTTTTTCCCTGTATTCTTTATTTATTTCTTCTTTTTTAAGCGGACAATTCAAAAAGGGCTGAAAACACAGGAGTATTGTGCGCTTTAATGTTTTGAAGCTCTTCCATGTCTCTCTCTTTACGTTTGCAGTCTAGCAGCGGTTCAGATTTCTTGAGGCAATTTGTTTCAGGTAACTGGAGCTTTCAACTGCAGTTGAGTGTATCCTGGGAACTATTAGGGAGAAAAGAGAGCGCTCAAGCTTTTCAAAATGTTGATGGAATCCAACATAATGAGCATGTAGCTGATCACAAAGATAGACAGATGAGTTTGTTTTTTTTCGAGAACAGGGTTGTGCTACGCAGGAGGGAAGGGAGCCGAACACAATGCTAACCAGCACTGTAAATGTGAAGCTACAGAGGCTCTCAGTAGCACATTATTATTCTCCTACTGCTCCTGTTGGGATAGCTACAGGCTGTATACGTCTTTTTTTCCCCTGCCAGACATCTTTGAATTGAATCAGTGCACAGTCAGCATACAGTAAGCTCCAAGCAAGAACAGCTAAACATTCAGTTTTGTATGGATCCTCTTAAAAGTGTGTCGACAAGTTTCCTCTCCATATGTGTGTGTGTGTTCATCGCCTGCATTTAAAGTCAGTTCAATTTGACTGCTGCGAGATGGAATTGTTTTCCTCATTGGCCAGGTCTACATCATCGCCCCTCACCCAGGTATTTGAAACATTTTCTCTGTTGCCTACTGGGATACTGGTGTGGTGGTGGTGGATGAGGCCCCAGGTAAAACATCACTATTTAGGGCATGGATTCCATGGAGGGCGTAGGAGAGACAAGAGGTTGGAGCAGGTTTTTCTCATGCAGACAGCTCGGATTTAGCCTCCAGTCTTCAGGTCGACAGAGACAGTCATCACACGCCGATGTCTCCAGTTTAGAGGACATATGATAATGAGTTTACTGACTGACATGTGACTAAAACCGTTGGGGGGGGCTACAGCCCGGACAGGAGGGCAGGTTTAAAACAGACTTTGCCAGCAGTCATGGTAGGAATAGATCAGCGTGGTGGTCCCAGGAGCAGATCTCAGGCTAGGTCAATCATTGAGGTAATTACGGCCATGGTTATGGTGTCTGTAGGAAAGGCTGATCTAAGACCCGTGGCTCTGCTGGTAGCCTTGTGTCATTAGAGTGTCCTTGAAATGTTAGAAATGGTGGAAAAGTTTGGAAGTATGAAACTTTCAGAAAATCTGACATAAAAACGGCATCTTGTCCTTAATGTCCTTTAATTTACATGACCAAATGAAGCGATTGGCTGTCTTACCTGTCTGTCACTACTGACCCGTCTGCCTGTATGAACTCTAGCTGTACTCACACTGCACATTAAGTAGAAGAAGTTTGCAAGCGAGTCACTGAAAAGTTGGAATCTCCGACAGTCCACGTTCATGTGTTTTTCGGGCAAAGCTGATGATAGAGCCGTTAGGGGGTCAATTTAGCCTAAATTGCCATTTTAGGGTAATGCATTTGAATCCAGTATTTCACCTCACCTGTAATAAAGCAGGTGCGTTTCAATCTACCTGGGCGGACCACCCAAGAGTGTATGGGAGACAGGATGCCAATAGCACCACTTTTCTTTTATAAAATTAAGCCACGCTTTTGACTGTTACTCCGTCGCCACCGTGACGCTTACTTGTTGCGAATGTCTTAATGCACGGGTTTGTAATTACTTTGTAATAAGCAACAGTCAGGAAAAGTTGCTGATATCTGACAAGCTCAGAAGCATAAGATCACGATGGCTCCTCGATTTCTATCCCTATCAGGGCCAAACAGAACTTTATCTGACCCCTCAGTTTTACATCATTTGCAATTTGCCCCTCACATGTTAGCCTGACGTGCGCTGACAGAAACAGACAGATCTCTCTATCTCAATCCAGCCCTCTCTCTTTCCCCCTCTGAAGTCAAGGGCACGCTTTGAACTCAAAAGAGATTCACTTTTTTCTGCCCTGTCGTCCTTTATTCATTTATTTCTATCTCCCACTGCCCCCTATCCATCATTTATAGCCTCATCCCAGTATCTGCTAATGATACTGATTTCACAGGTTGTCAAAGGCATGTCAGAATTAGGTCTCTACACTAATAGTTTGGCCGCTGGCATGGTCACACTTATATCTACCTGGACAGGTGGATACAGCTGTTGCGCCATGTATACTGGGCACGGGAAGAGACGAGGGACATATCCAGACATGCAAGAGATGAGAATGACAGAGGTGACACATTGAATCTCTTCATGAGGACTAAAATTGAAATGGTGTGACTGAGTGGCGCTTGCTGAAGACATTGCCATCCCAGATCCCCGTCCCCATCACACGCTACATCCTGAATCACCCCACCTCGCTCCACCGTGATTGATTCTCCGCCCAGAGGCTGTAATCCCTGAACCCTTCCCTTTTACTGGACGCTCTCTCTCCTCTCCTCCGCCATACCGTCCCCTAGCACCTGCCAGTTTCCCGCTCCCTGCATGGCATCATCAGCTATGACAAGAGAATAAATCTGTAAGCGGCCACCGTCGCCTAGCATCTGAGGGACGTCCATGACAGCTCTCAATAAACTCCCCAAGATTGTTTTTTTTTCTTCTTCCCTCCTTTCTTTTTTTAATCTCCGACGGCTGACGTTGGAATCCTGCTGTCAGCATAACGGGAGCATATTAGCAGGGCTGGCCCCACCTGGACCCGCCGCTCCCCGACCTGTCCCCTCCCTGTAATTATTCCCCTAGCCCCTTTCCCATTAACCTACTCCCTTTGATCCCCACACATGCTGATATTATGCAAAACTGCTGAATAGAGAGACTAGGATAGTGCAAAACAGCACGCAGGTACCCATGGTTCTGATTTCCTCACTTATTCTCCTCTTCTTTTAGCTCTATCGCCTCCTATTTATCAGCTTCTTTGTCATGGATTAAATTAATTTCAAAGGAGTCTGGGAGGATAGAAAAGGGAGGAAAAAGAGAACAAAGATAGGAGTTGTGGAGAGAGAGCAAATACTGGTATTGGGCACTTTTACAAGCCATCTAGGATGAATAAGGGAGCTGGAAAAAAGGTGCCACAAAAGAAGTATTTCTTTTAGTCCCCTTGCTTGTATCAAGTAAAACGTCTTCATTAGGTCTGGGGCCTAAAAGCAAATATCAGGGCCTGCACAATGCTGAAGGTCTGCGACTGACCTTTCTTTGGTTTTAATCATTGCAACTCTTGACAGCTTAATAAGTTGAAGGTGCTGGGTTGCAGCCTAACTTAATAAGGCCCACACCAGAGCCTTGGCCACCTATGATTGCTCCCATAAGTCTTAGCACATCTGGCGCTGTGTCCTTGGGTGAGAGATATTTTCCATAACTTTCCTTATGCTCAGAAGGCGCCATCACCTTTTATTAAGGATGGGGATGATACAGTGCACAGTGTCCCCCCGTGGCAGAGCATGTCCGCCAGACGTCAGACGTTCATCGCGCTGCACTACAGTCACTATTATCCTTTCTAATGACAACCACAGAGCACGGCAGCTCCAGTGCATCCCACCGTGCGATGTTTAACTCGTTAAATAGTCCAATAATTTATAGGTGTACTTTGTATATCACACGACCATATTTACTTCCTCCCTGCTGAAGTATATTGTTAGGTAGAATATATGCCTTCCATATTCTATGGTTTATTACGCCTGTGGATGAATTACCCACCATTTATGACGCACATAAGGTGTATAATTCTATATGCAGTAAAGTTGGATTTTTATGGAGCTGTAGCTTTTCACCCCCCCCCCACCCCCCAACCACCACCACCACCACCCTCCGCCCCCAGCCCTCCCTGGTCCCCAAAGGAATCAAATTAATCCAAGGCTATATGTGAAGTATTGTTGTATTAAGTTGACTTGCTAATCGTCAATTATATTCATTCTTTGAGAGGAGAAATACCTCGTTCTTTAGCGTGCAGATTAGTTTAGCAGATTTGTGCAATGAAATTGTTTCTGAAAGAAAAAAATGTTGACAAGGGTTATCGTAGTTGAACTCCGTGAACGTGACACTGCTTTCATGTTTTCTCTAAACGGTTTAGAATACAGCAAGGGACGTAGTTTTCTGTCGACCTTTGTATATACTTGCTATTAAAACTGCAGCAATGCCGCGCTGTCATCTGCCACAACTATTTTTGTCACCTTGATATCTCTTCATCATATATCCCTGCAATGACTGATATTCTATACAACTGACAGCCGCACTACCGATGCCTTTTCAATTTGCCGGCACTGAGAAATACCCCAGTGTTCATATGAAAGGCTACCGACTGAGGTGAGCTGCTATTATAAGCAGCTATATTAATAAAGGGGACTGGGAGTTGTTTGATTGGACTGTGACACAGGCGAGCATCAAAGGCCACATCTGGCCACCCACTCATTGTTCAGAACAGATGCTCCTCCACCCACTTTAACATCTTCATTAGTGTTCTGACCCGAAGGACCGGTGTGTCTCGCCGCTGAACGCAGAGGCCCTGCCAGCCCTGACGGCCTCCTTGCTGGAGTCCTCAGTTACCTTTCTCAGAATAAGCCACTGCCTGTCTCTGTTGTATACCTGCGGTTTGATCTCTGCCGTGTGTTAGCAGAGGGGCTAATGTATTGGTTTGAACCCATGAGGTTACTGTTGGAGATATTTTAATGAACGGCCTTTGTTTGGGGCTCCGTTTGCCTCTGTGTGATCGCCACGGAGGCTTCGGCAAGCGCGCGGTTGATTGGGTACCCTTAAAGGTGAGGATGAAAGCCCCTGAGAGCGACACGGGGGGTTGGAACAGGGTGATGTAGAAGGGGAGGAGATGAAGAGGTGGTAAGGAGACAGCATGAAGGCATTAAAAGCAGGCCCTTGCTCTTTTTAAATCCACCCGTAACAGAGACAGTAGAAATTTAAATGTAAATTGCCTATTAGATTTTCATGTAAAGCATCTCTATCCTCCTTTGTGGCTGCAATTGGACGACGTCTGCTCACTTCTCATGAATATAACAATGAGTCAATTATGTGCAATGGAGCCAGTGTACAGATTTTCTCAAAAATCAGTTATTCAGAGACATGTTGAACAAGTGGAGGATAAAGACAAACCCGTAAACAAAGTTTGAAATATACGGACTACATATGTCACACATTGTCAGGGTCATAGCGTTCATTTCATGTTCATGAGTAGAAGAAATCACTTTTTTACCTATTAAAACATGAATCTTATTTGTTTTACAGTTAAAAAAAAAGCTGTGGGCTTTGCCTCAGCTGTATATCTAATTCCATGTTTGTATTTTCACATTGTTGTATATCAAGTTCCCGTAAAGCAGTCCACACGTATCTTAGTTGTGTCACACTGATATAAATTACAGAAGTTTGAATTACACGAGATGGGTTCTTGTAACATACTTTTTGCTCGTTTCACCCTTTGATCCTCATTTATCATGACAGCTCAACTTAGGAATACATTTTTGTATTTGTTCTGTACTCCCCCTTGTTCTCTGTCTCTTGCTTCTTTTTTTTCTCTCTCTCTCTTTGTGGTGAAGACCAAATTGAAAGAGTGAGGCGCCAGTTTAAAGGGCAGACCCAGGTCCCTGCCTCCGGGGCTTTTACATCAGCGCTGACAGAAAGCCGTGTGAACCATTGGGAAATGTTTCATCGGTCACGACACATTATGCAGCCAAGTGAGAGTCACATTAAACTTTTCACTTACTCCGTCATTGCTTCACTTTTATTGTCCGGCACTCCTGCTGACAAATCTGCAACCCCAGGTCCGCTGGAGAGTTTAACAACTCCGAATGTTTCCTCCAATTAATGTAATTCCTCCGGTCTTTGAAATATGAAAATAAATATTGCCGTGGGTCAGTCACGTACACCGGTAGTGTGTGTAGCCTGTGGGACTGGTACCCTTCATTTTACTCGATGAGAAAAAATAAATACCTGATTGATTTGGATAGTTTTAATCAAACACAACGTTGTGTCAGCAGTTAGTAAGACGTGCACATTGAAACGCCTGTTTTACTGATTTAGTGATTGATGGTTTTATTGTTTCTTCTGACATTTGAATGAAAGACATGCACAAATGCACTTTGAAAACATATTGACTCATAAAAGCCTTAACATCTTTTATGACGCAACAAGATAAATAGGTTGTAACTTACGGTGATATTTGCTTTAGCGTATCTCACTTTATGATTATTTAAACTTCTTCATTTTCTCCTTTCTTTTTCCTCTGTAAAAACATCTCCCCGTCTCGTGAGAAGTCAATACTTTTTCTCTCTATTCTCTTGTTTCAATAGCTGATCTGTGACTCAACCTATTTTCTCTATGCAAGTGTAATCGGTTCCTCCACAGACTGAATCCATGTTGTATACAAAGCATGTTGACTACGATTCCAAGGAGTGGAGAGATCCCCGCTGTTGCACACTCCGGGAGTGAGCGGGAATGGAAAGGATGGCGAGAACGAATTGTAAGGCTTTGGGAGTTTCCTAGTTTGGGATTTAATCATTTGGATTTGGCTGTGGAACTGATGGATTTGACGCTGACAAGGGGATGTGCCGTAGGTCTGACTGCAGAGGATCTCCTGTGCCCGTTGGATTTGTCGGCCCATGAGGGTGGCAGAGCCGTGCTGCTTTTGGTCAGCATAAAACCATTACAGGGGCACACGCATGACAAGGAATTTCATCAGGATTATTCATGTATGGAGCCACCATTTTTAAGCTCCAGAGAAAAGATATAGACAGGCAGCAAGATAAACACTGCTCATTTCTACTCTAAATTATTGTTGCAATATTTTTTACCTCCGCCAAAGAGATCCAATAAATTACTGTTTAGGGTTATGTTTTGATTGTTTGTCTGTCTGTCAGAAGGATTACTCAAAATCTACCAAACTGATTTCCGAGGAACCATTACATTTTGAAGTGGAGAAGGAATTTTTTTCACTTTAAGGATTTTAGAGACATTTTTTAAAATGTTTTTTCATTTTCACCATCCAGATAAAATAAACTGGATTGTCTTATCTAATAAGCTACAACACTGAATTAAATGCATATAATATTCTTTTAATTTTAGCTTTTTATTTAAGTATTTTAGCAGCATTTGCATTTCATCACAATGCTGCAGCAACATGTGGCACATGTCAGCAGGCCATACAGAAAAGGGGATACTTCCCATACGCAAGTCAAGATGGCTGCCCTAATGGTCAGTCAGCCTCAGCGACCCCTTGATCATGCCCTCTACCGCCTTGTTATGTGTGAAACCCACAACAGGCATTATATTTGATATCAATCTGAATTTCCTTCAGCCTTGGGAGGGGAAAATGTTCACAGGGGTCAGCCAAGGGACATGCAGAGAGATGCTGAGTGTGAGAGAGGGAGAAAGAGCAGAGAAAAGTGGAAGAGAAGGAGATTAGGGGGAAAATAAATGTAACATGGACAAGAGAGCTTTATTAATAGGATTATAGGATCATAGATTTCGATATATCATTGGTTCGTAGAGGGGAGTGAAAATGTCAGGGAACACAGAAAAGAAGGGGAGAGGAGAACAAGAATTTGTTAACAGTAATTTATCGGATCTGTGGCGCTCAGAGGTGAGACCGTGATTTGGCTGAGGAGATAAGTTTCTACAGGGACAGAGCTGTTGTCTGTTGAGGTAGTTAACTTTTTAGAACAGACGTGCAGGAAGAAAGGACGGTAACCACAACACATCATTAAACTTGGCATTTCATCCTTGTAAATAGAGTCCAAAACGGTGTCCTTCTCGAAATTTATTTGTTATTTTGTGACTTTATATTGTGAGGCTATATACAAAATCACTTTAATCACTGAACCTGCTATTGCTGATATGCCACTTCATAAAATGTTGTTTATTGACGCTATATAGCCAGTGCCAAGCTGTGACTATTCACTGAAGCTAGACAATAAAAGAGACAGCCACCTTTAATGGGAGGAGGAGCATTTGCTTGTTACTAAACACAGCAGTTAACCTCTTTCGCACACATTAGCAGGACCAAGTGTTAAATCTTATTTCTATTACTTTCCCCACTCACTTTATGATAGCTATAGCGCTCTCAAAGAAATTATATTGCTATTTTGTAATGACCTTTTCTTGGTTCATTAAGCACAAACATAGGCCTGAGTGTTGAGGAGATCTAAGCTATTACAGAATGACTGACTGCTCTGCAAAATACAGCAAAGGCAACTATTTCTTTGGTTTCAATTATTTGTTACTTATATTTACACGTTTCAGGAGCCACCATCTATAAATTTACATTATACTGTTTCCATTTTTTCAAGAGTGCCACAGATTATCAGCATAGGGTTTACATGAAGCTGCTAAATGAAGGTAAAGTAGTGTGAAAAATAACAACAGGTATGAGTATAAAGCTTATATACACAGTCAATCTGTTGTATGGCTACACATGTGGATTTACACTGTAAGAAAATGGTCCTGTCAAAACAGGAGGCTGTTGTTCTCTGCTTTTTATCTTGGCGCACATTGAGTCTATCCATAATTTTGTTTTACTTGTCAAAGATAACTGACAAAAGCATGTCAACAATAAACAAGAGGAAAATGTGTAAAAATAAGACAATGTTTCATATAAAGATATTCCTAAATAAATAAGTGAAGAATAAAATATAAATATTAAGTATAATGAAAAGAAATAAGATAAAAATCAGAAACACTTAAGGCATGAAACAGTATAATAAAAAGAATAGAGAGAAATACGAATAATAGACCGATAATAATCTAATAATTATGAGTAAGAAGGAGAAAAAAATATTGATCCAGTAACGAATCAAATAGAGGGATACTCTACCAGAATCCAATTTAAAGCTTGTGGAAGAAGAAGTCTTTTAATCTGTTTTTAAAAGAGAAAACAATTTGAGCAGACCTCAGGTCAGGGGGTAGAGAATTCCATAGAGACGGCTCATAACGACTGAAAACACCATATGCTTATAAACGGGCACGACAGTAATGTGTGTGCATTATTATGTGATTTTCTCTTTGAGCTTGTGCAGGTTGACTGTGTCACTGAAGTTAGTTGATGCGTGGTTCAGTTCTTACTCCCAGAAATGTAACATGCCAATAATCCTCCAGTAGCTTCCACCACTGTGTTGAGTTTTCTCTCGCTGCTCACATGGCAAAGCCTTTATGCTCCTTCATATAAGAATTTAGTTACAGTTCTCCGCTGCCACTTATTATCTCAGTGTCATATTATATTCACCACAGTGGAGACCAGTGGAGATGTGTTCAACAGCTTTCCTTCCCTCTCTTGTGTGACTTGGACTAGTTCCAAAAGACTCCAAACCTTTCTAAAGTACAACTTTCTGATGCTACTGCTAAAACCGATAGCTTTCCTAATCATTTCAAACACGAGGAATCACTCCAAAAACGTCGCACTATATCTGACAGGATTTCTAAGAGCCGGGCAACATCTATTTTAAGCACAAAGACGAGAAATCGGGCTATCGTTTAGTGCACATCTTTTTCTGGTGGGTGAGGGGGCGGAAAGAGGGTTGAGATTTGAAATGCCTCAGTCTGATGAGCTTTGACAGTAATGCAGCCGCATTGGCAAATGTAGCAGATTTCTATGACACCCATGTCATAGGGCTGTGGTTATGCCTCTGCTCGATCATTAGAAGAGACTTCTAAGAGAGACGAGTGAGAATGAGTAATGGTGCTGAAGCGAGCTTGTATAAACATGTCAGGGAGCAGAAAAGTTCTCATGTCATCGAGGTATTTTACTCTCAGAGAGTGACAAACTAAATAGCTGAAATCCCCTCGGCTAAAATCTCCACACTCACATTACAGTATTGGCCCCTAATGCCGCTAGAATGTGACAATCGCATCTGAAGCATTTTACATATCCTTTCTCCAACAACCTTGTTAGCCTACTGTGTTTGTTTCCCCTTTCCGACCCCTCCCCCTGTATTCCTCTGCAGGCGAGGCTTTTGGAAGTGGTGATGAATGAGTGGTAGTTGACTCATTATTAAAGGTGGGAGATGATTAATAAAGACCATGTGTGTTTTCCTCTACAGTGTAAATAAAATATATCATTCACGTAATGCAGGGCCGGGCCCGGGAGAGTGATTTATGGTGTGTTAAAATGCACGAGGAGCCAAAGGCTGAGGCCCTCTCAGACACACAGCCGTGACAGTGCCCTACCCCGCCGCCTCTACATGGCTTGGAGATCTCACACTCCTGCTCCTGCTATCGCTCTACGTTTCCTTATCTCGATTTCCGCCATGCTGGATTTATTTGTCTCAGACTTTCGGGAGAGTTCCCAAGATTGTTCTGAGGTCGTTCGGAGCTGATATTAATGAGACCTCCCATAACCTTACATTTCACAGTCTTGTGTGTGTTTTTTGTCATAGATGAGATTTTTTTTTCTTCTTCCTGTGATTGAAGAGTCACAGGACTTAAAAATAAAAGACAGGGACACATGGCCCAGATTTAGAGGGCATGTACTACGAGGAATCCTCTGCTTTAAAGGAGACTCACTACTCATCCTTGATGTCCAGAGGAAGACACAGTGGATATGCCAGTCTCTTTGGCAGGTGGCCGCCACTCAGCAGCCAAGGTATTGATTCACTTTAGACCTCACCTTATTTCTCAAGTTTAAATCCTGATGGAGTGTCTCTCTTTAAGTGTTTCAGGGTAGACTTCCAACGAGGCCCGTGGATTATCTCCTCATCAATCTCAGCGGCTGTTTTCGAAGCCACATTAGGAAGTAAAGGTTTGAACCCCCTCGTTAGTTTTGGCTCCGACGGCACCTACTACGATGTAGACACGTGGAAATTGAAAATGTGAGACTCAAATGTTCAGCGTACCAAAATTGCACCAGCCTTTGTGTGACCGATATATCAGCATGAGGGAGAGAGAAAACAAAGCAGTCATTCAGTCGGTTGTTTTTCTCTTTTTCCAGAATGCAAAAATTGCTGTGTAGTCAACCTCTCTTTTTTTTCTCTCGTTGTGATAACTCTGGTTTCACTTAGGATTTTGGGATTTCTGGTTTATAATATTTCTCGGGCTTAAAGGCAGAAACATTGTCCTTTTCTTCAACTGTGTTACAGAGCGGCCTCCATCGTTTTGCCTGTAACGGCACAGAAAAGCAGATGTCTATATGCTAGTTTTACAGCTGTGAATAATCATCCCACAAAGTCGCGGAGAGAAAGAGACGCTTGCAGAGATGCGTTGGTTTTCACATGGGCATTTTATTGAACCCTTCTAAACCCTGCTTCCCCTGGTGGAGATTACCTCATGTCTATTTCCTTAATATGTTCCCTGTATAGTCCTTCAGAGGATACCACTGTTTGTTTTCTTTCCTCAGCCATTTCCACAGCGTTGTACAGTGAAAGTGGAACAAACGTGTCTATTTGATTACATATTGGAAAACTATTCCTGTCAGACGCGGCACAGCTTACACTAAATCAGCTGCACATCAATCGACTGCAGCCTAAGATATCTGGAAATTCTATTCCGTAAATGTGTGTGTGTGTGTGTGTCTGCGGGAACTTGTGCATGCAGAGTACGTGCACAAAGACAGAACATGTGTATGTAAGTGTGTGTTTTTGACATCAAAAAAGACTGACAATGGAACCTTGAGTAGCCCCATGATTCAGTATCCTGCCCGTTCCCCATGGTTCCTGACCTGGGGGAAGGATCCGTCTGTCTTTTGGCAGGCTCCATAACCGCTGCCCTCCCTCACTGCAGTTATCATCACTTCGTCTCGAGTAGGAAAATAGGGACACAAGGATGGAAGCTTGCAGCTCACTGAGGCTGTTTTTTGGGTTACAGCTATTTTGCAGAGTTTCTTTTTAAGTCAGGCCCTTCCAGGCCCACTGGTGGCAGCTGTCTATTGCGCTGTTCACTGGGGGCATGCCCTGGTTTCATGCGTGTGTGTATGTGTGTGTTGTGGCGGTACTGATGGAGAGAGAGAGCAAGAGAGGGAGGAAGTGTGTGTGTGTGTGGGGGGGGGGAGATGGAGGAGGGGAATAGAAACACTCCCGTTGTGCCACTGTGCCCCAACCTCAGCCAGGGTGACACACTTACCAGCCAACAATCTGCCACCTTGCCCTGACGCCGCAGGAAAAATGCGCTCTGCCTGTGAATGGGGGCACTGGGTGCAGAGTGAAACCTGTTGGAGGAGATACCTAAATCAGGCTGCCGGGGAGGCGGATGTTAATGTGCTGTCTCCGGGTCTTACAACACGGGGTCGGAGCCACAGACTCTCGCTGAGTGAGGCTATATGGCAGTGGCTCCCTCATACCCTTTGTTTACACAGCCAGTGGAGTGGGACGACTTTACCTGGACCCATGGAGTTCGCTCCCTCAAATCCTCCAATATGTACAAGTGAACATAAGGAGCTTAGCCCAGAGATGGCAATTCAGTGTGCTCTCCCGGCCGTCCCTCTGGAAATGACAAATTAGAGATGTTAAACAGCCTGGTGAGGGTATTACAACTAAAGAAGCATTTTGGGGAGTTATGTACCTACAAAGAGTTATTACTACAAGCAGCCATGCTATAAGCTCAGGCTTAGGCTTAAGTTCAAGTATTAACTACATCTAATATGCTCAAGTGGAATTGATAACATACAAAAACATACATTGCTTGCTAGTCTTGAGAAATAAATATATAACATCACTTCCAGACTTGGTCGTGTGTGAGATGAGTGACAGTCGTAAATATGTATTTTTCCCGTCTTCCTCAGACACAGACTGGATCAAAAAGCTCTTTGCTCACCCAGTAGGGGAAGTCAGACCTCGCCCCTCCTTTCACCGAAACTAGTGCCCAAATCACACGGAGGCGCAGTAAGAGCCATGTTTAAGCTAATATACAGCATTTTCACGGAGTGGGTGTAACTGACACCAATCCCGGTGGGGCAATTACAAGAAATTAATTACCAGCCATTCCTGTATTAATGGTTTATTCCAAAATAAAGCAAGCTAATTTATTCATTTTGACACAGAAAATTGACTCAATGAGGATTATAAAAAGCTATTTGCTAAACAAAATGGGAGTGAGGAAAGGGAAATGAAGTAGGGGTTAAAAAAAGACAACGTGAAAAATCCTTCAAAATGCGGTAATTAGTGAGTGATAATGGCAGCGCCTCGTGCTGTGCTTCCCCCAAATCCCACTCTATGTATTTGGCTGGGCCTCGACAGACTTTTCCCAGTTTATGCTCAGGTTTCCCTTCCTGTTTACCCCGGACTGGAGTCGCCAGAAAGGAAGTGGAATCTCCGCGGACACAGAGGGTGACGAGGAGGGGTGAGGTCCTGCGGGTCTGGGGCCTACGAGCGAGAGGACAAAATGGGTGGCGTTGTCGGGGGAGCAGAAAGAGGGAGAGAGTGGGGGTGACAACACGAGCCGAGCGAAGTGGGGTGGTGGGAAGTAAAGGAGAGGGAGTCCGAGAGTGCGCTCTTGACAGCCTGAGAAACCTTGAGGTGCCATCTGGTGTGAGGGGGGGGCCAAAGGACAGGGCTCAGCGACCTTTGACCCAGATCCCTCTTTTAGCAAACATCCCATGGCTGCAGATTTATGGGCTGCAGAGGAACAATAACTGTCAGAGAGCCGAGGGGAAGGCAGGCAGCGCTCCATTATCTTCAGGTGACTAGAGACTTGAAATGAGTCCAAACATAGACGTCCAGGATGTGGTGTCTCATTTGTGAGTTTGACCTCGCAGCAGCTCAGACAACACGGAGAACTAGAGAAGGAGGGTGTTTCACATTCCACCTATATACTTACACAGGGTTAAATTTGTTGGTTCTTCTGACTTAACCAAGGGTTTATTTAGTAAAAACTTTAGTGAGCTTCCAACTTTTTTTTCGCTCTTTTCCTGCTCTAGCTTTTAGATGAGAAAAATCATTACCAGGAGACAGGGGTGAGGGTTGTGTCAAAGGCTGTGAGTTAGGGGGCACAGTTGAGTCTAGTTTGTTTATAGTGAGAAAATGAAACAAGGGGCTGTGCAGAGCAACTGTTGTTGACTGTGTTTTATGCGTAAGAGGAGAAACAAATAATTCCTATATTAACAGGAAGAACAGTCTGTTTTCAACTGATTAGTTTGTCTGTGTGAACATTCAGGGCTGTTTCTGCCTCCTGCCAAACTTTCAGTTTTCAGTAAAGTCGGCAGCACAACAGCAATAATGGCAACTGCTCGGGGACCACTGCGCCGAGATCAGTGCTGCCTGAGGAGCCGATCAGGGCACCCTGTGGCAAACGCAACCCCGAACAACTAGTGCAGCAAACCCCCCAATCACACATACATCACACAAGAACACAGACACACACCTCTTCACTCGGCTGTAGAGAATAAAAACTCCCTTTAAGAAGAATAAGAACACGACACTCGTGACAGCCAGCTGCCATTCACCATCCCATTTAATTTGTGCGACGGAGATCAATAAATCATATCTCTCAGTTTACTTCATTTCTTTTCATTACCCACTCGACTCTGTTTGCCTTCTTTACCCCTCTTTTTTATTTTGCATCTTACGTGGGGGATGGGCAGGTCTATACATGGGCCCGGGCCTGAATAGACTTTTGTTTGGCTCATTTCTTCTGGTTCTGACTGAGTCAGCCGCAGGCCGCACGTGACCAGGGCCGTCTAGGTCTCAGATGTGGGCAGGGCTGTCTGGTTGCTTAGTTAGCATTCAGACCGTCCGTGCTATAGCACCCGCTAGATAAGTCTGCTATGGTGGCCTGTGCAGGACAAGCTTTCTTATAGACAGGCTGGATTAGTTGGGCCAAACAGAATCATTTTTTATTTCTCTCTCTCAGACTTGTTCAGGTTCCTCTCTTGATTCAGCTTCTTCACACACACTCAAAACAAAAATAATTAGCTCTAAAGAGTCAACACCTATTGGGAAATGTTGATGTAGATAATTATGCAAATGAGATCAGACGTGATGATATATATGAAGAGCCCTCTATTCAAGTGTACTTATAGTAGTGCTTTATAATAGGAAAACATGCATGTGGTATGTTTGAGCATTGATCTGTTGATGTCACATGTAAACAGATTTCTCTCCTCCTTTTTTGGACTCTATTATTTAAATATGCTTTTCTTAATTAACTCTTTATGTGAAACTGACATGTGTAGGATTCCTATGGATAACCTAAATAACTCTCCAGAGTGCCTCTCTTGTTCCTGCTTTCTCTGCCTCGCATTGTGCAGCGTAGTGACATCACGGATAATGAAACCCGCTGGCTCGCGTGGCATCTCTTAGTAGGCGGCCCGGAATTCCAGACATTTACTCCTATCAGGAAGCGCCGAGATCAGTAATGCTAACTATGTGGATCATTCTGAGAAGATTGGACCGCAGCCGGCATGTCCTCATAATAATCCTGCGCGTTTCGGCAGTACGTCTCAATCGAGCGCCACAACAACCCAATGCCTCCATTGTTCCAGTCCTCCTTTTGTGATGCAGTCAGGGGAAGAAAAAAAAAGCAGCGAGCGGCCCTTTAGATTTCATTTCTTTTCTAATGGCATGAAAAGATTTCATTGAAGTGCAGATTGAGTGTGTGCCGCTGTGGGTTGTGGAGCGAGGCCAAAAGCTCTGTGCCCGCGAAAATGCCCTGACTGGGCAGCATCATTCCAACACCATGATGTTCCGATGTTCTTCATTGAGGCCGGACAGCGTCATAGCAACCCCGAAGAGATGCATAAAAGATGACAGCGGAGACGCCACGTTTTTCCTTCCACAACAAGAAGAGACACACGTTTGGCTGGTTGCAAGCTTTCCGAGGTCAAATGAGGATGTTCTGACCAAATCATTTGATGCTGTGTTTTTTTCCTTCTGGAACAAAAGAAAACAGTGAATTCATTCAAATGATGCATCCACATTTCTGCAGACGAGATCCCCATTTGCATTAAATGTAACTTGTGTGTATTCTCATTCTTCTCACATGTCTTCACAAATACATGGATTGAAGTGCAGTGGGGCTGTCAGTCTGCCTAATTGCTGTCTACTCCCGTATGCACACATACCAGAGAAGCTCTGCTCTGGTAACTCTTGTTGGGAGCATATGCTCATGTAAAGCACAGGCGACTGTCTACAAGTCCATCATCTCATAACTCCTGATGACCAGAAGACACAGCTCTCTGTAGTAAAGAGAGATATTTAACCTGACTTTCAGAGATGGAGAGAGTACGAGAATACGCTCAACTACTTAATCATTAACTTTACCAACTGTATATTCTGTTTAAAAAGCAGGAATAGTTGACTTATGTATAAATAAATAACACTACAGGTGATTGCATTGCACTGTTAGTTAATTGTTGAGTCTTGGTGTTGGTCCATTTCTGGAGGTGGGGTCAAATGTTAACCTGCCCGTTTTGATCAGACGATCAATTCCCTTTTTCCACTTTAAAAATATAAAAAAGTCACCATGTAACACAATGCATTGTACAAATGTAGTGAAGTAGAAAGTACAGATGATTGCTGTTATATTTACTGTTGTGAAAGGGACTCACCTGAAAATATATAAGTAAAGATACACAAAAACTGTACTTAAGTGCAGTAATGAAGTAAATGCACTGCTACATCCCATCTCTTTCTTAAGGCTTCATCTTCTTTAGGACAACTTGTTTTGGACTGTGATGGTGAAAGGAATGGACAGATACAGTGGTGATAATTGCTTGATGTGCTTAACTGTACATCCAGTTCTAGTTCACATAGAAGAGATAATGTAAAAAAAACACAAACACTTGTTTTTGCAATTTCCTCCTGCTCCTCTGAGTGCCTTGCTCTGCCTGCAGCACACCTCTTCTGTGTAAAAAAAAAGTGACAAATGTATGTCACTAAATAAATTCAGAAGGAAAAAGGGGGGTGAATGCGACGTGTGTATCTACAGGAGAATGAGTGTACAGCATGCACGGTAAATGTGTGTATCAGTGTGAGACGACAAACCGGCTGGAATGGGATGGGTGGAAGAGAAAGCAATATTGTCCTATAGGGCTCAGACACTCATGAAATTAATCTATTATCTTGCTGTGCAGCTGCCATGTACGATACAATGTGCTTGACAATTCCTTGCGCCAATGTGACTCCGTGACATTTGCCCATTCACCGAGCTCGCTGACACCAACAGGATCTGGCCTCGCCGTCAAATTAAGGCAACGAGTGGGGAAATGAGAGCGGTGGCATCGGAGAGCCAGGGAGAGCCCGAGAGGCAGGATAGATTTCCCCTTGTGTTTAAAGACCTGACCTAAGCACCTTGCCCAGGGGCTTTTTATCAGCTGGAGCTGAAAAACACCTTCAGGAGGGAGGCGGCGATATAACCACAGCCGGTTGTAATGGCGTGACAAGGCTGAGCTGTCCTTGCACACCTCTCGACTCTCTCCCCCCCCACCCCCTGCACCACTGTCCCCGCTCCTCTCTCCCTCCCTCTCTGCTAGACCGGGGTCCACTATATCTCAAACTTTGTCCAGTTGGGAATGGGCAGGCTTTAAATGCCTGTCGCCCGGTGTCACAGAAGCGGCTGCACACGGGGTGTCCAGTGTCACAACACAGACCGGGCCCTGTCAAGGGCAAAATGAATTTGTTGGAGGAAGGGAGGGAGAAAGGTGGAGGAGGAGAGAAAGAGAACAGAGGAAGGATATATTACGGGGGAATGATGAATAACCCGAAGGTGCACAGATACTCCACAAACGATGAGGCGAGAAAGAGGGGTGAGGTGTTGGGAGGAAGTGTGGTGTGTGTGTGTGTGTGAGTGTGCCTGCGTGCGTGTAGAGGAGGGGGGGGTCTGGCCTGGCTGTTACTGGCTCAGGTTTACGGATAGCGGCTGTCAGAAGAGCAAGGTTTTATTTATTTATTGTTGGTCTGCTTAAGAGATGGTGAAGGTCAGGCTATGTGTCTGCTCCACAGCTTTGTTATGTGAACTGGATCAATTTATGAAATATGTCTGTTAACAATGCGGCCGATGTAATCTCTCTCCCCCTCAGGTGCATTCTTTCTTTGGCCCCCCCCAACTTCTCCTTTTCTACTATTTCTGCTCCTGCTGTTGCCACCGCTCCTGCAGTGACCATGGTAACCTCATGACTATATTTGCTGCTGATGCAACAAGGTTCTAGGATGAAGGGGTCAGTATATTATTTCCTTGAAGAAATAAACCTGACAAATGTAATTCTCTTTAACTGAGGGTCTGTCAGCTGTGATCACAGTATCAGTGTGTTTAAGGGTTCGTGTCTGGGTTATTTATTGTTTAATAGCACAAAGAGAGGTGAGTTCTTTTGTAACTCAATTTGAAAGTAGTGTATTATATTTCAATTCCACATCACAAGCTTATCCATTATATTCATTCTGTATTCCTGCTCTGCAGCGCGTGCTGTGATTGACTACCACCTTTTACACTAATGTGTCAGCGTGCATACACCGCATTGTATTTATGCAATATGCATATTGTGTAATTCCCATAATTTATGTGTCCCCTGTTTGTGTGTTTGCTTTTAGTGTGACAGGTCATTGCTAAAGAGTCAATTTCACATAACGTGATGAACCAAATGGCAGCTCGTACATGCAAAGAGGCGTCAGGATTTGATGGATCAGTAAACCAGTGTGTGTAGCCGATGTCCGTCTGCAGTGTGTGTGTCTGTGTGTGTGTGTTTGTGTGTGTGTGTGTATGGTATTTACAGGGAGAATTGCCACAGTGTCTCTTTTCTTTCCCTCTCAGTGAGTTAAAAGAATGTTCTTTCTGGACTGTCTCCGGCAGGTCCTCAGACAACCCTGCGCCCTAACCATTGTGACCACAACTCCCTCTCACAATGTCAACTTGTGTATGTTCAATCTGCCCTGAGCTGGAGCCTGATTCATTCTTAAATATACTGTACATTATTTAAATATACCTTACACGGTATTGTGTAATCTCTGCTGTATATTACATATTTCTTCATAGACAGAGCCTGTGCTTGTTGCTCTTTCTCATCTCACTCGGAACGTCTGGGAAGCCAGACAGACTGTGGTCTGGATCACTGCTGCACCACCGGGCCCTGCGGCCTTTTCCTTGGTCAGTAAACCAGAGGAGGATCAGTGGGCCATCTATCTCTCTATCCATCTCTCCATTCTCCTGTTGGAAAGCTCAGTGTTCACACAGTTTGGGTCAAACCTCAGAGCATGTCTGATCAGTCTGAAGATACCATAGTGTTTGAGTGGATCCCTTTTTTTATTCCGTGGTTCAACCAGAGCGAAAGGAGGATAAGAGCATGTTGTTTGGAACGCGGTCGCACATCTGACTTTAATAAAGCGCTTTTTGGTGGAGATGAGTCACAGTGTGTGTCTTTCCTCTAAGTGAACCAAAGGTAATCTGGGACAACTAGGGCTCAGGGGCAGCTGGTGTGCGCGTACGTATCCGTGTGTGTTTGTGTAATTTTGTGCTTTATATGTGGTGTTGTGTGGGTCGGCTGGGAGGCGGGAGAGTGACAGGGGGTGAGTAAACAGTTTGGGAAAGAGCAACAAGGGGAAACGCAGGGCGGCCAGATTGTTTTGGATTGCTCGGGGGCCAAATAATTTATAGACGTAAATATAAACAGAGAGCGGGAACAACTAATCCCTCCGAATGCAAGATTAAGAAATGAAATGATTCCAAGATGACCCTTGATTACAGAGTGAGGGTGAGTTTGATGGAAAGGGCATGTGACATGGGTACTCAGCGGCGGGCGAGGGAAACCAAACATGGAGAGGAAAAACCGGGCCATGCAAGGTCCAAGTGATAATTTGCACTTTGTGAGTGACGTAAATAAGGGCTTTGCAGATTTCGGGCCCGAAAGCCATGACCATGTAATTATCACAACTTTCAGATCAATATCCTCTCATTTGCCGAACAAAGCTGCAATCTAACCATCACTCCTCCTCGCTCCCTCTACTTGCATGTGAGTGAGTGACTTTGACAACTACACTCTATGTGTGCCCAGTTTTTAAAATAGCTCGTCATTTTCGCTCTTCTGCGGCGACACGTTGAGCTCTCCCACGCACATAGTATCGTTTTTTTACGAAATACTTCAACGTGGAGCATGTGCTCCTTTGCCCCGAATATCAAGCAACTGTCACTGATAGAGAATTTGATTGATCTGTACATTTGTATCCCTTCACCCTTATTCAAACTGTGGATTCATCTAAATTCTATGGAATCTACAGCAACACATTTCTCTTTTTCTCCTCTTCTCCTTTTCGCCCTCAGACTTCAGAAGCTTGTAGGTCTTTAATTATGTATAATATTCTTTTGCCCTGTTTTATGGAAACTCCAGACTGGATTCGCTCAAGTCATCGACTTGAAAGTTTGAAAACCTCCAGTGACAAGAATATTAATGTGCCAGCAGTGTCATATCTGTTTCAGCTCATGCATATTCAATGTCCCCCCAGCTCTCCAAGATTTATGTCAGACTTTGCCGGAGTGTAGTTTTCCACCATTGGAGATAATAGCATGCTAAATTGATGTTATCGGGGGCAGGTTTCTCCCTCTCTACTCCTCTCCAGGTCGGGGGGTTGGGAGAGGGGAGCGAGGAGCGAGGAGAGCGCAGGAACCCACTCGCCTGGCTGCTGTTCAGACGCTTGGTGGCTCTGGTGCTCACCTCCACCCACCGGCCTGCTCTGTAGTAGCAGCGGACTGAAAACCTCCGTCATGGGGGAGAGGAGAGCATATTTTGGAAGGAGATTAGGGGGCGATCCTGTGGATTATCTTTTAATTAAGGATGGTTGAGTTGTGCCCACTCTGGTGGAGCAAACGCCCAGCTGCTAATGAAGTTTAAACAGACATACTTTATTTAATTACCGCTAATCGCTGGGGCCCAAAGTCCGGCCCTCTTTGATCTGCCTGTCGCACTGTAATCTTCCTGGCAGATACCATCTCCCGTTCTACCCGGATCCCTTTTAGAAGTTGCTACGGGAGGTCCAAGATTAACCATGGGTTAATTGAGACAGCCGAAGTGGAAATGTGTGTTTGTGTCTGTGTTAGCGTGTGTGTGTCTATGTGTGTCTATGTGTGTGTGTGAGACATAGAGAGATAGAGGACCGGAGCGGGAGAGTGGTAGAGGGAGAGAAGGAGGGAGGATGGGCAGTGGGTTGATTGATGTGTTTGTGGTCTTAGAAGTCATCCTGTTTTCTCAGTCTCTTGCTCACTCTCTCTCTCTTTCTCTCTCTCGCTCACCCGTGCTCTCTCTCGCTTTCTCTCTCAGTTCAATTTAGTTCTTGCTCTCTCTCCCTCTCTCTCTCTCTTTACTGGTGAGTTGCGTCATCAGGATGTGTTGGTCACACGTTGCCTGGTTGTTTGACTTTTGGGACACTAGGGGGCTGTGATCATTCCTGACCTATGACAGTATTTTCTTTCACGCTCTAGACAAAGATTCGTGGACATAAACTAAAATGTCCCCCAAAGCACGATGTTATGTTTAGTGCAATATTTTGAATTATTTATTTTATTCAGAATTCTGTAGAATTTCCAGTACCTGCGTCATAACTAACCCCAGTGTCAGATGGATTTCCCTTTTTTGTGTTTTTACCAGCCGGGTCACAGTGTGTACCTACAAATACCTTTATCACCAAGTTATCGTTTACTATTGTTTAACTGGGACCATTGTTGTCATTGTTCATATCAATGTAAGTGGATGGTGAGCAGCTGTTATCTTTGTACGGTTCAGAAAGGTCAGCAGGGGCGCAATAGAGCTCAGTGAGCGGCTTTTGTGTGGCTGGGGTGCATGTGTGTGTGTGTGTGTGTGTGTGTGTGTGTGTGTGTGTTTGTGTGTGTGAGAGAAGAGGAGGGGGTGAGGGGGGTGTCTTTAGCTGACCAGGGGGAGCCACGGGCTGCCTGTTAATTGGGTTAGTGCAGCGACCAGGGGCAAACCGTGTGACTGGAGAAAAATACTGTGAGAAAAAACCCTGAGAGGCACTTTTGTCTCAGCAGAGACATATGGCAGAGGAGCTGTGAGCACACTGAGTCTTCATCTGGAGGGACCGAATGAAGACGTGTGAGAAAGAGAGAGGGAGAGAGAGAGAGAGAGAGAGAGATGCATGTTTCCCCAAATTAATGTGGTATCCCCAAATCGAGTGAAAAAGAGCCAGAGGACACACTTGCTGTGGTAAACTGATCTCCCTATCGGTATCACTATCTAGCATGTGCACATCATCGCGCGCACACACACACACACACACACACACAAACACACACATACACACACACAGACACACAAACTCAACATCCTTTGTCTCTCCAAATCTCTCACACCCACCCTCTCCAACATCTCTCCTCAGTCTTTACCCTTTCAATATGTTTCTACTTCTTCCCTTCACCCCCATTTTCTCACCCGCCCGTTCCCATCCTCCACACCTGAAAGATTGACAATAACTGAGTGATTTATATTCCGATAAGAGATGTTAACTAAATCGTTGCATGCATATTCATACCTGAAGCTCCTGATTAATGCCGGCTTCGCCATAACAGAAAATGTGTATTGTTTTCTTTTCCGTTGTAACATGAACCATGGAGTCAGTAAAGGCCGTTACGTGCCTCACAAAGAGATTTACTGCTTTAATTATCCAAAGTAAAATGGCAAAAATTATTCATAGCCCTGCTTAAAACATGGTTGATGGAATTATGCATCGCAATTTGTGAATAATTGAATCTTTCCTTCAGATTGTGACAGAATAGTTAATTTATTAATAGACGTACACAAAGTTGAGTCAAAGCCTTGGTCGGTCCTGCGGGTAGAGCTGCTTTCAAGAGAATGAACCCTTGTTAAATAAGTTACAGAACATAGTCCTGCACAGACGTCTGAGCTGCAAACAAACCCATAAGACAGAAAGGGGAAAGGGGGAGACAGAAAAGGGAAAGAGAGAGAAAGTGTCGGTGGTTTTGCAGACACCGGGTGTTAAACACAGTGACGTCTCAGAGGCCCCTCGGTGGAGGAGATGAAATATTAAATGCTTCAGTGTTTATTAACGGGATGAAACAAAGGGCTGCTTCCCTTTGACTTGTGCACGTTGACACTTGGCACAGAACAAACAAAATCAAATATGGTATTGATCCATAATGGATGAAAAGGCCAACTTTGAATCAGAAGCATTATTTAAGAACTAGGAAAGGGAAGAAACAGAGAACAGGGAGACACGCTGATAGTAAACATCAACATTTTGTCAGGGGCCTCTCCGATACATGAGACTGGTTCTGTCTATAGCACACAAGTTCAACACACACAAGCTTCCAAAATATCATGGAATCAACATATTTAGTGACTGTGCAGCTTGTTTTCTGATGAAAAGTCGGTGTTAATAGTTTGGATCCAGTCTTAATCGATCAGAACCATAACAGGAAATTAATTCAGAATGGAGTTTTTTGGGGGCGTTGAGTTAGGAAGTGTAATATATCACCTGTGTTTGGTGACAGTGCTTGATGTAAGCCACTTTGCATTTCCTTCATAGTTAAGTAGGGCGAGGGTGACATTTAATGTTGTTAGCAGTTTAACCCTCGGCCCTGTCCTTGAGGCCCTGTCATGTCCGAGTGGCACCCCAACTAAGCACTTTTGACACGGGGGCTCCGGGCTTGCGGCCCCTGCCCCGTTGACAGTTCCTAACAAAGGGCCCCTCTTCCATTGATTGCCTTTTGCTGTTATGCAAATTCGAGTCTCACAGCTTCCCAACACATGGACGAAGGTATGGGGGGGGTTACGGCTAGTAGCAAAGTTTATTTTTGTATGTTTGGTCGGATTTTCTTCTGTCGTGTCATCGAGGGTAAAAGTCCTGTCCCTGCAGTTGCAGACCCGCTGCCTCGATTAGGTTTGCTTCTTTATTCATCTAAAATTCCCAGAACTGTTTCCCCACCTGCTAATGTTACATGGCGCAGAATGAAGGAGGTCGAACCTGTGTGCAGAGATAAATTTACAGACGACTACATGGAGCAGCACACACTCCCACATGCACATGTACACACAAACTCCACTCCACTGTTCTCTACTTATGTTCTCTCACTCACTCATCCCCCATATTTAGTCTCACTAGCACACACTTGACACGAAGGAGAAAATCCCCCATAGCCCATTCCTCCTGGTCGTGGCTCATATTCTGTTCCCTAATGCCTTCCCCAGCTGTGCGTTTGTGCGTCCCAGGGGAGTCCAGACATAGCTGCTGTGGTGACCTGATAAAATCTGGGAGTAACTGATGGTTTTGCCCACATGCTCTGGAGCCTCAGGACCCCACAGGCGTCCTCACGCGGGCCCGTTCGCCTCAGACCCTTTCAACACCTCCTCGACACCCGCTTAATACGGATTCCTCCAGCGAAAAATTCAAACACACTCTGTTTTATTAAAAAATGTGTGCCTCCGGGACTATTCCTCATGATCTTTTGAAGTTGAAGTTCTTGTCACTGAACTTGTAAAACCACTCTCCATGTTGATTTGCATCATCTTGCATCAAGCTTCCTCCAAAAGGAACCAGAGCTTACTTAAAAATAAATTTCTATGCTATATAGTGGAAATTTACCACGTTTGTTAAGTCCTTGTGTCGTCATTAAATAAATTACATGACTGATTATTTGATAAACACTAGCTTGACAACCTCGGCTTTAAAATAATTCATCTATTAAAAATTTAACAACGTAAATACCAAGAGAACGGATATCAAGGTTCTGTTAAAACACAAAATCTCCCTTAATATTTCACGAGTGCCTTGACCTCCCAGAACTCAAGGTTATCGAGGCGTCAGAGCGGCCTGTCCTGGGATTCGGAGACACAACAAAACTCAGAGGAGAAAGAGTTTGTCCAAGGCTTCTGTGATGATGAGGATGACAAAGTTTTCTCTTCCCTCCAAATTCACACTAACCTCGTTTGCAGAATATTTACATATTGTTACATAAACCCCTGAACGGGATGAGAATGAGAGAAGTTTAATTGCGTGGAGTTTTCATGGCAACTCAGTTTATTCCTTAACCCCTGGAGCCATATCAACATACCAGTGTGGACGTAACACTTTGTGTCATGTTCCTCACTTTTCACACGGAACTTGTGTTGTGTTTGTGTGTGAGCATGTTTGTCTTCACGTCAACATCTGAAGTACAACAGAGGCACAGAAAAGGGGAGTAAAAACTGCATGATGGCCGATGAGGGGATGCATATAACCCACTCCGTAGGAGGAAAAATAAACAAAAAACGGAATGAAGGGGAGGAGGAGGAAGAACAGAGGAGGGCGGAGGAATAATGAAAACAGAGAAGGAGTGTTTCCACGCTTTCTCCAGCTGTTTTCCCATGGAAAGGCACCGGTTGTCCTCCACAGCTTGTTACAATAGAGAGAACGAGCCTGGTGGGATCTAGAATTGACAACTTGTGTCTGCTTAGTTACACTAGTTAATGACCCTAATTATCTTCCTCCTTGCTGTGAACAGTCAATAAACAATTAGTGTGGCATATGGACCCCCTAAACTCTGTGTTTTGTATCTCCAAGACAATGGGGTGTCCTTCTCTGGCTGTGGCTGAGTGTCAGTGCAGGCTGATTAAAGTACGTGGGAAACAGTAATCAATGGCTTATCCTGAGACCCTTGAACACTATCCTGTCCTTGTAGCCTTTCGCTTCTCGGCCTCTGAATCTGCGCTGATGAATGGCAAGACTCCATCCATAGAGTCCGTACGTGTTACTTTTATCTTGCATCCTCTTATATCTGTAGTTAAGTACGAAAGGGGACAAGTTGCTGATTAATTCGATTTCACCAGGGACGGAGAGACTTGTGGCCTTTGGCGAGCTCGTCCAGCGTAAGCTCCCTTTGCTACCCAACTTCCAGGCAGCCTTGAACAGATCTGTCCTGTGTTTTTGAGTTCTTCCTTTGAGGAGGGCTTTTTCTCCTCAGTAGCCATAGCTAAACAGGCAAAGCTAGCTGGAGGGAGAAAGAGAAGAAGCAAACCCCTTTGAATATGGATGGAGTTCAGGTGAACTACACCTGAACCCTGCCTCTGATGTCTTTATAGAGAGGTGTTTCTGATTTTCTTTTGCTTTTCAGCCACCATCAAAAGTTCAAGAGGCAGTAGTGTTTTGTATTCAGAGGGAAGAGAACCTTTCAAACCTGCGGTATAAAGAGCTGCACGGTGTCAGTCTGAAAGGTAAAGGAGACGGAGGGAGGAGGGCTAAGAGCAGGAGAGAGGGAGAAAAGGGTGCACTTTGTTGTGCTTTCACAAGACTAATCTCAAATAAGCACCTACCTCCATGGGGAAGAATAAGTGATCAATGATAACAAGGATGAGCAAAGTTTGATAACCCATGTTTTTATGTTTATGTTTTAAGAATACTGTGTATTCAAATCTGAATCATGTCACTTCAAAATTCAGGCCACCCACTCATTTGTGCTATTTTATCTTAAAAACTACCAACAATCTTTTTGTATATGTTTGAATTTGTGAAATCAATTATAAGAGTCGTACATTATAAACAGAGAAGACGTGGTTCTGCCTCAGATGCAGCATTCAGTTTTAACATCTAATACAGCCGGTGAATAGCATCCCTCAACTCTTTAGGATCACCTTATTTTTCCATTTTAGTATTATTCATTTATTCATTGTTTTATTGACGGTCGGAATGTGGTATCTGGTGTGAGGGTGAAAAAGAAAACACAATAGGAATGTGACAGTTGTTTTTGGAAGCAGGAGGCGCTTTTCTGGAGAGTTCCATTTCTCATTGTGATCATTTCCTTGCAGAGTAAGTTCAGAGCACTCTTTGGTTTCACGACATTTCTTCTGTAAGTTTAGGCTCTGCTAGAATTTAAAAATAAAAATAAGCCCAGTAGCACTGTTCTGAATATTTCCCTTTGGCTAGAGAAGAAGAGTTCTGATCTCTTGGTACAAACTACAGTGTATCCCTGCTGGCAGAGGTTCTGACGCCTTGTAATGGCCCTCCATGGATTTGATAAGATTATTGCTTTTCGTACTGTAATGTTTTTCCCTGCACTTTCTCTTTCTTTGGGTTCTGTTTCTGTATTTGTGATAAAGCACTGCAGCCACACTTATGAGGGAAAATATATTGTGTGTTACTGTCACATATGAGCCCACAGTGGCACATGTATCAAACTGAAATCCCTGTTTATATTTAGACGGCAACTAAATATTTTTCGGATATAAATATATTTCAATTCAGACCACTTATAAAATACAATTCATTTTTATTAACATGGTGGTTCTATATTCACATTTATGTTTTTAGCCTAATCTAAAAGTAAAATCTGTGGATATTATTTGTGCAAATGCCCCCAGGTGTATTTTACACCAGGTGTTCCTTTCTGAAACCCCCTCGTTTCTTATTGGATGGCAAGCGCACAACAGTGGCCCTTGTTTGAGAATGGTTTGCATGTTTTTCCCATGAGGAACTTCTCTGTTGAGTAACTTTGTAATTACAAATCACAGCAGTAACAACATTGCACTTAAGCATTGCACTGCCTCTGGTTGCCTGCCACTTGAAACATGCCTTTTTCTTTGTACGTAATTAGGCTAACTCAGTGCTTCAGCATTAATGGTAAGACTGTCGGCTCAGGGGATTAACTTAGTTGTGTTGGAGGGTTAGTGAAGGGGTCTGCCTGTGAGAGGGGCCCATTGTCCCGCCAGGTCACTGATCTAGGGGTTCATACCCACTCGAGGCCAGGACTTTACCCTCCTCTCTCCACTTCAGCAGGCAGCAGAATTGCCTGCATTGTGTGATATGAGGTGGAAAAGAGTCCACTGCCCCACCCATCCACTTGGGCCCTGGAGTGTGTTTTGAACGGTGCTCATCACAACACTGGTCGCGCACATTCACGCGCACGGCCGCACACAAGCGCGCAGTGGCGTCCCGACTGCACTCAATAACCAGAGGGAAACTCCAGCTGGGCGAGCCATTGATGCTTTCTTAACAGGCTGATTGTTTCCTTTAGGAGAGGGAGGAGCGGGGTGGAGAGAGTGGGCAGGTCACTAACTCCACCCACAGGCTTTCAGTGGGGCCTAGCAGGTGTAAACACCCAGTACTTCTCTCTTTATGAGTGGGCAAGAGGAGAGGAACCCCCAGGTAGTCATAGAGAACTGCCCTAGGGGATAAGACAAATTAAAAGGGAAAAGAAAAGGGGACAGAGATCCGAGAAGGATCACGGTTCAGGCTGAATACATGTGCGACTCAGGCCAGGTGCTCTGCTGCTGAGATAGTAGCTGCCTCAGTCCTGCTGTGAGGGGCAGATAACCTCTCCATTGACCCAGTCTGAGATCACTTTCCTGTGACCGGACAGCTGTAACACCACACAAGTTAAGGCAGCAGCTGAAATAGGGATAAATAAAAAGCATTTCTGAGGCACTGGCAAACACTTGTCAGCACAGGGAAGCTCCTGTGGAGATTCTCGCGGCCCATTCAGATGATGGAAATTCAGCTCTCAATGATTCATCTCCATTTACTTAGCTATGAGTAGCCTATCCCTGCCAGTTTGGAAAGCGATATAGCGCGGGAGCTTAGCTTGTCCCTGAATGGGGCTCGGTGAGAGAAGTTAGTATATGTTCGAGACGCTTCTGATGCTTATTATGCGAACTCTTTTGGTAATGCTGTTGGGATTATAGAGTAGAAGGAAGCAAATATATCGACCAGCGTGCTGTTTATCCGCTGGCTCCACACCCTCCAAACAGAACCCCATTACACAGGCCAGTTTGGAGAGGCTTAACACCTGTTTTTTTTTCAGTCCATATAAACTAATTCTCTTCCTCCCTCTCGCTTAGTTTTTGTCTTCCAATGCAAAGAGGATGAAGCCAGGGGAATGAGAAGAGAGCTCCATTATTGCTGTATTTTCTTTCCTGAGAAACGTTATTTACTAGAAAGATATCATCCCAGCTTTTAATCCTCTTAGCGGTGGATTGCGGTTGTACTTACAGCACCATGCACCTGCTAAACTGCCTTCTCTTAATGCTGTATAAACACAGCCGCAGGAGCCATTGCCTTCCCAAACCAAACCCATCAGCTTTTTCTCAGTTTTATTTATTTTTTTATGAGAGAGAGACAGAGAGAGGGAGCGAGCTCACCAGAAGTTTAGAGGACACCGTATTGATGGGATGATGCTCGAGGTAGCTCTCGCTCTCCTATCGGATGTGGTCGGACCCCACCTGAAGCCCCTGGTTGTCAGTGGGCTGCTTGAGGAGGATCCTCAACACCAATACACAGACGAGGGCCGGTGTGTGTTTACACAAGGGCTTCAAGCAGGCTCCAGTATCCTGGAAGTTTAGATGGGGGGAGCTGCTCAACTACAGAAAACTCAAGGAGGCCCTGACTTTATATTTTAACAACATTAATGACTTTTCTATGCAATTAACTGCTTTATACTTTTCAAATATAAATTATCTGCTATATCAGTGTTGTTCAAAGTGAAACAACCTTTACTTCTAGCTCTTGTTTACATTTAGAAAGTTGAGTTTGAGCAGTCTGTTTTTTTTTCTCCCGCTTCTTGTGAATAATCCCTCTTCTAACTCCTTAGTAAAGGACATTATGTCTAGTTGGCATGACAGCAGCTCTGCACTGTGTTAACATTACCTCCTCCTTTCTAACAGGGTTACAGACACCACTCATCCTCACACTCCCTCATGGGGGAGACAGACGGAGAGACAGATAGAAAGACAAGGGGAGAGCAGCAGAGACAAAAACAGATAGAGAGAACGAGTGTGTGTGCGTGTGTGTGTGTCTGTGCATGCGTGTATGTGTGCATGCATAGGCTGGAGGAAGGGAACTTCGACTGCAAGCAAACAATATTGAATTTGAAATATTAGCTCGCTCTGTGATTGAACATGGCTCCCTTATCACAGGGTTGCCAGGTTGGCCAGCCATAACGATGACTTATCACAGGGCTGAGGAACATGGAGTATATAACAAGATTCTCCGACATGACAAACACTGCCCTGAGGAGACACACACACCACACGCCGCAGACTGCCCCAAACCAGGCCATCCAGGACTGCAAATGAAGGATTCTCCCAGGATTAGAACGCAGGTGGAGGTGCATCTGAGAGTGGAGAGGCTGCATGTTTCCCACTCCCTATGAGATGAGATGCCAAGTACTGCGCAGGCTGACAAATGCTATAAGTGCAATGACATTTTACTGTCCAATAGAATCACAGAAGCATAATATATCATCAAAGTTTTGATAGGGCTGTTTGTCACTGTCACTGCCTCCACAATTACTTTGCCAGGTGCTGACATTTCTGGCTTTCGCACTCACTTTGTGACCTATACGCTCTTGTGGAACAAAAATGAGAAGAGGTGCTACTTTGAAAAAAAAATACTTGCCCGGGCCAGAGAGTCAAATGGCAAAGCAGTATTATTTTACATGTTACAGTGCTTATAACGTCTGAAATTGAAACAGTGAAAAGTAATAATATCGGTGCACAAAATTAACTCTGGTGCAGAAAGAAAGGATGAGAATATCTGAACAGCATTTATGGAACATATTGTCTTTGTCAGTATTTTTTTCCCAGTGTTATGATTGTGCTTCAGGTCGGTGATGAGCTGTGGACAGATGCTGACTCATCTTTTTGTGTTCCTCAGTAGGGGATAGAGAAGGGAAAGGCCTAAAGATGATGAGGGGAAACTTGAGACGTTTTCAGACATGTCATTTTTAGAATGTCCCCACAATTGGATCTCGAGTTGCCTTGAAAAAATGCAGCAGGAGATTGTCCAGTCAGACGCGTTCACAGCAACTCAGAAATCTCCAAAGCATTCCGGTTCGGGGGGCACAGTACGCAATGTATTAATTCCGTTGCAATGATCAGGGGTTTTCGTTTGCAGGACATCAACGCCGGCATCAGTCTTTATCGCAGAAAGCTCTTGGATCGCATTGTCTGTCCAGCTTGACATCTTTGTTGTTGTCTTCTATGTCTACAGCATGAGAGTTATTTGTATTGTCTGCAGCAACTGACAAAGGCCTCTGGGTTCCCTCCATCCAGCCTCTCCGGAGAATGTTAGGAGATTATCTGGAGTTCACAGCATGTCTGAAAGTAGTTGTAACGGCACACAAGGGTTCAGGTCAGTTAGAGGCAGTCTGAACAGCATGTCTGATCCTCAGCTCAATAATTATTTTTGATGAATCTTGGTGATTTCCTCCTCGTGTCATCTCTGTCCAGAGGCTACACGAATGAGAGTGAGTAAATTATATTTGCAGACTGATGTAGAACCAATTTGGACCATAATTTGTTCTGAAAACGACTTCTGCCTCACAGTGAACTCTTATATGATCAGAGTTGCACCACATAATGTTAAAGCTGATCAGGTTCCTCAGTGCGCTAGATGCAGGCCTTGCAGCTCAGGACCTCAGAGCCATGAACTTTGACCTTTGAGCTCAAAGAAAAACAGATGCCAGGTGAGTTGACTCACATCCGGCTTTAAATACACTGGCGAGGAATTCTTCACCCTCTTCTCTGCAGTGTTATTGCTTCATCTCCTTCGCCTGCTCTTCCCACCAGTCGTACTCCTCGGCAATGAGAAGACCACCCCCCCCCTTCCCTCCTTATCGTCTTTTCTTTTCACCGTCTCTATCCTTCTTTCTTTTTTTCATTCCCTCTCTGGAGTTTTCATTAATTATGTTCCTCTGCCAGGAACTTGTTTGCTTTCTCTCTTTGTGTATGTATTGCTGGCATTGGAATGGATTTGTTTATAGTTGTGACCTTTGCTGCCTGAAGTCTTAAAGCAGCTCTGCCGTCAAGAGCCAAAACTCTGGCAAGGTCAGCTCATTTCTGTTTACTTTTGGAGCACTATTTACCCTCTGGGGCTTTTAAAAGTACTTCTGCAAAACATCACTTCCAGGAGAGACAGAGAGAGAAAGGGAAAGGTGGAGAGAGAAAAGATTAAATGAGCAACTAAGAGGATGGTGACGGGATTTTAGTTTTCCATCTGTGACACTGTCATATTACCCTGAACCAGGAAATTTGTTAATCCTCCTCATATTGTATTGAAAATTGCAGATTCGTGGTCTGCTTCAAGTAACTGCACTAATATATTGACGCGAATATGGTGCATTAACCATAATGGACCTAATTTTCCCACTGCAGCATTACTACTCCTGCATATTACCAACATATCCTAATGCCTTAATACGAAAGCGATACAGTTATTTTTTTTTAGCATGATAGACCCTGAGGCTGTTGCCTGAATGCAAAGCCATGGAGTTAGGATTAACCCATCAATAATCACTATCTGCCGTGCCATGCATTTGCCCCTGCAGAGCTAATGATTAATCTCCCCTATATGGGACTGATCACTATCAGATTGATGAATGCACCGACCAATCATGTTCCGGCATGTACATACACCAATAAGTGATGATAAACAGCCTGTGTTGTTTGTTATTCATGCTGGCTGCAGGGGGGAGTCCCTGCGGTTTTCCTATAAGGATATGGCTGCATGGTTTTTAATGTTCATGGGTATGTGCACTTTTTGAGCCTCTGTATATGGGTCTTTTTCGGTGTATGTATGAAGTGCACTGATCTTTCCCCCTGCAGACCAGTGAGGAGTAACGTCTGGTTAACCTCTTACAATGGCTCAGATCTCAGGAACATGCTGTAGGATCTGGATACTTCATGCTCTGAAATCCCAGCGCAAACATCCTTCCTCCGCTATCTGAGAGTGAGTGAAAGTTGTTTTTTTTGTGAGTCTGAGTGTGTGCGTGCACGCCCGAAAAAGAGGAGCGGATGAAAACCTATGTGGACAAATTGTGTTCGTCAATGTACAACGTACTGTATCTGCCCCTGAATGATGGATGTAGATTTTGTCCTTGTTGCTTGTTGTTGTTACTCAGGCCCGGGCCTCTTGTGTGTTCCGTGCTGATGTCCTTGTATAGTCAGGCTTGGGTTTATTTTCTCTGGATCGACAGAGACACCTCCTCTTGAACTTTTATAGCTCCTCTTAGTGATGTGTATCTGAGAGAGTTGACCCTGGTCACCAGGCTTTACTGGCTTCCGCCTGGGTCTCGGCCACACTGTTTGTTTTTCCCTTCACTTTGCTTTCTTATATCATTGCTTTCACACGTTTAAACATGAGCTGAATGACACTGATGGAAATAAAAATCTGAATATAGCCACTGAAACAAACCAAAAATAAATTTCTCATTCAACATTATACATGTATGTGCTGGGATGTACCTTGCCTTATGTACCTTGCCTTAGCCAGTATTTTTTTATTTGCTGTTTTTTGTCCGGTGGAATTAGCTTTATTTAATTTTTAAGTATATTCTTTTTCTTTTTTGTCACTATTTTATTTCCACAATGTGTCGTCATATGCCATATGCATATATTAATTTCACTGTATAAACAGTGGGGAGAGTTGTGGTGAAAGCGCTGGGGAACAGTATTCTGTTTCCCAGTGCTGACATTCAGTCTGGGTCAGTTCATAATGTAAATTCCAATAAATATTAAGTGTAGAGCATAAAGCCTGTATGCCAAAACCAGTAAAGAGGGCCAGAAAGAGTCGAGGGACGCGACCCCCACAAACCTAGCCCCCCCTTTACCTTTCACCAAAAACTCAGAGCGACTTTTAGGACACCTCATACTCCCAGCTCGACACACCTCCTGCCCTCACACTCACAGGGTGGGGCTCCGGGGGGACCTGTTTGCCGTCGGAACACGACACCAGGTCTGGGAAGATTGTATCCATCTTGCAAAATGGTATTTTAAAACAGAGGTTTCCCTCTAGAAATCACTGACCAGACACACAGGGAGCTGAGAGTCCGTGGGCCTAAAGCAATGTGACAGTTATTGGCCCCTATCGTCCAGGAGGGGAAAAAAAACTGTTAAGCCATTTCCTGTTGTGTCACATTTCTTGGTAGGGAACGTATTCCCATGTATTTGATACGGCCACATTTAACCACGCACTCATGAGCCTGGTTCATAACTTTTCTCTGGTTGAAATTTATAGCACAGAGCTGCGTTATGAGATACTCATGTATACAAGCCACGGAGTACACCCTCCTCTATATCTGACATGCAATAAACTGTGCTACAAACCCCAAAGTGTTGTCCTTTATATTGTTTATGTCATTGCCTTCTTTGTACCCTGAGAAGGGTAAAAGGGACAAATCACTTGCTCTCTTTTTATGACCAATAGAGTTTTGCCTGGATACAAAATCTCAACAAAATGAGTGTCGTCATCCTAATGAGAGCAGAGTGTATTCGATTCTAGATTTGTGTTTCTAATCTTGTGCTGTGTGTGTCTCCGTTTTCGAGCGGCTGAGGTGCCTGCCGATGCTTCTTGACCCCATCTGGTCACAATCCACTCCTTTTCTTTTGTGCATTTTTGTGTGCGCTGTGGTTTAATGTTTGTGATAATATCATTTCTTCTTTTTTTCCTTTTAAGGTCTGATATGGATCTGAGCAACATTTTTTTTCATGAGCAGATGGGAAACATCTTCAGTATGCAAACACAATATGATACGTAAACACAGACACAGCACATTGATGCCAAAGCAGGCATGATCTTCACTAAACAAATACAGCAAAATAGAGCCCATGGTAGCCCATCACATCTGTAATAGAAAACACATGATTACAATTTTTGTAAACTTTAACGAAGCACTGCGTGAGCATTATTTACCCAGTTGAATATTTAGTTTGGTCCGTTCTATCATACTTGTTTATTTACCTAACGAGGGGGATTTATTTGTGCTTTTGGGTTTTGGGTTTAGGTTTTAATGCATCGCAGCTTCACTGGCACCACGGTGTGCAAACTTATTACGGATCCAACTAATCTCGTGCAGCGCAATTCCAACAAAAAACAGCTAATTTTGTTTAGCTTCCCTCTGACTCAGTGAGCCGTGTTTGTTTTATTAATTGTGCTTGTGTGGACAGGAGGGAGGAGGGAGGGAGTTTCATGCAGGTAAGAAGTTACATGGGACAACAGTACAGTGTAAGAAAATTTAAAAGAAAGGAGAAAAAACACGAAACACACACACATATTTTCCTGAATATTGATAAATGAGCCATGGGATAATGCTGTTTGAAGGTCGTGCTGTGTGTGTTTGTGTGTGGTCAGTGTGAGATTTTGAATAAACCACACTCAGTTTATGAGAATTCAGACAAACAGAACCTGATTATTGACAATAGAGCAGTAACGTTAAAAACTTTCTCAAATTTGTTCAAAATGTTTATTGAAGTTACTCTTCTGAATCAGATGAACCTGTGTCAATAATCTCAATGTAAAATAAACCACAAAGACATTTTTATTTAAAATCATTTATTTCTTATTGCTCCAAATTCATTCTTGGATTCCATCAGTATGAAGACATCCGGCCATGTAATAAAATATTGAAATGCTTTATAATGTTTTAATGAAAGAATGTTTGCACTGACCTCTGCAAACTGTGGAGCCGGTTTGAGTACATTATAATTCTGATTAAAACATTTTTTTGCATTGCCATTAGTAATTGAAATTAAATGAAAACAAAAATGTTTTATTCTCCATCTCCTCATCCCTCATCCCCTCCTGGCTGGTTTGTAAAGATTAGCGCATGTTGGTGCACGACCCACCGCATGCACTTAAACAGGGATCACACACACACACAGACACACACACACGCTCACTGCAATTAGACCACATCTGAGGAGCATTACCCGTTCCTCCAGTATTTACACAAGGTCAGTCCTGACGAGAGAAAGTGGGAGGTTCAGATGTTCTGACACTCACTGTAATGCCTTTGTCTACACTCTGGCCAGCCATGTGTTTTCCCCGGGGTTAAGTGTGGTATTACTTGATGTTTGGTTTAATGAACGTCAACGCTAACTGACAACTCATGCAAATCATAAATGGATGGGAATGCTGGTGAAAACGTGGCCGTACTGAGCGATTTGCTTATTACCTCTGGAGTGGCTTGTAAAAAAAAAGAAAGCATCAGCCACTTACGAATAGCATATGGCGGCGCATTGAAAATTTTTTTCTTTGAATGGAGCCGTTGTGCCATCCCATATGTCCCTGCGCTCAATAACACCCACGCCTTACATATAGAACGCCTGGCAACGTCTATCGTAGCCATTTAAAGCACACTATACGTTGTTGTGTGTGATTGTATAGACACGTGTGTCACCAGCCTCGTTACCTGTCTGCGACTCGTTATCGCACATAACTTGAGGATGACTCTTCCGTCCAAAACAATTTAATTGCCTCGCTGTGAACCTAATGCGCTCGCTTCTTCTTTTGTGGAATAATTGACCTGCATTTTGTAGTGAGAGAGAAAAGGGAGGAGAGAGCAGAGAGAAAAATTGACCAAGTAAAAGAAAACGGCATCGATTGAACATTAAAGCTGCCGGGAATCTATATCACAATCCATGAGGCTCCACTGTGGGATGGCTTCATTGTGAGCCTTTATCACAACGCGACTGAATAAAGTTGTTGTTTCCTTTTTTACTCAGGACAACGATTCATAATATTTAGGCATTATGGAAACAAGATGCAATCAGACAACTCGTTGTTCCTTCCTTTTCATGTCCACACTTTGTCTGTTCGGAGCATTCGGTCCATTATTTCAGAAATCATGTGTTCAACACATTTGTATGGTGGTATGATGTATGATTATGCTAATTGCGAGGCAGAAAGCCACAGAGTGTATGAGACCTGTATTATGCTCGGAGATTAGTGAACCATAATTGTTGTGTAGGTGCTTCCCACTCAGGCTCCAATATGTGCTACTTTACATCCCCCATCCATTTTCCCTTTTTCTGTCTTTCTATCTGTCACCCCCCCCACCCCCCACCCATTCCTCCACCTATCCGCGACCTGGTTCTTGATCCCTACATTCGAAGCAGATACTTCTGGTCGGATTAATATTCTGCCACTTTGATGTCAGGAACTGTATTTCACAAAGACAGAGTTAGGATGAGGGGGCGATGGGCAGAGAAAGAAAAAAGACAGAGGGAATGAAAGAAAGAGAGGGATAAAGACACGGGAGAAAAAGGAAAATGGAAAGGTGGCAAAGATGTGAGGGATCTGCACTTGGCAGCCAGATGTATAATCTCATAGTGTGTGTGTGTGAGTGTGTGTGTATGTGTGTGTGTGCACTGGTTGTACATCAATATGTGTGTGGGGGACCTCAGTTGGCAGCTCCCCGGTGCTTCCACCCCAGGCTGTGTTTGCAGAGGCACGTCACCGTTGCTGTGGGCTAGCGGAGGTCAACAAGGGGGTACAGGCCGGGCTGCAGTTGCTCATTGGCTCCCAGGCAGACGCTCTGGCCTTGCCCATTAAGCCAGTCACTCAGAACCAGCTGACCCCTGACAGCCTATCAGCTCACTTGGCCTGGAGGCTGAGAGCAAATAGACAAAGGCAGAGGCGTCGGGGAGGGTTATTTTATTGGAGAGAGGTAGAAAAGAAATGGAACGAGGGAGAGAGAGGGGCGAACGAGTAAAACTGTTTAGCATGGTTTCGGCTGAGGAGCCAAAGGTGAGAGCAAGTGGTGGGCGAGAGCGCCCTTAATCTGTGGCTGACGCGGGCACCAGGAGCCCCCGTACAATAATTACATTAGAGTCAAATGGATCCCTGTATCTGAAAGCAACACATTTATGCCCTGCAGGAGAATCCCTGGCTAATTGTAATCCACCAAGACAGAGCGAGCACAAGAAGTGCCTACCTTTTAAAGTGAAGACGTTTAGGCGGAATGCTTTTGTGTGAATCATTGTGTTTTAAGAGCATGTGTGTTTATCTTGTTTGGGGAATTCTATAAGTCTAATGGTTGCACAAATATAAAAGAACCATCTCAAGGGAAAATATAGAGGAATTGTTTCCACGTGAATTTCAGCCTGCAAGTACTTATCTCTGCATATCGATATGCATTCTTGTATTCACATGCATAATAGCTGTTGGCTGCGGTGTATGTTGGTAGCATTGCTCCTAGCATTGCTTGAGGGATGTAGGTGTATGGTGGAATGGCAGGATGGCGAGATAGACTTGCAGGAGCATGGAAGGATGGATGGATGGATGGATGGATGGAATGAGAGGAGGGGGGCTAGTATATCTGGTGAGCAGAGCCAGGCGCAGCCGGAGGGGAGGAGAGGTTGATCTGTTTAGTGTCCGTCTCCTGCCAGCTTTCACTGGTCATTAAAAGTAGGCTGTTATCAGACAGTGCAGGGAGGACTACCCAACCAGCCAGCACAGTGCTGCGTCTTCAGGTAACAGCTCCTTATCTGTTCACTGATTGCCTTCACGCTCCCAATCCGTCTGACGTTGGCGTCTCAATCAGTCTTTAAATAATCTGCCTCCTCACGGAGCAGCAACAGCGCAAGGAGGTCCGCCTCCATACCTCCATCTCTCTCTCTCTCTCCCTCCCCTTGCTCTCTATCTTCTTCTTTCCTTGTTGTGTGTGAGTTGATGCTGAATATTAATGCGGGAAAGCATTCTGTCTCGCACACTTAGAGGAAATAAACAAACAAGTCTCTAAATCTGCCTGGGTGTGCTGTGCTCCCTTGGAGCATGTGCACCATGCGCAGTCCAATCCCACGGATCTGAATCCTGGGCTTTGAGCTGAAGAGCCAGCGATTCACAGAGCAATGCTGACATTACATTCTGGGCTTTACCCTCTAAGAGGTGACTAACAAATGCAGAACAATCTGAAGAAAAGGAATTATTCAAAACTATTTGTTTAACAAGTTTATATAGTACTTTAATACTTATGAATCATTTCTCATAATTATTTATTTGAATATTTAAATGAACCATTCCCAGTATGTTCCTAATCTGGGTATTAGGAACTTGAGTGTGGATATTCTAAACCTTAATGAGCCATAAGGAAAGAGTCAATGGGATGGAATCACTCTTGGTTTCAAGCCATTACATGACTGAAGAGAAAATCTACTTTTACCTCAAAGTTGTTGGAGTTGTTTAGCTCAACTCGAGGGCACCGCTAAGTTGAGCTGGCAGGTCCCACTGCCAACAGCATGGCTGACATGCAACACCAAGCCTCCCACTCACCTCCCACCCCGGCCCACAGTACAAGACCACTACTGCTGTCAACTCACTAGTTATCTCTTCTACACTCCGAGAGGGAGGAGACGTGAGAGAGGTAGAGTCACGGTGAACTGTAATGAGGGTATGAAGGCAAGAGTGAGATAATGAGGGATGTGGTGAGTGAGCGTCGAGCAGGAAATCGAAATCACGCTCTTCTTTGGAGGGAAAATGCTTTTTCTGGCTGAATACAGAAAATTAATGAATATGTCAATATCAAACTTTACCCTGGTCAACCAAAACTTCAAAAGTATTACAAATAGGTCATTTGGTGCTAAATTTCAATACTTATGGTGTAAATCGTATTTGAGTCATGTTTATAGTTCTCATATAAATGTCTTTATAAGTGTTGGAAAGTGTGAAAATAAAACCAAAAATGAATTTTCTTTATTTAAATGGATTTCACAAAGTTAAGAAGTATTATTCAGGAAATTCATGCTACCTCTGCACCGAATAAAAAATATTTTAGAACGTTACCCAGCTCTACTTATTTCACCTGATTTCTTCTTACTCGGTTTATTACGGGAACTCGTCAGTTAAAGTCTGTAAGTGAAAACTAATATAAAAGCTGACTGGGTGAGACTGACTACAAGAAAGCGCTCCTTTGTTTCTTTAACCGTACGTCTCAGTCTGCCTCTGTAATTCCCCCATCATTATACACTGACTCTGTGAATGAGGACTTTGGGTTTTACTGGGAAAATATGGTGTTACTATTTCCAAAACATTCAAATCACATTACATTTCTCACGCCGTTGGATACTTTCACTTGTTTCCACTTGTGAAACATGATCAAAGTCTGATTCAAGTTTTATCTGTTACATGCATTAAGCTTCCTATGAAATATAAACATGGCCCCTGCCATTATATGCCCATAGGCTTAATATGAGGATAATGGCTGCTTGTGATTCTGGAAGTTCTGATAGAATTCAGCATATTTGTATTCCTTAAAAGAAATCGTAAAGTTTTGGTATTAATTGATAGTTTTATTTATGGTACAGGCAACCAATTATGTAATAATAATATGTATTCATTATTTTTGCATGGTGTTGGTTCAGCATTACGCTTCAGCTGGGTTTGTGTATGACAGAAATGTGTGTTCAGGCATTAGGTGAGAAATGTTTTGAATCGATTAGAGCTGACGCAATGAGTCAACTGAAAATAAACAGAAAACCAATTGATATCTTCAATTTTAGAGCTTTGGTTTGAAAAGATTCGGAATATAAATGCCAACTTGAACTTATATCAGGCCTTTTGCACCATTTTTAGACATTATTGACTAAAATATTTAACAAGAAAAATGGCAGATTTACTTAAAATGTCAAATCACTTTTAGTTGCAGCCCTATGAGTACATGTAAGAATCGGTAGACAGTATTCAATTATGCTCCAGATTTAAACCCATAGATGCACCCATATATTTACTCTGTCACTGTATATCTTTTCGTTTCCAAGAGTCTTTTTTCAGATTAAAGTGTGTATGATTGAAGAAGAGTCGGCCTGCTGTTGAAAAATGACATCCATCAGTGGAAGCACTGTTGTTCTCGGCGTTCAGGCTGAGCTCTGACCAACGAGCAGTGTTTGTGATCAATGGACAGTGATGGGAGGCTGTTGTTTCAGCAGCTGGTAGCAGCTCCAGTAGATGGTGTAATAGTGACTGTACCTATTGACTGTACTCGTATCTCAGAGCGAGTCAGATAAATGAACGTTCCACCTCTGTCACCACTTCACTGCTGATGTCATATGGGATTTTAGACTGTAGGTGACAACCAAGTAATAACTCCTCTATCTCTCCACCTCCATCTCTCTCTCTTTCTTTCGCTCGCCCGCACGCTCGCTCTCTCGCTCCCTCCTCTACCTAGAACGCGCGCTCCCATTCCTCAGTTATCTGTCTCTCTCTGTCTGTCCCTCCAGTCCCTTTCTGTCTCTCCTTCCTCGCCCTGCTCTCATCCATGTGATGTGTGATATGTATCATTGGTTAAGACTACTCCAGGCCGGCATGTTGACATTCCCCCGTGCCTCTTCATCTCTCCCCGCAGAGCTGAGTGGTGTTGAGTTGTGTTGATTAATGATATTGATCGCTCCGCACACTGCTTGACTTTCAGTGAGCGCGGGAGAGGGGGAGAGAGCACGGGAGAGGGAGGAAAAGAGAGAGTGAGAGAGGAATTGGAAGAAAAAAATAACTCACTCACTCTTGATACAGTTTTTTTTTCTTTCTGCAAGCTCTGTTTCCATGGAAACCATACCATAGGGGAAGAGATAGGGAGAGTTTAGATGCATAGAAAAGAAGAGGAGAAAAAACAGAACGAGTCTGGTTTACAGGTGATGAGGGGGCATGTAAGTTCACTTATCAATGGCCATCTGCTCTGCTGCCAGGTTGGTTTGTGTTGAACAGTGTGGAGACGTGTGGAGGTGTCCTCAGCACATGGGACAACGCATCGATGGGAGTGAAAGCAGGATGTCAATATCCTCTCAGGACGGCGTCCCTGACACCTGTTAAGTTGTGTCAATAGCAATGAGGAAGTGTCAATACCTTTTTAGGAGTGGAGGACGTCCCCCTGATAGAGTTGGTCACACAGATAGCTGATATAGATGAGGATGATTAGGTGCCCTATCAGCAGAAATCTACTGACTCACTACTGCCAGTTACTGCTTTGCGACATTGAGGGGAAAATGTGAAAATGTTTGTTTTTTTATCATCATGAGTGAGATCCGTAACTGTACCATCCATGTGGACAGTACATCACAAAAGTTTTTTTGTGATGATGTGATTATGGCCCTCTGTGCTTCTGAGGGGACTTCCCCGTGGTTACAAACCAGTGGCGCTTCCTCTCTCCCAGGCTTGACAGGACCCATGGGGAGCGTCCCACACCACAGCTATGGTGGGGTTTGCAGGCTCCAGTGAAAACCTAAATCCCAGGGAAATGTATTAAAACAGTGGTATGAAGCATGCGTGTGTTTGTGATGATGTGTCAGTGCAGGACAGGATGCAGAGTGTGTGAACCAGGGTCTGTCCCACTGAATCAGCGGGCGTACAGGAAGAGGGGGGAAACATAATAAGTGCGAGAGGATATTTGACTTTGCAACATTTTGTCTCCGTTATATATGACTAAGGTATTTTTGTGTATATGTGTGTGTGTCTGCGTGTGTTTAGGGAGCAAAACGAGTGATATGAGCTGCACACTTTCCCCCCCTCGTAACTACAGGCAACTTCCATGCAACCCCCCCTAGGCAAACAAGCATAAGCAGGCGCCCACCTCCATTCTGCTGAGTTGATCGGAGCGGGGGCATAACCTTCCGAAGGTGTGCCTCCAGAGCCGTGATGCTTTCAACGCCGCCATAAAACAGAAACAGGAAAAGGTGAGAGTGACGCCATGCTGTCACATGTGCGCGCAAACACTGATTAACGAGAGCCTTCGGGTTCTTGTAAATATTCATGAAACGGAGATTGCTCATTTATTTGAGTGTGTACACCTCAAAGTGTGTGCGTGTGAAATTAATTCTCCCGGCACATATTTGTTTGTGCTAGTCTTTTTTTTTGTCTTTTACTTGTGTTCAAGTGCACGTTTGGCTTGGGTGTGCGCGTTATTTGAGTGTGCGTGTGCTTCCCTGCCTATGTGCACTCATGCTCTCTACTGTCTGGCCTTCTCTTGTTCTCCCAGCTGTCCTAACACTGGTCTGTGTTGACAGTAAACACAGCTGCAGGTCACAGAGGCCCCGCTCTGGTCGGACACGGGGCTCTGAAGGCCAACGGGGGAAAGAGCATACAGGGAGCGTGAACGCAGGAGTGGGAAGCTGCAGCTAGATGGAAGAGGCTCTTCTATAGTCAGGCTTAGTGCGTCCTAGATTAAATGTTTAGGAAGGAGAAGAAGAGACCCCTTTTTGGCGCAGCATTTGCCCCATGATAGCATAGTGAAGCAGGAGGTCGAACTGAGGGAGGCAAAGAAGGGCATGAGGGCAGAGGCATTACTCCAAAATCAACGAAGGTATCGAAGAGACAGATGAAGAAAACAATCAATTTCCATCTCTGATTAGAATAAAATAAAAGTAGAGGATGAAAAGGACTGGCTAACAAGGTGCTACACCAGGTATTAGAAAACGCCACCAATATCCATGAGCTCAGAATCAAAAAAACTCTAATAATACCACACTTGACCTGTACCCGTGTGTGTGTCATTAAATCTCAGTGCTATTACGTGTCTACATTTGAGAGACTATTTCCATGATTGCGGATTGCATTTATCTTATACGGATCGATATGTTGCGATAAATCATCTATGACTATATGTTTTTAACAGATGACATTAGCATTACTTACAGACGCACTGCCATTAGGAGTCCGTGACCTCTGTGTGCGTGATTGATAGATTGTCTGACCCTGTCTACGTGCCGTGGCCTTGCCGTAAGAGACACGTTGTTTTCGTTACCCACCTATCTCTGAGTGTACACTCCCCCGCGAGGGACCTTGCTGAGGCATAGAGAGGAAGATATGTGAGGCTACACAGGCACATGCAAAAACACGAGCACTTACACCCCACTACCATCCTTACACATCAGCACACACACCCACACACACTAGCACCGAAAAAAAAACATTTGACGTGTTCCTTTCCGGCCCCTAAGGACAGATCAGGCACAGCTGTGACTTGAGAGGTCACGAGGCTCCGAGGGGTCAGACTGAGCAGACTCTGAGAGAGCCCAACGCAGGGTCACAGGTCACTCCCAGCAGCCCTAGCGGTGTGAAAGGTCATGGGTCAGAGTCTCACCACGATGCGTCGGCAGGGTAGGGTTTCAAAAGGCGGCTGGGGCCAGTGAGAGGCACAGATTTATAGATACTGAGCTGAGCCCCGGTCCTCAGCCTGAGGTAATTACACAGAATATGAGCATGCCCGTTGAGGCTTGGCCGCCATATTTCATTTCCACCCTGAGCCCCTGTAGACTGAAATAATACATGAGATAGCCAGGGAGAGACAAGAGACGAGACCAGGGGGCAGAGAGGGAGAGAACGGAAGAGCCATTGATGCAAGAAAAGAAGAGATGGAAAGCAACGGACAGAGAGAGAGAGAAAGGGAGAGAAAACGTGGGACGGAGTTAATAAACAAGTTATAAAGTCAGCGTGAGTGCGAGAGTGAACGCGAGACCAAGTGGAAGCAAAGGCAAAGGGTCATATTTGTTACTAAACAAAACTCCATTCTTAGCAACAAGACCTTTTGACGTCAAATTCCAGTAAGACAGGGAGAAGGTCACAGGGATCATCCCCGGGGAATGCCGGGAGCCGGAATGACACGAAGCATGGACAGCAGGGAGTGACGGCCTCGCGAGAGGAGAGGAGCAAAGGAACAGATGGAGCGAGGGAGGGGAGTGAAAGAAAAGAAGAGCCCAGAAATTAGATTAGTTTAGAAAGTGAAGTTGTGATGCAGCGGGCTGGATATCCTGCTCGGAGCAGTTTCCCGTGAGAACCTGATCGGGACACCGCGGGCTCAGTGAGACAGTTCAAACATATTTACCCCTCGTTGGAAGGTACAAATTAAATTAGGCTCTTCCACAAAGAGGAGATGTTTTCCCCTTCTGTTCTGATGTCATGGTAGTGGGGCAGTATAGAGTGGGGGTCGGCCGGCTCTGGCCTGAATGCATTTATCTTAGAGGCCATTCATCTTCCAATAACCCCACCCCCTCCTCCTTTTCTAGATCCTTCTGTCCCTTTTGCTAAACACTGTATCAAAGTCTTTCTCTGCCTAGTTACCCATGCACACGCACATGCACACACACACACACACACACACACACACACACACACACACACACACACAGGCTACAACAGATGAAATTCAAGAACAGGTCACAGCTCTTTCCTCACCTCAACACCGAGTCCACCTTCCCCCCCCTCTGTCCCACACTGTCTCTCATCTTCCCATCCAGTGCCTCCCCCCTTCTTATCCTATGTTATTTGAAAAGAGTACATTCTGTGGAACAATTGGAAGTGTCCATCCTTTTGTTCCGGCCTTAACAATGTCATCGCCAGGTTTCTTTGGAGATTATTGCAGTAATTGCTTCATAATTGTGTCGACTTCAAGCCTTGGCATCAGCCCATTCTCTGAGCACATCCAGGCCCTGTCACACACTGTGCATGTGCTGCAGAGCAATGTGTGACCTTAGACCAGGAATGGCCAGGGTCACTGTCACTTAGCCTTTGGTGAGCCTGGCAGCACCACAGCATTCCTGTACTGGAGAGAGAAGAAAAAAACTAAACTTTTTATTTTTTGCTCCATCTCACTTTCTCTTCCTGCTCATTACGCCTTCATGCTTTTTCATCCTCATTTCTTCCTCCCATGCCCTGATTCTATCTTGTGTTGGTGGATTATACTGTAAATGTTTCCAGATAATATTGTGAAGGACAGCACAGGGGAACCTTCACCCTCCAGCCTCTCGTCCTGTATTTATAGAAAGCAGCAGCATCTGCTTCCAATGTTGCTGATTTTTTGGAAAAGGCAGAAAGAGTTTGATGACTTGGCCAAAGCAGTTCGATGAAGGTTTACTCCGTCCACTTAGAAAAACTTGCTGTAGTCAACTCATTGTGGTCTTTTGTCATGTGTGTCATCACAGCGCACATCCTCAAATAGCCCTGTGCGCTTCTTCCAAGCGTCTACATTAGCCCGAGCTAAACTCTTCCTCTGAGACAAACCACCACTGTGACACCGAGACAGAAAAAAGATCCTTGAGAGTGGTACAAACACACAATAAATCAATTCATTATTTACGAGTGAACTCATTCAGAAAGGAAGCATATGTAATCTACTCATCCATGCTGAGAGGATGCTGGGAGAGAGAGAGGGAGAGGAGGAGAGGAAGAGAAGTGGGGTGTGTTCAGGGATGAGGCAGGCGGCCAGCTGAGAATGAATTCTGTTTCTGTTCCTAACTCCCCAAAGAGAGGTGGGAACCAGTAAACAAACAACCCAAGTGAGAAAGTGTTTCCTTTTTTAATGACAAAGGGAGTGACTGGAAAAAAAAGACAAGGAAAGAAGGGAAGTATGGGTAGGAGTTGGCCCAGTGTGTCAGCTGTCAGCCACTGTGTGTGTATGTCGGTCTGTGTGTGTGTGTGTGTGCCCTCTGCCCTGTTTGTATGCAGGCCAACAGCCTCCACAAAGGCACAGAGGGGGCATACACACAGATGGGTAAACAAAGCCATTGTTTACTATTTTGCTTTTTATTATGTTGGGAGAGATTAGTTGTTATTGATTTTTCTCAGTCAGGGCCAAGACGAGTGGAGGCAAGTGGTAAACGTTCCCATCAGTGGCCATATCTTCACACACACCCACAGACTCACACAGAAACCCACTCACTGGGAGTCTCACCCCTCCGCAGGACCCCATGACCATTGAGTCTGTCACGCCCCTGTCAGTTCCTATCACAGTGTGTCTACCTGAAATATGCAGATGAGGTCTTTGTGGTCCCCTGTCCCAGCCTGGACGCCCATTCTTTCGGGTTCAGGTCTATTATGGCCTGAGCCCGGGGGCGGGTCTCCAGCAATTCACACACGCACACACACATACACACACTGCACTCCTGGGGTCATAGCCTTTCAACCTCATGGGCTCGACTTCTGCCACCGCAGCCTGACAAATCACCCCGCCACACACAAAAAAAGCGCCAGGGCCCCAGCGTGAGAGGGGCCCGGTTCCAAGCAGCTCCTCCAATCTCTGCTGCGCTACAAGCAACGCCAGCGAGCTTCTATTACCCTACTCCCACTGGATTTGGACAAAGGGGAGGAAAGAGGATGAGGGGAAGGAGAGCGGAAAAGAAGAAGAGGAGAGAGAGCCAGAGAGAGAGAGAGAGACGGAGAGGGGGGGGGGCTGAAAGGGAGAGATGGGAAGAGGGAAAGAGATGGCGAGGAAGAAAGAGACATTTGGATTCTTTCATTTGGTGGACTATGATAAATGGCTTGGCCTTTAGCTGGTCTGTGCTCCCCCAGCGCTCTCCCCGGGCCTCCCCTGACAAGAGGGTCTTTGAGGGAGAACGGACCCCAAAAATATTGCTCTTTGTCCCAGACAGAGCACAGCCAAGACCCCAACGCTCCAACTTTAATCAAGTAAAACCAGCAAAGCAATGGTCTGCTTTTATGTGTGAGAGTCAATCACTTTGTGAGTGTGTGCGGCACTTCTACTATTCAAGCATTGTGTGTGTGTCTGTGTGTGTGTGTGGGGTGCGTGTGTATATGTGTGTCTGTGTGTCTGTGTGTGTGTGTGAAGGAGAGACAGGAGGGGGAGAAGTCTAGGAGGACTGAAGGAAACCCAGCACACTACATTACACTGGCACGTCTTCCCATTACTTCTTTTAAGACATTCAGAGCTTTGCCTTAGGGGTACGTGGGTAGATTTGGGGGAAAGCTGAATTCGGATACACCCTAAAGGCATATTACAAACTGACTCAGCGATCAAAACAACTTGTGAAGTTCACCTCTAACAAGGGGAGGTCTTCGCATTTCAAAAAATGTTTGGAAAAGAAAAAGAAAAAAAAACCTTTTTTCCGTACTTAACGTTAAATGAACAAGTGCACATCTGTCTCTCTTGGCAACGCTCGTTCATCAATCACAGTGCACCGCTATTCAGTAGGTTTATCACAAATGTGTTTTAATGCATTGCTATGCTTGATTTCTCTATGTGGCCAAATAAACAGTGTATCGGATGCATCGCACTAAGCCCACAAAGGCAAATTATCCAGTGTTTAGAGCGTTACAATCAAGTTAAAAAATACTGATTAGCGAGGTAGACAAAAAAATATGTAAAAAGGCAAAGAGCGAACGCCCTTTAGTGTCTATAGATGGAGTTTTACGGTGGATTAATTGTTTATGGGGAAGGCCTACTGGCAGCGAGGGTGCACAGGGTAGAATTACACACTTGAAAAAAATTCATGCTCAGGTCTTGTCGAAGGGGGGAAACTTGGGTAAGAAGAGCTCCACTACTTTTTTTTATCCTCATTCTCACAACAGTAGTGTGATACTACTTTATGGGCTGTCTGTAATGGTGTGTTAAGGAGATTGTGTTAGAAAGAGCATGTGAGGCAAATCGAGTGTTTTTCGGGGCTGCATGGAGTCGTGGGTGGAGAGTGGAGGTTATGGAGCTTTTTTTCTTTTTGTCAACCCCTAACACTCATTCCTAAGCCCTCCCTCGCCTCTTACTCTACTGCTTCCTCCGGTGTCACAGTCGTCTCGTGTCTTCCTTTCGCCTATGGCCATTCTCGAGTGAAGGATTGGGGTTTAAACTCTGATCACCTCCTTGGTTTTTTTGATTCAAAGCAGCCTATACTGTCTGTGTGCGCACATGCACTTCTGTTTGCACATAAATAGCTTGTGTGTGTGTCTGTGTGTGTGTGTGTGTGTGTATGTATGTGTGTATGCAGTGAGGGCAACCCTCAGTGCCACACAGTGCCACAGTGCCATAATCCCCGCCCTTGCCCAGTGGCCCAGATTAAATCCAGGCTTTGATCCTCCCCCTAATCTGAGTTTACAGTCTCTGGGCTGAGGGTGGGTTCTCCACTCTGCCTGCCAGCTAGATTCTGCTTGCTTCTTTCCTTCCTCCCTTGTCTGTCTGCTTCCCTGCTGCCCCCCCCACTGAGGAGCTGGCAATTGAAATCAGCTTTAGAGTTGCTTAATACAGAAGCGGGCAGAATTAGGCCCTTTAATGCTTGTCATGGTCGAAGATTATATCAATGGCTCTTTTTGTCACCGCTACATTGGAGGCAATGGAGAAGCAGCAAGACTGCCAGCACGAGACAAAGGATACATTTTTAGATTCACTTGTAGTTGATCCTGTCTCTCTCTGCACTCACACACACACACATACAGACAGACACACACACACACGCACACACACACCTAAAAGGGTGCACGCACACACAAACATCCACGCAAATAAAATAAAAAAAAGCCCGAACATGTGTTGCTTGTTTGAGTTAAACTGTATTTTCGCCGGGGTATCGAGTGATGTACATTTGGTGATTGTAAAATCAACTTCAGTGGCAACCTCTTTTGAAGTGGAGTGTGGTTCCTTCGTTCAGGGTCAAACACGTACATAGTCTCAATTGGAAACAAAAGCCAGAGTCTTGGCCATGCTTTAATGCTAGAGCGAGTTTGATTTACTGCCCATCTGTGACTGCACAAACAGCCTCTGACTGGGCCCGGACCAAATGAATAAGAGAGCAGGAGACTCGCTGTCGTTAACCAATTTACCAGTTTGTACAAACAAGCCCATGGGTGATTAGAACAGGCTCTTCCTAAAGTAATAGTTTACAACGGGGCAAGTTAAAAATAATTAGCCCCAACACAATAAAGTTGGAGCAATTTCAGGACCACAAGACTGGGCTGCGTTAGTGTATTAGCCTCCATGGGCTTGATGAGCTGCTCTGTGTTAGCTGCTAATATTTAGGGTTAACAAAGCTCAGAAAATGTACTGAGGTAATTGACAGGATGGCAGCGTCGCATGCTTTGTTACACAGTGTGGTGCAATTAACCCACAATGGTGTTCCGATGTTTACAGCTGAAAATGAAAAATCTGGGGAATAGGGCCCCCCCCCACACACACACACACACACACTGTTGCACTGTTCATCTCTGCAGAGCGGAGAAGGTCACATTTCCTCACCTGGCGTGAAATTAACTGTCCTTGTTTATGTTGGATGTAATGAAAATGGACACAGCAGAGGGACGAGGGGGGGGAGAGCTGAGAGGAGAGAGGTGCAAAACAACATGTGGAAACAAGTCAGGCTTTATTACAGAAAATCTCTTTTGCACTTGTACGAACCAAAGTCGAGCTCGGCGAAAGAGAACACAGCGCACCGCCGTGTATCTGTAGTATCACTCTGACACACTCATCATGTCAGTGCTGAGCCTTAAACACCACTCCTGCTTTTCTCTCTGCTCCCACTGAATAAAAACCACATCCCACACATGTACTCTTCAGTGTGAAACACAGACAGGTGCGGGAACAAGCTGACTGACCGACACACACACACACACACGCACACACACACACACACGCACGCACACACACACACAGACAGACAGAGACACCACTCTGCTATGCTCATCTCAGTCAGATGTGAGTCTAATTCAGCCCCGAGGGATGGGAGTATTGCGCTGGTAATACCTGAAACACTCCATTTCTCATTTCCTGGAAGTTTAGAAAAAAAAACACTCCGCCACCCACTCTCCGCCCTATGTGCTGTCTCAACTGCATTCATCCACACGCACAGCTAACGTGCGCAAACTGAAAAAAGACGCAACCTTTAAAAACGAGGGGATGTCATGTATGGTACCTTTTGGAAAGCCAAAGCAGTCACGAGTTATTTGTCTCGCTTATTGGCAGGGGTTGGCCAATTAACACCCCGATGCTAGGTCCAGATCACTGGCTCTCTGCGTGGTGGTGGAGTGTGAAATGTACCATAAATCCAGGGCACGGCCCGAAGCACATAAGGGTGACAGTGAGGCCTGGCAGAGGGTCCCTCTCACTCGTGTGAATGGCAAAGCGGGGTTCACAGGGCTGATCCAATTAAGTGCAAGTGAAATATTCATTGCTTTGTGGTAGATGTTTCAGTTTCAAATTATGAACCCCACTGTTCGTTCCTGCGTCACACATTGTGATGGATGGGATTTCATAAAGAACGGTTTGATATCAAGAGTGGAACAGTCATAAATACTTTTGAAGTGGTTTTGCCCCTTAACACCTTTAACCCATTAAGACATATGGCACTGAAGAAGAAATGCCCTCTAAGACCTAAGCATGGTTGAAAACAATCACCAAAGACCTGGAGGTTTTCTGATGAGATGAACATGAAAAAATTAAAATGAATTCAAATAGACCTTCTTCCTGAGTGAGCCTTGCAACCTTAAAAAAGAAGAGCGCTCAGAAAGAAACAAACTACATTTTCCACCATGCATTTTGCATTTCTCCTGGGTATTTCAGCAAATCACCACCTACATCTTGAAAATGGCCCTAACATGCTGACCACCATCATATAAAGACATGTCTCATCCGGATCTGAGGGGAGAAGCATGCCAACATTGCACCTATAGCCCTAAAGGTGTTTACACAAAGATATTTTGATCAGGTCTGAACGGGTTCACTACAGATCAGAGCAGTGTGATACTGAGTGCAGTTCCACCCCTGAGGCCTGTGAGAGACGAACCTTGAGGTGCTCTCAGACAAGTGTCCTCAAACAATCACTTACAAGGTATCAGAGGCAAGTCAAGGGGTCAGCGGCCCCTCTTGTTGCTCACTGATAAGACAACCATTAGTTTAGACTCATCTGCAGGTAGGTGCAGTTCAAAAGGTCAAAGAGGAGTAAAAGGTCACGTCGAGAAAATGACTTTTGTATTGACTTATCTAATTGGTGTCACGTTGCTGTACATTTGTTTTTTGGTGTACTCCTGGCCCGTACTTAGTTATTCTTGAGTATGAAACAGGCCATGAGCAAGGTCTTCCGTGCTCATGTCGTACCTCGGGCCAGTTAATGTGGCCATCCAGCGATTGACATATCAGCTGGTCACCCTTGACCTACATCACAACAGCTCTGTGACCTCCAAGCCCGTTTAAGAGCAGATAGATCATGGTCTAATAAGCTGGGCATCCCCCCAACTTACATGGCAATAAAAATAGGGGGCCGAGACTCTCTTCACTAACACCTCTAAGCATCCCATCATTGACACTTCGTAATATGACTCTGAATGTGAACGTGTCAGTCTGCCCAAAAGGACCCCGAGGGGTGTGAAGGTTGTCTATAATGCCAACAGCACCTCACGCTAAGCCACACCTCTAAACTTGGCCGACTATTGGAGGTCTTTGTGGAGAGAGTTGACCCGAGGTTCCCTCCTCGTCCTCCTCCTTTTCACTGGAATAAGAATTGTGTCTAAATGACTTGGCATGGAGGGGATGTAAATGAACACTGGGGGTTGTTGTGCTCACACCCAGCCAAGGTCAAGCATCCAGCTGTCAACTCATGTTTGGGACTAATCGTTTATGTGCCTGCACCACTCTGCGCCTGTTCCCTCATTCTCTCTGTGCCTGTCACACACACACACACACACACACACACACACACACACCTCCCACACTCTCTTTAACTCAATGTCCTGTCTTTTATCACTTCATTCTCTTTTTTTGCATTTATCCCATGCATCTGTTTTATCCTTCACATCTCACGTCCTTTCACCGGGTGCGAATACCTGTAGTGTCGTTACCTCTGTTATCCAAAGGCTGATGACTTGCACGACTATCAGAAGGCCTTTTAAAGTAGGCAAACGCATAGTTCTTGCTGTTTACATTGTGGTACATGTATTTTTTTGTACTAATCAATGCAACCAAAAGGATTTGGGACTTTTAGGTCACTGCCCTGTACTCCTTTATTCACTGTGAAATCATCTGTAATTGAATCATGTATGTGTGTCTAATAGGGATATGCCAAGAAACCCACAGGTTTATTTTGATCTTTGTTGCTCTTGACTAATTTATGGAATTTTCCTTTAAATTTTCACCGGAAACCTCTGACGAATTAAAACAAGGGAAAAAAATCCATCACATAATTTACTGCATACACACGTTCAGTCCTATCGCTCAGATCTTTTTCCATCTCGGACTACCACCACCACCACCACGGCCACGGCCATCGCCCTTCTCACTGGTCCGTCCGAGCCCCGCCGACCACGTAAAAATGTGGCAGGTTGCAGAGTTCAAGTCCTTCGAAATGTGAATCGAAACAGCTGCCCCTAATCACTAGCACAAGCTGGGCTTAAGGGCCTCTCAGTTTCACCCCTCATCTGCCTGGAATTTTGAATTTCCTGAGCGGAGATCAAATGGCAGTCCGAGTCAGTGAGACCTTTGATATATGGACACCCATCTCGCGAGGGCCTTCTGCATTGGGATTTACGCTTGACAACACACTCGGTGTCACCTCCGCTCCCGGCGGACGCTCAGCGCCCCTGGAAACATTGGGCCTCTTTGACTGGACAGCGGAGCCTGGAGTGCCCAGCAGTTATTTATTAAATTTGTTGTGCCCACCGTGGTACGGTTTCAGAAGGCCACTTAGTTTTGGATTGCGCTCTGGATTTTTCAATTATGTGGTTCATTTCACCTGCTTGTGTTCCTTTACCCCCCAGGATCAAGGGCACGGGAGATCACATTTAATTATTTCAAAACAAGAAGTCTCAACCAGGCCCCACAGATCTATAACACCAAGCTTCCCTATCTGCTGCTCCATCGCCTCTACTTCAAATAAGCAGTGTTTAGACTGTTAAAAAAAGAAACTGAGAACCTCCTTCCTCTGCTTCCGATCACCACATTACCCGTGTCAATAAAGAAATTTGTCTACCTATCAGGAGGGTAAATAAAAGGGCAGAATATGGGATTTCCAGAATTCCCCGCTTGTTGGGTCTCATATGGAGTGCATTAGTGGCCACTTTGATTGACAGGTGCTCCTGTGTGTAGCCAGAGGGAGAGGCAAAGAGAGATGGGAGATGATTATATCCCAGGTAATATGTGAGGGCTGTCCACAGCAGGAGTGGCTGTGGCCTATGGATTAGAGGATGTTAGTCAGACTCTCCACTGTACAATGAGTTTATGTGTGCATCTGTGTGTCCATTCATACACTCTTTGTGTGTGTGAGTGTGTGTGTGCACGTGTGTGTGTACGTTGCTTGGGTCATCCTCCTATATACACATTTTAAATATTAAAAAACAAACAGAAAATGTCAAATATCAGAGGAACTCCTGTTATTGCTAACTTTATATCAGATTAAAAATGTTCGCAACTTGTGTAGAGCCTGTGGTTTTGGTGCATGTATCAGCCCATAAGAATTGATTTAGCCCTGGGAATTTTTGTAACAATTTTTCTGGACGTGTAGCAATGTGCAGCTTTATTTAGATTTTTTTATTTATTTAAATTACTCAACCCAAAGGTTGATATTTCAAGTGCATGTCGGAGGCTTTGGTGTAAACTGTAGATTTTGTCGAGTCAATTGTTGTGCAATGGTTACCTGTTTGTTTCTCTTCTAATCTCAACTTTGTATAAACTGTTGTCAACCAAAAGAATGAGCGTCCATTGAGATTCCGTGAAAAATGTCTCACACTTCAAAAAAGAAAAGAAAAACAAAACGCTCTTGCTCTGTTTCCATTTTCCATTTTCTTTTGTCTGTCTATTCGACTCATGGGAGCCAAATGGTGCTTTGAACAGGATGAAAATAGCCCTTCACAACGTCTTGAGTAGTTCTGTGATTTAAGAGCTTTGTTTTTCTAAGAGTCTCCGGTCATTAAAATAATTCATTACCAATGAACGTTGGAGGCTTCACAACGCTTCAGATGGCTTCTCTGCATTCTTCTAAAGACCAAAAGAGGTGAGGGGAGTGTGTGTGGGGAGGGGGTTGGCTAAATGACTTCATGGTCAGAGCCACGGGGGCGACAGGGAATGCTGGGGACCCCACTGGACGATCTGAATTCATTCTCTGCTGCATACTGGGAGTATGTTTGTGTTCCCAGGACATTGTAGAAGAGATGTCATAGAGGAAATATTAGGTAGAAAGACAGGCAGTGTTTTTCTGTTCTTTTTAAACTCGTTTTCCTCAAACTGCTGATTACATAAATCAGGGTGATAAAGAGGATTGGTTCTGAGAGAAAAGTGTCCGGGGTGGTGCTCGCTGACCAGTCCCTGACCCTGGAGTGTGGGACCCCACCTGACCTCCAGAGTCGGGTTCAAACGGTCAATGACAGGTCACTGGCAGATCGGGGGTTGGTTTAGTGTGTGATGTTGTGCCAGAGGGTGTAGATTCTAAAGCTGCTTCGTATTTAGCCTCAGATCCCTAATTAATGCTTAAAATGAATGACCCATAGTTTATACAGTTGAAAACAGTGCACCCCTCCAGCACACATACACATCTTCCCTGTCAGGAATATATACACACATAGTTTCCTATTTTTCACATATAAGATGACAGCGTGTTTACTTGTACCACATGCACTGACTGTCCCCACTCCTACTGTATGTGTGTCGCTCTCTCTCTCTCTCTCTCTCTTTCTCTCTCTCTCTCTCATCCTCCCTCTCCCTGTCTCCCCCTCTTTTATCTCTGTTATCATCCTATCTCGCTTGCCATTCATCTGTCTCTCCTGTCCTAGCCACCAGGCTGGCTATCTATCCTTCTAATGAGCTCCACGGACTCCTCTAAACAGTTGTCAAACAATCCTCACACAGCCATCGCTTCTACCGGGCCCAGGCTACGGCACAAACAGCGGTGGGGCTGCAGGAAGAGGGGGGGAGACAGAGAGACAGTGGCGTTTGGCACTAAAAAGCACCTTGAGTGATTAGATCACAAGTGGGATACAGGTGCCATTTAATCCATATGTAACTGATATGTTATCCCTTTAAATATTATTGTCCTTAACTGAGTTAAATTTAGTTTCTCAATTTCCCTTGGATAAAATCAAATATAACATATCATCTTGTGTTGTTGTTCAAGATGCATTTGATTCCGGTCTGTTTCAGCTCTGGACACAAACAAATTCTAAAGTAAAGAGTCATCAACCTTCAAGGTGTTAGAAGGACAGAGACAAATTTTCATCTCTAACTCACTGCGGAGGCCCTCACCCTCCACCCCGCGATATCACGTCCCTCTAATTTCTCCCCAACCTCGTCCTTCTTGAGGCCAACATGGGAACATCACTCAAGAGTGTCTGTACAAGCCAAGCACCCAGTTCATCAGAAACACCTTCTCTGGCCCCAAACCCGACCCGTTCTCTCCTGGGGTCAGGATAACAGGCTGCAGGGCTAACACACTGGATGAGAAATGGACCGGAGACGTGTGTGCATGTGTGCGTGAGTGTGTGTGTGTGTGTGTGCGTGCAGATGCCTGCTCAGCTGCATTTTGAATATATGTTACAATGTGTATAATGTGTATGACTAGCCTGTCAGAGGGGGCCTGTGGAGGTTACACAAACACAGGGGAGGGTTATTTATACTTCCAGGAAATTACACTTGGTTTCTGTCAGATCTGGCCCAGTCCAGTCTGATCTGGCTCAGTCCTGGTCCATAGTCTTGACCTATTTCCATCCTGCGTAGACCCAGTGATGCACGGACATGCAGAATTGTGCTAATACGGCTGTCACTGACAACCCCAGTGGCCAAACTCTTGTCAGTCTCCAGCTCTGAGCCCACCTCCACAGATGGTCCAGCAGCACTTAAGAATTCACCCCTAGGGTTTTACTGCTCTCTTGTATGGACGACTGTCACAGCACAGGGAGCATGTGGTTTGGATATGGGAACAGCATCCTCCAAGAGCTCTCATGGCCTGGCACAATGACTCGTCTCCACCCCCAGTAAAAGACAAGACAAGTGGGCATGCCCTCTTTTATGATGCGACACAGCCTACCAGCTGAGGAAGTCAATAATGCTGATTCACACTAAGCATTGTGTTTCGTGTAACATGACCAAGCACTTTCCGTTTGAGCTTTTCCTTAATTTTGTGTCAGAATTTCGATTCACTTTGTATTTCCGCCTCTGCGGTTGTACAACATGCTGATGAGACCTCAGTTTCCATGTACCCAGTCAGTCAACCTATCAGGCAGGCAACGAGTCAGTCATTTGATGGTGTGGATGTTGATTTACTGCGCCGCATCAGGAGAAATGAAACCTGCTGTGGCCTCTTGTTCAGCCGTCCGCCCATTTCCTCTAAACGAGGAAAAAAAAGGCACAAATCCACAAATCAGCATTCACTAATTTGTTTATTGCTCTCGCCCTGGCTGCTGCTCCTCCTCTGTCACCCACCCTATTTACCACCCCTCCATACGCTCTCTCGCCTTCTCTCCCACTCTCACTGATCTCCCAGCCTTGGAAGCGAAAGTGTTACAGGGTGTGTTTGGTCTTCAGGAAGAAGCTGTCATGTGCATTAAGGCATACATAGGGAGAAGGTGTAATAAGTCACTTAGGCATGGTATCCTTCCGAGAAAACGGAACACATCCAGTGACAGTCTTGCTTCACTGTATTTATAATGGTGACTCAGAAGCAGTTGGGTTCTACGAGTCCCGGAGGTCAAAGCGCACGTGTCACATGCACGCATGAACACTAGTATGTCTCACATCCTGCATGTGTGTGCGTTTAAAGTGTATCGGTAAAGTAAAGTGGCAAGCTGGGCCTGATGGCATCTGGAAAGGTGCTAGGTTAAGACATAAACAAGCAGGGGGTTGAATTTAGGGGTGAGGGGGCGAGGGGAGGGGAAAGTGGGGCGCTCCACTAAGTGTGTCTGTCCTGGCAGGTCCCCTGCTCAAATTCCACTGATATGACTTTAATCGGACCTAATCTGCTTATCGGCCTCCTGGGGCACTGATCAGCCTAAAGTGCTTAACGGAATGCAGGAACCCATAAGATGCTGCCACTTGAAAGCATAAGGTGGGCTGTTGCTGAGGGTTTATTACTTAATCTGATTAATTAAAACAAACTATACTTAAAGGAGTTATTTACCTCCGTGCCTTTTTTCCCTCTGCCGTCCTGCAGTTTTTTAAATTTCTCTCACTTGCTCATGACTAATTGTAGGATATGATATGACGCACAGGGACCAGTTTTACAGCACAGAGTCTTTTTATTTGTTTTCTGTATTTAATCTCAAATTGGATTTGACTTTAGACCCCATTTGAGATTGAGTCATTTATTTGAAATCATCTTTATCAGCCTTTCTCTGATTATATAAAGTCATGTCTGAATTGCTCCACTTCTCTTTTGCAGTGGAAACATTTACACATGCATAAAATAATCCATTCAATCGACAAGAGAAACTCTAAAAGGGAGAAAGACGGAACATATCTCTCCACATTGGAACAGCTCATCACATCAGAGTGCCAAAGTTCACTCTGCGGAGCATCTGAGAGACGAGACAGGCCATTCCTGTTGTTTGCTGTAATTGTGAAGACTAATAGAATAATCGACTTGATCTTGTAATGCGGGTTAAGAGACATAACCCCAGTTAATGAGAGATGGAGACAAATTTGTTCACGATAATGAATTTCGTTCAAACAAAGCATGTACGGCTGCATAGCGTGTGCTGTGAACGAGAGGGGAAACGATCGGTGAAGAAAATGTGTGCGAGTGCTTTCTGTCTCTGTCTCCCTCCTTAATGCACCTGACACTGTGTGATAAGGTGAATGTGATGCAGGATGAGATCACAGGCCGTGTCAGGGCACTTGTCACCTGTGCCACCTTGTGATCATAGATTATCAGATTAATGCTGATGCTTCACGTGGGCCACCCTCAATTTAACTTGATCAGGAGATCAGCGAGGGCGCTGCCGGGGGTGGAAGTGCTCTGACCTCCACAATGTTTGATTCATTTACACACAATAAAGCTGGTTTGGCTCCGGCCTCTGCCATTTCTCCGGGTTCATATTTTCCTGCACCTTTGCAACCCTCTCAGTTTTTGCCTCCACCACGTCCCAGTGTGTCCTCTGCCAATCTATCTCCTGCTCCCATTGACCTTTCATTCCCTTCATGCATGTCTCCTCTCAGAGGACAGGCCCTCGCGTTGAAGTCCTCCTCATGTTCAATGTGATCAATACAAAGGGCAGGGACCTTGCACACACAATCCCCCGCTGACTAAACGAGAAGGATTAAAGGCTGCATGGACTGTGGGTCGTGTGAGTTTGTGAGTCAGTGTCCTTCTCCGTCCACAGCTCATGTGTGTAGGTGCCTGTGAGAACATCACATTCTAAAACTTGTAAATAAATGGTGCTGTGATCTTGGCAGGGTCGGCAATGTGAGCTCAGAGTTCATGACCCCGGTGTGTGTCACGGCAAAAGGTCCCTGCAAGTCATGCAAACACACACTGACACGCACTTATTGCTATTTAACCCAAGGAGAGGAGAGGGAAGAAGTGAGCGGAGAGAGAGAGGGGGATTAACAAAGACAGACAGCACCAGCAGCTGGCCGGCCTTTTAGAGATTCCTATTATCTGTATGGTGCAGTATTAATAGAAACTAGCACTCACTCCGCACGGTTCTCCAAAATAGATGCTTATTTCCCTGAACGCCTGTGATGGGTGGGTGGAGGTGCAACTCCTGAGGTCAAAGTGGCAGACAAAGGTTAACAGATGCAGAGGTGAGAATCAAATACTAGAACAAAAGCCTTGTCTCCTGTTGAAGCAGCAGGGACCACTGATATATGATCGCTCTTAAAATGTCAAATTAAAGTAAAACTTGCACACATTTGGGGTCATTTGTGTTTGTACTCTTAAGCAGCCTCTATAGACATACATGTATTCACTGCCTGTCAATTAAATCTACCTCAGTTTAGATTTGTGTGGACCACTTGGGTTTTTTGTTGTGCCACATATCTGAAGGGGGCATGGAAAATGATGTGGCCATTATATGTTAAGGGAGATAATGGAGGGAAGGATCGATTTGTCCTTTTAATTTATTGTTTAAAATCTTTTTATCTCTCACACATTTCAGCATTCTCTCAAAGCGGAATGTTGCTCAGACATATTGCCATGAATCGAAGGCCTCTCTTATCCAGTGCTCAATGAAAATTCAATATTGCAGTAGATAGTTGTTGTGCAATAAGAAAAGAGAGTTTGTTTTGGGGGGAATTTGTCCTTATACACCAACATACAGACACAAGTTTCTAGCCCACCCTGCAGTACCCTCAGCTGCTCTCTTTCAGGATAAAAAAAAACAGATGATGAACTACAGCTGCAGAGGAAAGGACCTTTTTAAAATGTTGTCAAAACACAGTTGTAATTGAATTAATTCTTCTCCACCTCCGCCACTTCCTCCCGAGCTCAGTCACCTCAGGGCCTATTAAGGAGTGGTGAGTGACCCCCTCTGCCCTCTTCCTGCCCTCTTCTGGTTGTCGCTGAGCGGGGGTCCAGCTCTCTCCACTGGGCTTATCACAGGTCAATGTGCAGCAAGGGCACACACACACACCCACACACACACAGACACGGACCACAGGCTGGACACTTTTTAGCATAACTCCTTAGCGCTATAGCAGAGACCTTTCCACAGGGGGTCTGATGTGTCACCGTGTGCATTTACAAACAGATAAAGTGCAGAGACACCGAAACACACGCTGACAAACATTCGTCCCCTATCTCCCTGCAACTTAAACACACGCACATTTCCCCTTTCCCTTGCCCTCCGTAACCCAACATACACACGCCTAACTCCCACCTCTCTTGTCACCTCCCATCTCCCAGACCAAGGTCAGCTGTCCAGGCCCACAGCTCTTGATGTAGAGGCTTTGACCCAACATGGCCACCTCTGTCTCTCCAGAGAGATTAACACAAGGCAGGGACAGAGAAACTCAGCTCTGCCGCAGCCCCGCGTTATCCCGGCCGCGCTCTCTGTCTCTGCTCTCACTTCTCATTCTGTCTCAGATATCTCCTCACGTCTGCAGACTGGGGACCAAGAAGAGCTGCAAATTGAATATGTCTGGCAGGCAGATCTGTGAAGACTCATGGGGGATGTTAGCGAGAGAAAGCAGGCTGTAAGTGTCCACATTGTGTCACTCAGGCGACATACATAAAGAAATGTGTAGAGGAAGATAAGAGGGGTTTTATATAATTTTTTTTTGTTCTAAGATAATGTACCAAAGGAATACTGCTGAGGATTTCAACAGGCAAATACAGGATCTGGTGACATCACTGCAGACGTGCTGGTTGAAGGGTCAGAATGGCTCCACGTTGTCTTTTCTTTTTTTTCCGTTACCCATCCCATTCAGATGCTTGATTTTTCCACTACATTATTTCTTCTGTTGGATGGGGCTGAGGGGTGGCTGCCCCAGCAGTCCAAAGGTTAAACAAAGTGCTGTGACTGTCAGGCTGAGTGAAACCAACTGGCGCTCGGCTATCAGAAGATAATCAAGGCTAATAGGTACATAATGGCTAACAGTGGGGCCGCACTCGCTGGCAGATGCATCATGGGGGACGTAACGCAGACAGCGTGACCTCGCATTCCCACCGCAGCTCTCACCGCTTCAGAGTCATCAGGCGGAAAGAGCCAGACACCAGGAATTCTACCCCTCCTCTGCCTTGGGATTACTTGCGATGGAGATGCCTTGGTTGTATATAATATGTTTGTAGTTTGCTGTTTGTCTTTTTTCCTCTTTATATAAATCATTTGTTGTTGATTTGAAGTCTTAACATTTTGAAGTCTATCAATTAATGGACCTTTTAGTGTGCGGCCGCTGGGAATGATGTCACCACGCTAGATGGAAACACTGGCAGCATTATTCAGCACCAGTTTATTCAGAAGGGATTTATATGGATCTTAGTAAATTACAGTTCCTGTTGCATATGCTTTCACTTTTGTCTAAACCAACAAACAGTGTGTTTGTGTAACTGATGGTCAAAGTGCCCCAGGTCCTGAAGGACACTTTGTTCCCAACACTGAAGATTTATGAGCCTCTCAAGCGAAGAGGATGAGAGCAACGTTGCGAGACAGTTTATTGTGGTTATGTCAATGGCGGAGAGAAAAAAAAGTATCCACTGTCTTCAACTTTGGATTTAAAACCACATCTAGAGACAGCATTTTGTATTCAGCCTAGATTTAGCAAATATAAATAACAATGCAGCCCTCAACCAGCCTGCATTGACTTGTTGATGTGACCTCATATTTTCCATGAATACATTATATAAAAAAAACACACCACACACATTCTCACAAGTGGGACACTTTGACCTCACGCAACAAAGAGCTAACATGTTTAAATTGGTGCAATTGAGCAGAAAGGGTCGCAGGATCATGTGTTAACGAACGTGCACATGCTCGGTGCTCGGCGTTCTGCGAAGCATCCAGCCAACACTTCCCCTCTGACAGCACTCGGTTGCCCTGGACTCCTCTCCAAAGACTCTCTCTGTAAACAAAGCCTGCTTTTGTTGAGGCCCAGTGCGTCAGAACCATCATCTCCAGAGGGCACGAGGGATATGGAGGAGAGATGTAGGGGTGGGTGGAGAGTCAGTCAGAAGTAGAGAGAAAGAGGGAGAGAGAGAGAGCGAAAGCGTTTAGGTGGGGGGTGAAGGGCAGGGGAACTGAGACAGAGGTCTGGGTAATTGCAGCACAATGGAGATTGTGTTTGATCTCTGAGGTGTCCAGGCCCTATTTAGTGGGGGTGAATGTGCCAAGCTGAGGAATGTTGTTGCTCTGAAAGGCTGAGTTTATCAGGAGTTCAGCAAGTGAGAACAAGAGAAAAGGGGTGCCGCTTGAGAGAGATGGAGTCAGAGGAGAGAGAGAGAGAGAGGGACAGAGAGTTTAGCCAGGCTGCCTTTTCATTATTGGCTAATTATGCCTTTAAACCCTCTGAGAGCTTCACTGTACACACTGTTCACACATGTTGTATGCACTCTATCATGCGTCTCTCTCTGTATTTGAACTGATGTGAGAAAGGCCAGTCTGGTCTGTGGTGCAGTGCAGCAGCAGCAGCAGCAGCAGCAGCAGCAGCAGCAGCAGCAGCAGCAGCAGCCTCCTGATAGCAGGGCTAAACTGCTGGAGAGCAGAGAGTGCCCGCACAGAGCAGAAGGCTCTTTGAACTCTGTCTGTACTCTCTGCTGCAGAGCTTGAACTGGGTTAATCGCTATTAATATTTAACATGCTGCCAAAGTTCCAGCCCAGAAACTATATCAAAGCCAAGAGCTCCATCCAGCCGAGCCCTATCGCTGTTCTTCTGTAGCGAGCCGGCTGGCATAAACACACTGAAGCTGCCGACATGAGAATCGCAGTGAAACTTATTTAATTCTTTTTATCAAATAAAGGAGCGGATTTCCATTTTCCGTTGTGCTTGATATTGTATTTTTCTTTTAACGTTTGCTTTCTCTCCGCGTGGAGCAACAAATCATATCCGGGATATTTAAGACATTCATTTATGTGGCTGTGAATATCCAATTGAAGACGGTCGTGTGATTTTAATATGTTGACATATATGATGGATTATTGACATAGATGAAAAATGAGTAAAAGTGTTGGGAGGACGGGGTTCTGTTATGAAACAGCTTCAGGTCACCAGGGGTCCGCTCCTCTGTTGCTGCCGCTCCTCTCGCTGTCTGTCTGCACTGTCAGCTCGCAAACTGGATTATTTCATCAGAGTTCAAGCCTCTATTGCCTCTGCCACCGCAGTCTTTTTCACTCTGTGCCCTCCTCTTTACATCTATCTCTCCATCTCTCTCTGTCTGTCTCCCTATCTCTCGCTCTCCTCTCCGTCTCTCTCTGCTCCCAGCGCCAGGACCTCAAACAGCATGGTTAAATACCCAGGCCAATGTGTCGCTCTTCAAAGAGACTCAGGTAGTAGATATATACGCTGGCAATGGGCCAGAATCAAAATGAACAGTTGTTGTAGAGGATTGTGGCTGCACTTCACGTGGACCTCAGTGGAACCACATTAAGGGGCCCCACATGGGCCCAAACCTTCCCACAAGGCAGTTGAAATATGGGCCTTGAGTCCCACTTCGCCCTCTCTGAAAAACCCACTAATACCACACAGGGACCCATTTTTATTTCACTTCATAAATCAGGCCAGCGGGACGAGGAAGTTCATTTGGCATAGAAGAGCTTATGTTAGCTTTAGCCCCCGTCGTAAAGTTCCCATCTGCCTGTGTGAGTCCCACGCTGCAAAAAACAACAGAAACCAAGAGCGCGTTTAAACGGCCAGAATTAGCTGTGATGACTTAAGATTTAGAAAATGAGTGACTGTTTGTTGCCACAAGTCATGCCGGATAAAATATTAAAGCGCGGCTGAAGGGAGAGCTTTGTAGAAGACAAAGGCTGGAAGCAATTTGTGTAGCTACCAAATTAAAGTTATTCAGCACCAGGGGTAATTTAATTACCATTCTTTAAATGTTTGAATGACTTTGACCTCTGGAGTACTCGGAGGTCGTGCAGGTGTATTTACTTAAGCTAATTCAGAATCAGTAACATGAAACAAGGTCCCAAATCAAACAGGCCCCCATCCTGAAATATCTGGTTACCAAGTACCAGCTCTTTGTGTTTGGAAATTAAATTAATATCTATCCACCGTGTCATTAGCGCTGTTTTCTCTAAACCTTGAAACATCTCTCGGGCCATACTTATCCCCCTGAGCAAACATGCCAGTGATGGGCTTGACAATGAAAAGACCAAAAAAAGAAAGAGAGAGTGAAGGAATCGAGACAATGAGAAGCAGTGAGAAAGACATAAACAACAGATGAAAAAAGCTGACAGTGTTTCCCAGGATGCACCTCTCCCAGCATGGCTCATGAATGGAAACAGGTGTGTGTGATTGTGCGGTGGGTCTTGAAGATTCAGGCCTATGTGGCATGTCTACTGCCTAGGTGATTTGGGTCAATGGAGCACATCTGGTACTAGTCACAACAGAGTGCACACGTCCACGGCCCTCAGACACCCCACCAGGCGAGTAGGGAGAGAGGGAAAGGGAGAGGGAGCGAGAGAGGCAAGGGCAAGGAAACATCTGGGTTCTCTCTTTCTCTCTCCCACACACACACACACACACACAAGCACACATTTGAGATTCTGTGCTTTCTGGGGTTGCTTGGATTCCTCCAGGTGCATCTGGACTCGGATAGAGAAGAACAAGAGTGTGTGTGTGTGTGTGTGTGTGTGTTGAGGGTGGGGGGGCAGGTTTGATTGACAGCATCGAACCTGAATGTTCCCTGAGCCGGATGAGTAACTCTCCCATCATGCCGATTTTTTACTTTTTTCAATTTTTTCTTTTTCTTTCTTCGTTTGTTTCATCCAAGGGTTTTCCCCCCACTTTGTCTCTGCTCCACGGTCTTACCTCATTGGCTGGTGTTCTGCTACAGACTCATTCTTGAGCTGGCCCCAAAATATTGGAAAATAGCGTATTATGTTTATATCTTACGGTGAACTAAACACGGCAGAGCATTTTTAGTTTGCTCCATACATAAATCAAAATAGCATCTCGCCTCATTTGTACTGTCAAATGCTGGATTTTCATGAGTCATTCGGTAAAGCAGAGCATCAGAGACCGAAAGGACATTTGCAAGCTAATACACACACACACACACAAAAACACACACATACAAACACAGCTAAACTGAGAGTCTGTATTTTGGCTGGGCTCCAAACGTGAAGTGGACTTGATTCACTGTGGTAATGATAGGGTAAAAACTGTATATGAGACACCATATTGAATTCTGATGCTGGGACTGTTCAGCACTGACAGCTCTCTCTGCCTCTCTCCCTCTCTTTCTAACCCACTTACCTCACTTCACCCACTACCTCACCGCATGCCCAAGGCAACAACAATAAACATGATTGGTCCTTCACACAAAAGAAGGCGGGCCATCATCTGGACAGGCATGACAAGGGGCAAGTGAAATTGATTTCAAGTGTATCAGCCTGTGTGGGTATGTGTTTGTGTGCCTTTAGAGAGTGTGTGTGTTCATATGTGTGTGTGTGTGTGTGTGCGTGTTTTAACACTGGGTTTTTGGATTCTTTCACCAAGTTTGAGCGGTGTGACGAATATGGGAAGTGATGGCATGTAGAGCAGAGCGTTTCCTGCCTTATACTCGTAACAGGGGCTAAGGAAACAAATACAGGTTCCTCTCTTTTGCTCACACAAACCAAACAAAGCGCCATGTGTCATAAATGTAAATGTGTTTGCCAGTGACTGTGTCTGTTAAAGAGCAGAGAACATTACATCTGACACTTAGACAGCAAAACAAGAGGCAAATGTCTCGGAGCCAACCCACCTCAACCAACACCATTCAAGCCACTTGATCCAGATAAGACAGAACTGAATCCTTCTCACGAATCAAGGAATCTCTGTCTTTCTGTCTGTTGAATTTCTCGACAACCGCTCATCCGATTGACTTCAGACTTGGCAAGTGTGTTGCCAAGGACCCCAACCCTGAGGAAGTGCAGTGTCGACTGTGACGTTTTTTTGATGAGCGGTTGGCGAGACTGTAACCTCACTCCTCACTCCCCCATGTGTTTTAAAACTGTCCTTGCTGTGATTCATCGTAGCATCGGCCAACACATGGCGAATAGTCAGCCCCCACATTAAAGATCCTGAAAACTAAGAACTTTGTCAGTTTAGCATGAAACATGTGATTCGTTTCGAATGAATTGACCAATCAGTTGTTCATGTGAGAGACAGCGACACAACACAACTCACTTACACATTTCAATGAAAAATATTTCCGTCCAGTCGAGTGATTGTAGCTCCTTGTCGGAAATTGTCTCAATCAATATAAACATGGCTCATTCCAACTTGTTGCTCATTCATGCACAATAAGCCAGTTGTAGCATTTAAAAGGCAGAGGCGTAAATGTAAGTAAAGCTATGTGTTTTAAAACGAAAACGTATTATTGTAGATGTAGTCTAAGAATTGTCCACAGGTGCCCATCTACCCCGAGTGCATGTGTATTTGTATGTGTGCGTGTGTTTGTTAATTTCATGCAGTAGTGACACGAGGGAACGGCGTATGACCCCGGGTTCTTAATCTGGTTAACTAGAGCTGAATGGGTCAGAGTAATGGCTGTAATCCTCACATCTAAGCACAGAAACGCAGACCGAAATAACAACCGATGCCCTTCTTTTGAGTACTCTAAATGTTCTGTTAACTCAGCAGACATCTGCACCAGTTTAAATGGCTGCTGACATACATGCATGAAACCATGGTTTTAAAACCTTGATCCCTCATTCTAGACTTAATCCTAATTCTTGTGAACTATAACCAGATCCGTTCCAAAATAAGTTTTATTGCTCTAATTCCCGTAATTCCCTTAATGGCTTGCTTCTTGTTGTGTTCTGTTTTCCGACATCTCCCTGTGTTTCTAGGTTAGCGTGATCTGACTGTGTGTGTGGTAGCTGTGTGTAGGGGTAGCCTTGTGACCAGAGTTACATTGTTCATCCACAGCGATGGACTGTGGCCCAGAAAGAAAGCCCACACACAGTCAGCGAGCTATGATCCCACTTGGATTCAGACCAAATAATCTCACATACAAGTCAGCCTGATTTGTGCTGCAACACTATCCACATTTGTGAATTCAAATGTCCTTCAGGAGGGCTCAGTTTGTTCGAATGAGCTGGAGTGAACAAATAAGAAGATGCGAAAATGAATAAGATGTTTATATAGTACCACGGCCTCTTGAACGCACCCTTGTTTAATGTGCCTCTTTCATGATGCATACATCAGCTGCCTGTTTGTGTCCCTCAGTCATCTATGCACACAGTCACGGATGATGCTGCTGCTGCTGTTGTGAGTTGGTGATTTCTCAGGGCAGCCATTAGTGGGGTTTTCTGTCTACACGGAGCAGGGCCGGGTTACTGGACCCCTTCTTCACTACAGTTGGTTGATATTGGCAGACAGTCATTATGATTACTATGATTCCAAACAAATATTTGCTTTTACTTTTTCACTAAAAAAAAATGTATTTACTCCCACGATGAGGTTATTTGTTCATCTGCATTTGTTTGTTATAGCAGGATTATTAACAAACTACTCATCGATTTCCAGGAAATTCTGTGGAAGGGTAAAAGGTGAAGTAAGAACCAATTTGATTTTGGAGCGGATCCAGATCAACGGATCACAGAATTGTTCTCACCCTCATTAACATGGCTAGAGAGGGCGAGAGGTGTACACTCTCCCAGCACTCTTCTACTCAACTCCACCAAGAAAGTTGTGTTTTCTATCTTTTAGCAGTATTCCATAAAAACTATTGTATGGATTACCAAGAAATTTGGCTTCATTGCACGTCGCCTGCGTTTGCAACGGAGCGAGACACCAAGTTGTGGCTGACGGCATAATAATAATGGTAAAACATGGCTTTAACATGTTTAGATAGGGAAATAGCCTTGGAAGAGATATGTGCCATCAGACCACCCCTCTAGTTTTGAACATGTTTCTTTCATCAGTTCATCATTACATCCTACTGTATAGTCTCTCCATGTTTGACCCTGTAGAGTTAGCTCTATAGCTCTAGATTGACAAGGTTAAGATGTATCCTCACTGCATATCTTGACAAATGTCAAATAGGCCTGTTTACATTGCCGTATAAGATATTCATGGCAAACTCGCTACAACACACAAACAAGAGGATCCTGCTGAGATAAACAAAGCGAAGGTGGAGGAGTGTGAGGAATTTGGGATTCTCTGACTTGCCCCTGCTGTGCCAGCTCTGGAGTAAAGGAAGCTTGGAAGTGGAAGCAGCCAGAAAGAAAGAGAGGGAGAGAGAGAGAGAGATGCATAAATCCTTTTCCTCACCGCTGCAGGAAGAGGGTCTAATATAGGTGTCGTCCAAACACTAGTCTTTTCCTAATCCCCAGACACTTGAGCAGATCTCAAAGGGATAGAGCAGTTTACACATCATGCACTCTTCTTAACCACAGGCCTTTGTCTTTGGCAAACACTTTGAATGTACTTGACAAGAAGTTTGTCTATCTCTACTGTTTCTGGTCTATTTATTTGACTGTTTATTTGTGTTTGTTGTGGCAGCAGATATGGTTTGACTTATATTTGGATCACTGTACACACTTTCCTGGCTAAAGCAGATCTTTGCGGTCACAGTTGTCTCTCTCTCACTCCTACATTTCCTCACCATTTCTTGGCCTCCTGTTTGCAGTAAAGCACACAAGACAGAGTCGCATTGGAAAACACCATTGATTACAAAAATCATCACCATTCCTTCATCCGAACGGGAGGAGACACATTCCTGTGTGTCATCATTAGTTTCCAGTGACATCACTGCCGGCCACTCGTGCCAGTCTCATGAGCAGTCAGCATGGCTGGTGATGAAGCTCTCTGCGCGTCTGCTGCCTGGAAATTTTGTTGCACCTAAATTAGGCTGCGCTAATACTACAGATTGGTCTGTGTGGTTCTTAATCAACTTCAATCAAAGCGTTGTGGGTGTGCATTGCGTAAGTGTGTGCGCGCATTCACAGATTTGTGTCCTTATGTGTGGATGTATTTGCATTTGTTCACATCAAATAATTTATCTGTAGCGGCTTTTTCTACGCCTGTGTTTCTGAATTCCAATATCTTTCTGTTAGTCTGTCTGTCTGTCTGTCCATCAGTCTGTCCGTCCGTTCGTCCTTGTTCAGAATTTGAGGACATGCCCTGATCTTAGAAGCAATGAAACAACATAGCGTCCTCCAATTTTCTAGCCCCACCAGCGTCCAGCTCACCCAAATTAATCCCCCTTGCTTTGGAAGCACATTTGCCATTTATTAAGAAAACACACATGTAATTAAAATATGCACACAAATCCACTCAGCAAACACATGCATGCCTAAACCCAGATCTGCCCAGCATCCCTCCTACTGTAATTACTAGTAAAAGAAGGTTATTGGGCTCCCCTGACATGTTTACTGACTGTTGTCACTGTACAACACAGCTTTCGCTAGAAGGACCTCGCTGTGAACTTTTGAACCGCTCCCATAAAAACAGCAATACTGGTTTGCTATAATGCTGTTCAATGTTACCTTTAAGCCCTCAGTAAGTGGGATTTAGAAAATAATGCCCTTATGCAGCCTGTTTACACAAGATCCCTGCCACAGCAGCCACACTCTTGCCGCCACTGCGCCAAGCTCCCGCCCCTCCTTCCTCAAATCACATTTAATAGGGCTAGTTTGATTCCATGCCAGCATAAGCATACACTTGCTATGACCTTGGTTGAATTTAATGGGGGTTAAAGAAGTTTTCACATTGGCAGTGTGCACATTAATAGTTTGTCTGGCAGATTTGGTAAATTGGAAGAGACGGAAGTGGAGTCAAAGTGTCCGATTAATTGGGTCTACACAAACAACATCCTGTCCAGGTTCACCTTGGGACACTCCGTGACATTGTGTTAGGGTCAGTACTTTTGTGTGCTTCATTTGTATATATCTCTGCACGTGTTTATACATTTATGCATATGCACTGTAAGTCTACCAGTTATATGTGGTAAAAACATGCCCAGACTTTGGTTTAAAAAAGTTGTTGAATTTGACTGATCACAAAAACAACTGTACTCGTAGTTTTAATAGAATTCATACATGCGTTGATTTAAATGTATCCCAATTTCCGTGCTCTGTCTTGATCCCCCGATCATTTATTTATGAATTTATTGTTTTGTTCCACATCTTACTGGATTTCGGTGGATTAGTATCGCTCATAGTCTATTAAACATTTTCCAGATATGGCAATGCCAGCCTCAATAATGTAATTTTCTCATGAGTGTCTTTACAGCCATCAGACTGTAATATATGTGATAATAGCATGGGATGTAGCATCATCGTGTGAGCCAAACAAGTCGGGTAATCCACTGTAATTGGTTGGATTTTTTTTGCAGTGAGTCAACCTCTCTGTCTGCCTGCCTCTGTGCCTTTGATAATCCAATATACATTTCTTTAATCTTTACCCTCTGTGTCGCGCAAATTAATTAAATATTGACAAGGAATCCGGCGAAACCACGGGAAAAACAGAATGTCACAGCTAAACTGATTACTTCCATGACAGAGGTAAGAGACAGACACGGGGAGATGTATGATCCATCTCATGCACTATAAATGATTAAAGACCATAGACAATGGCTGAATCCTGCAACCAGTGTGCGGACTGGATGCTGTGTAAGGCGAGCCTTGTCTGTCATACACCATCAGTCTGCGGCCACTTGTAAATCTTTTCCCCGCGAACCCAACATGAAAATGATAACAATGTCTTTCTGAGTGTTTCGCTCCCAGAGAGAATCCCATTTCCCTTCTTTAAAGCCAAAGCACCATCTGTCACCCTGGTCCTGATAATGAAACACTAAGAAAAACACTCGTAGGATCACACACACACACACACACACACAGATGTACACACACAGACACATGCACTGTTGTAGCAGATGATTTGAGCAGAGTCCGTGCAAGCTGATGATGTTTCATCCTCCGCGGTAACCTTAGGATGACCCTTGTCCTTTTTCTTCGCAAAGGGTAATTGGCCAATCTGGTAGACATGCACATTGTACATTGTGGGAAAGAGCTCAAAGTATTCAGGATCACGTGTGTGGCGGGAATATGTGCATATTCTCGTATTTATATTTCTACAAGCCGGGTTGTTGTCCATGTGCGCGCTCGAGCCTGCACGTGCTTGTGTCTATGTAGAGGCATGCCTGCGACCGTGTTTGTGTCTGACTATTTGGGAGAATCAACATACACAGTGATGATGGAGTTGATTTTATTAGGGGGGAGATTAGGGTCATGTTGCAATACGCTTGCTGTGGTCTTATAATTCTGATGTGTCCGTCTGCGTTTCCTACTGCAGGGAAACAGCTGGCCTGGTAACATGATCCAGACCACCAGCTACCCTCTCACTTCTTCACAGCCAAAGCCAAAGCCCAGGCCAAGGACTAGCTGATTCAGATTTACTAAAGACACACACACACACACACACACACACACACACACACACACACACACACACACACACACACACACACACAGGCAGAAACTCTTCCTCACGTACAGCAAGTATATGCAGCAATAGCAAAACACAAATTAATCTGCCCGTACCGCGCCGGCTAGTCTGCAGATCGTCCTTCTATGGGGCGCAAAAAGAAACAAGTTTTTATTTTCCTTCCAAAACGGTGAGGAAACAAAAGGAATGGGTGGCTGAGAATGAGTGTGGAGGAGTAAGGAAAAGCCCTCTGGCTGGGAGAGGCAGGAGAAGCTGTGAGTGCTGGGGAGGGAGGAGGATGATTCTCACCACCATCATGTGGCTGCACCGAATCCCTTCTCTCCTCTCCTCTCCTGCTCTGTGTGAGGAGCGAGTTTGGCCTCGGGCACATGTTCAGATATGGGTGCTAGTGATTGGTTTGCTGCCAACAGTGGCAAAGGTCAAGCTGCTCTGTGCTCTTTGTTGTTGTTTCCTCAGAGTCACTGTTGTATTCTGTTCTCCACTGCAATCCCATGTTTCATTATTACAGTTGGAGGTGGGATGGAGGGGGGGGTGTGAGTTGCATCTGGTACACGGTTGTTCATTCCCCATTTTTTGAGCTCGCTTTTTTCGTTGCTTTATTATATTTGTTTAGCTTATATAACATGCTACCTCCTTGACTCTCTTCACAGCGGGAAGTTGTTTGAATCGAATCCTAATGGCCATGTTCAGAAATAACACCGCTATATTCAGAAATTAATCGGCATATTCAGAAATAACATCATTTCACAGAGCCTTACAGCAGGTGTGTTCAGATAAAAGTGTTATCTGTTTGCTGCCGAAAAGAGCAAAACGCGGCTCGGCTGATTAAAAATTAGGGGAACTAATTAGTCTTAAGGAAAGTCCCAAGTGAAACAATGAGCAGTAAAAAGAGATATTATTAGGCGTGTGTCATCAATTATTAACTTGATGTTAAAAGAAGACAAAGGAGAAATTTCCCAAAGTTGCTTTCTGCAGAGAGAGAGAGAGAGAGAGAGAATAAATGTTCACCCCAGTGATTCATAAGCACAAGTGTTTGGTAGTTTGACCTAATTCAGTCCTTGGTGTCATGTGACTGTAAAATATTCATGTTGTGATGCCAAGGGAGGAAAGTGTTTTCATCAAGAATAAATGCCTAAATGATGATATCTTATCTAATCTCAGAATGCCCCACCCCCACCCCTTCTCTCTCTCTATACAATTATATTGTTTGTCAAAGCGAGGGTAGGAACTGAGGACTAGGAAATAGATTATATAACCTGTAAAGATTATATAACTTAATTATTTTCTGTGCATGCTAAATTTCTCATTATGTGTGCACTTTTTAAATTCTATCATGAGCAAATGTAGTAATACATCTTGTGTACTGCATGAAATGTACTCCAAAGCTGGAATAGAGTACTGTCCTGGAGGATTTTCCGCCGATAGCCATGAGAAGTGCCCTCCTGGAAACAGATGTCTCTCAGAAAGCTTGATTTGCATTACGCTGAAAGGTTGTTATAGCATTATTGATTAATAACTCCAAGAATGTGTTACCTACCTGCAGATTTTAACCATAACTGCTCATTAGTATTCAGTATTGACCCTTTTTGCATTGATTACAAACTCGTTCTTTTACAGAGCTCCGTTTATACCTGACTGTGTGCATCCCACCTCTTGTACACATTTTTGGCTGAACAGGCTCCAGCCTCCCACAACCCTCAACAGGATCTGTGTTAAATAAAATAAATGGATTGTGTTGTTTGGACCATGTTTTGGTTTCTGGTCTCCCTACAACTTTTGTCGAAGTTGTTCTATACTCTCTGCCACTATTTGTGTAACTGTTTTTGCAGTCTGCAGTATGTGTGTCCTCGGGCCTGTTATTTTAACCCCTGAGGTGTGTGCGTTTCATCCCCCTGCCCTCTTACTCCTGAGAGGTGAACCAAGCACACTTAAGACTGATGTGTGTCAACAGCATAGACAGAGAGACTCTAGCCTGCAGGACTTTTCATTTTTCCATTATGTTTTCCACAATTTTGTGTGTGTGCGCATGCCAGTGTGTGTGTTTGTGTTCGTGCCTGTGTGTGTGTCAATGTATGGTTTGGCTACAAGACGGTGGTTAAAATAAGAGAGGTTATGAGGGGCACCGGAAAACCATGGCAACCAGTAGTCATTACTGTTACAGTTATTCTTTTATAATTACTACTTGTGAATGCTCTGGAAAAGCAGATCATTAGATTAACTCCAATTCAGGTATTTGACTCGGAGTTTAAATGTGCGCAAAAATATAATTTCAGCAGCAAATGAAGTGCTGGTATTAAATATGTCCTGAGCCACGTTTCTTTGAGGAAACTTCTTAGCTCTTTGGCGGTTTCTCATCATCGAGATATTTCGTCTGCTCAGCTGAAATTAAGTTTTCCTAAAATCCCTATTTCCGCCCTCTCCCACCGTTCCTCCACCCTGCCTATACTTTTCCCTGTACCTTCACTCCTCCCCTCGCTTCCATGCCATTCTATTATCGACTTCCCTTCCTCCCCGTTTTCCATATTGGCCTTTTTTGGGTCTCACAAGCCAGTCGCTTTTCTTCATAGAGCCTGGAAAGGCGCTTGAGCAGTGAATAATTCTGAACATGATAAATCCCACCTTAAATCCAGCCATGAGACTCCAACAGGGTTCCACATGTAATTCTAAGCCCTATTATAGGGCCACTAATGCCGGTTGAGGATGGCGAATCACGGCACAGCCTGCAGCCATATAAGAATTAGAAATAAATATGCATCGGTACCAGATAAATATAGCAAGCGGCAAATCTGCCGTGAGACTGTCTGTGTGTATGTGTGTGTGTGAGAGAGAGAGAGAGAGAGAGGGAGAGAAGCCACAATTTGCAGGCAATGAGGAGAATTCGCAACAGCTCTCTGCTTAATTGACGGATTAAATTCAGTGGCTAAGGGGTTGGAGCTAATGTGTGCCATAATTTAGAAAAAAGAAAGCTCAATAACATTTTTTGGTTGGTATGTAAGGAAATGTGTTTGGCTCCAGTGATTGAACACCTCATTTCAGGGCTTGTATTAGGTGTCTCGTGGTGGCAGTTGAGGTCTCTATCAGTGGTGTTTATCTTTCTGTTTATTGACTGTGGAATTACTTCAGCACTAAATGAGGGGTGTAAGCCAGCCAGGGTAGAGCTCCAGCTCTGGATACTCTCTGCATATGATGACCCCCTTTGAAGTCACATAAGTATAAGTGTAATATTATTTTACTGAGCCCCGACCAGACAAATTCTTTATGCCTGTTTCCTCGAGCTGCGCTACAGCTGCTTATGCGGTAGCTGTGGGTCCAAAAGCTGATCTCCTCTCACTCAAATAGCAGAGTTACTCAGATTCACTACACTCCCTCTACAAAGTCTCAGACAGTCTGGCCATCCAATCAGAATGCAGGATTAGGAGAGACGATTCGTGATTGAACCCTATTCACATTCGGTCTACCACCTTAATTTACATGGCTTACATGCCACTGTCTGCCTGATACTCTAATGATAGCATCTTCAAAATCGGTGAACCTCTCATTTAGCATTTTTCAAGGGTAGAAAAGGGACTCGAAAGACATGTGCTGTAAATCAGCTGTGTTATCAAAATGTACGAATCTGTTACAGTACACCTGATACATATGCCTTATAATCTGACTTAGGAGCAGAGCAATGTTCCTCTTTCAGTCCTACTTTTGTATTGTCCAATTGAAACTTGCCTATTTTGAATGGGATGTTTGTTTGGCTTGTGGTGATGCTTGTTGCCGCTGTCTTTCGGAAACTGTCAAATTGACCTGCGGCAATTGAGCCAAACTCAAATAAAGACCTGCTGCAGGACAGAAGTCTGAAGCCAACGCTGCTGCACAAAGAGCTGTTCAAATAATTACAGACCATTAACCATTTTACTTTGTTTTTAAAAGTCACAATTATAATTTACTGGCCTGTTTCTGTGGATGCTCCCCAAAATTTTGGGGAAATGCCTTCCACACCTGTTAACATCAGACATTTGCAATAAAAATGCACTTCTGTCTTATAAATCTGTCCTTAACTTTTTGATAGAACCCACTTGCAGAATACAACAGACAGCAGACTGTGCACCGGTCTGTTAGCAGGGACGACACAAAACTATATTCAGGTAATAGAAACCTACAGCACCTCAACTTGCACTGTAAGCTCTCAGACGTTTTATGGTAGGTCTACCTGCAGCCATGCTCTCTCTTATAAACCGTGTTCAGAACACTGTTTGCTGTCGGTGTGTTCAACCTCTTACTCTCAATTAACCACTGACTGTAAGTAGTCCATACATCAGATCAAGGTCACAGTGGGATACTGTAAAAAAAAAGAGTTAAACAAAAGAAAGATATAAAATCCAGTGAAATGAAAGAGACAGACAAAAGGAGCTTAACATATAGCCGTCCCGTCGCTTTCATATCAGTGATCATACCATTCGGCTGTAACACCCTGTAGACTTGTCACTTGTTGCAGTTAACCTGCGGGTGCTTATTACCCCTCGCTGGGTGCCATCCTCACCATGGCAGCTACATTTTAATTAAGTATTTTGCTGCATTAGAGACCTCAGTTTAAACTTCAAACGTCTTATTAGATCATTTCCCCCTCTGTGTTCCGACATGAAGACTGAACACTGCAGAGCTTCTTTAATTATTACATTTTTTTTATCTGAAGGCATATGCTCATTTTTGTTCTCCTTCAGTGGAGTAGTGGCACTATGACATGGTATTAGAAAATCCTTGTTTTCTTAACTTATTAATTTCTTGTGTCTATCTCACTGAGCAGCGCGGAGATGACACGGCATGCTGGGATATTCTCTTTAGATGGCGATGGCGGTTGCGGCGGAGGGTGGGGGCAGTGGGTGGAGGGCTTCCTCTTCACTCCCTCTGTCTCTCTCTCTCCCTCTCCGTTTGCGTTCCTCCCTCAGCTCATCACTTCATCAGGCTTCTCCGTGGAACACTTAGCCCTGAGGAGAAGCCGTGGGTGGGGGTCTGTAACTTTTGATGAATGAATACATCTCTGACTCACTCCTCTTTTATCTGACTGTTTAATCTTGACTCTCTCTCTCTCTCACTCCGCGTCTCTTTCCATCTCTCATTTGCTCCCTCTCTGAACTTCTTCTTCCTCTCTCTCTTTCTGGCCTCTGCTCCTCGCTCAAGACAGTGGTTGCTGATTTAATTGGATTGTGCTGAACTCTGGCTCTCTGTTGCATCTCTTATGATCATCTCGGAGACTCTTTGACTCAGACTTCCTGTGAAGTTCAGCTTTGTAACATTGTGTGAACTTTGGTATCTGTCGGAGCAGCTTCTCGACTCCAGGTTCTCCAGGTATACTGTGTAGCGGAGTTTATCAATTATCTAGAAAGTCTTGTGTTACTTGAATCAGAAGTGTGTGTGAGTACAGGCAGTGCCGAGCACAAAATCAGGACAGCTGCGATGATTGTGTTTACGACAGGACCCAGAATCTACCTCGGGTTCCGGGTCTCACTGAGCCAACTGAGACTTAGTCATCCAGAGAAAAACAAGGCTGCCTCTCGGATCCTCTACCCACACAGGGCTCACATCCTTGGGCTCACCCCGGTGCCTCGCTCCATGCCCTCCCGCCTCTTCTCTCTCCCCTCCTCTCTCCTCTGCCCTCCTTTCCCCTACCTCCCTGAGCTCGATTGAGGGAGATGATTAAGACATCAAAAGCTGCGCCTCATTGTAGATCAAAACTCAGGGCTGAGAGCATGATCCCACATAGACTTCCGCCGCATCCCCACAGCCGGAGATTTGCCATTCCCAGCAGCTCTCCTGCTCTACTCCATTAGTATCTCCATGCCAATCGCAGGCTCCCCAGGGTTCGACATGTAGCCAAGGATGAGTCAGTGCTGTGCAATCAACCCCATCCATGGAGAGGCAGGTGCTTTAGTGGTAAGACACAGCGATATGCGTGTGTGTGTGTGTGTGTGTGTAGGGGCATCTGTATATGTGTGTTTGTGTGTGCATGTGTTTATCATAGCTCAAGGCCCTTATTCACCCCCACTGTTTTATCATCCCCAACACTGAACAGCAGCAGCCCATCACACCGCCTCTATCTCCTTTTCTCTCCTTTCTCTTCTTCTTTCACTCTCACTCTCTCCCTTGAGGGGTTTTAGTTCATGTGATTCCACGCTCCAGCTTTAGCTCAACTTTGCCACTTGGCAGTCTTCGAAGATCGGCTTGTCTCTCGTTTTACTCCTGCTGTTAAAGTGGTGATAAAGAGAACAGAAAAATACATACAGGATCACGAGGAGAGACTTGTCCCTGCTTGTGCAATGAAGTGCTTCATGTTCCATCTGAGCGACGTCAGTGGAAAAGGGAGAGAGAGCCAGTCGGAGGCTGTGAGGACAAATTGTGGGAAAAAATAATAAAATAAATGTGGTTCCCATCCAGGCATGGAAATAATGGGAGGAAATAATTGGAGTCTTTCTAGCTGAGGGGGGGTTAATAATAATAATCTAAATACAAAAAAGGAGGTTTATGAAGTGATTTGGTATTTGTTTTTAGCAGCACAGAGATAAAACTGAGCAGGGAACACACTGCACTATAGCGTTATTATTATCCCATAACCTGGCTTTTCTAGGATTTTCTTTCCCCCATGTTCACTGTAATTTGGTGCTGATGTCATGGCTGGTACAGGCAGCAGCACAATCATTAATGTTCCTGGAAACACAACCTATGAATAGTCTTTATATCCCCGACTGACACAGAGGAATGTGCACTGCACAAACACACCCACCCCAACACACACACTGCGCTGTAAGCAGGTCGGACATTAACTCACGATTGACAACGTTAGAATCATCCTTAATTAATCTCCACTTATCGGCTCATCGAGGGCTGTGCCACGCTTCCCGTCAGCGCGGGAGCTACAGCCGTCCGAGCAGCCACTCGGTCATTGGGTTTTAGCAAGTCAACCAGCGAGTCAAGCCCCGGGGCTAAGCTCATTAAGGCAGGAGAGTCCCCTACTCTCCGTCCCCCCCCCCGCGATGCACCTAAGGGCCAGCCCCCTCCCTGTCAACTCCCTGCCTTTAATTGAGTTCTCACTCCTCTTTATTTTACTGTCAGCATTATACCCCATCGCATTGTTATCCCTCTCTCCATCCCCTTTTTCTTGAGCCCATGTCCTCCCTTCCCTTTACTGCTGCTCCCACCAACACTTCTTTTTTGGTATTTCAGAGAGTAAGCACTTTCTCCATATTAAGATGTGAAATTCATTTTGACACTGGGCTGGAAATAGAGTGGAACCGGCAATATGCCCCTATCTGCTCCCCCTACTCTCTCTCTCTCTCTCTCTCTCTCTCTCTCTCTCTCTCTCTCTCTCTCCTCTCTCTCTCTCTCTCTCTCTCTCTCTCTCTCTCTCTCTCTCTTTCTCTCACCCTCTCCTTACTGTGTTTTTTTCCGTCCTTCAATCTGTGCATCCGCTCTCCCTGCCTTACTATCCAGGAAACTAAGGGCCTGCCTTGCCCCAAATTATATTTTCATAAGGATGGCATAGAAGGCAGGAAATAATCCTTTTTAACTTTTTCCATTAGTTGAATCTACGAAGAGTGTAAGAGAATGAGAACGGAGGAGATAGATATATATATATATATAATCTGTGATGTCAGTGTTGTAAATTTGTATAATGTTTCAGTGAATAAGCTGATGATGCAACCTATACTGGTGTAAGAATGAGGTTGGATGAAGTTGATATATGGATTTCATGAAAACCATTGCATGAACAGCCTTATCCCTGAGCCATCAAGTGTTTCACTTAAAGTGTTATAGAGGTAGCAGAAGACATAAAGATGATTAGACCGACTGTTACATCTGGCCACTAGCCCAGAGCTAATTCTCATGGCTGAATAACTGTGTGGCTACATGGCTGGATTGCCTCGACTGCCACACACTCTCCCTGAGATGATATGATGCAACCGGATAAAGAGCAGAGTGAGGCTGTGTGTACATGCATAAATGCACTTTAGCCAAGCAGTGCCTTGGCTTATTTGATTTTTTTCCATCATGGCTAAATGTTTGTTTTCCCCCCAGGGACGACAGCGTTGCAAGATCATGACTCCAGCCATGTTACTGAGGTGGATTTGAACCTTTAGGCGTGTCTTAGCCTTAAAATCACCTCTCACTTGAACAGATACACATTCAGTGCATATGCAGGCATGCACTGTATACAGTATGCAATGGAGCATACAGATGCAAGTGCAAACAAATGCTTGAATAGACACAGAGGCTTGCACATAAGAATACATATACTGTATTTCCTTACGTAATTCTTGACCTGATTGTCTTCCTTTGCTAAAGGTACACAGACATGTTTTGGGGATTGTGATTTGTGACATATTATGTTTGTGTCATGTTAAGGTTTGACTCTGACTGAGAAATCATTGAAGGTGCTACATGTAAGCTGCCTCAGCTGACAGAGCTTGGGTCAATCCTGGGAACAAGTGGTGGCGATGGCCGCATGAGCTTCAACCATTGTTGCATTTTCATGACAATACGTTGTAATACGCTGAGCTATGCTGCTTCTTCAGGTCAGACTGGACTCTCTCTGACACAGCTGAACCAGAATCAGGAGTCATCCTCTGAACACACTGCAAAGAGGAAGCCTGGCTCATCACTAAAGGAACAGGGCCTGAGCAAGACATACAGATAAAAGCCAACATATCAAGGTAATAGCAGTTGTTTTAAACAGTTACACCGACACATGCACACACAAACTCTTTCCCTGACACACTTGCATGCTCACACATAGAAAGCCTCCCGACCTTCAGCAACGTACTCCAAGTGCTCCAATTTGATTTGTAATCGAATAAGTCTAAAAAAAGCAATCAGCGACAGCCAATGGCTATTCAACTTAACCCCCTTGCACCATGTGACTAGACTGAGATAATTGTCCTGTAATGTGGTCGAGAGGGCAAGAGGGGGGGAGAGGGAGCGAGACAGAGAGCAGAGGGTCAGGGCCCATCTCCTCACTGGAAATAGCCTCTAAATGTGCAAGGCAAGGCTCCCATTATTAGGCCTTTTCCGACTTGACAGGGATGTGGCCGAGGCCTGTTTACATTCGCTGGCGATATTTGGAACGAGGGACCGTGGAGAGCACGGGGAGGGGGGGGGGAGAGGAAATAAATTACCAGGATGGTCCAGGAGGTGCAAGGCAGGTAATTGCAGTTGACAGTCCAGTCTGCCACACAGTCAATTTGAGCCTGAGCCCAGGTCCCTTCTACTATAGCACACCGTACTTATACACAGCACAATCTGTCTGCATAGGTACATGCCCAGACACCATCTCTGTCTCCCTCTCTCTCCCTCTTTTTCTCTGGCGGTAGAATTATGTCGTCAGCGAGATATGAGCCGCCATGTCTCCCCCCGGTAGGTGCACACTCTGTGTCCTTATTTTTCCTATAGTTTAATTTTCCACTGAGAAATATTGAATTTTGGGCAGGGTGATAGTGTACCTGTCAGTGATAGGGCGTCATCTCTAACTCCCTCTGACAGGTGGACCATTATATCTGTGAGGGAAAATAATCCCTCTCGACTTTAAGGCAAGCAAATTTCAACCCTTTTTGTTGGTGATTGCCGAAGAGCAGGAAAAAGAAAGGCCTCTTAACTAAATCTGCTCCGATCAGTTAATGAAAGACGTCATTGAAAAAAGCTGATTGCTTTTTCAAAGTGAACGTACAGTAGGAGTGTTTACCAATCAGCTATTCTGAGAATCCACTTCGGTGAACCTCACTGTGGGTACACATGGATACCTATGCATACACATACATGCGCCAGTATCAGTTCTCATTCATTTAGCAGAGATTTCTAAAAAACAGAAACTAATCTTATATATTGCTTGATATAGAACAGTGAGTGTAACCCACTAGGTTTGACATTTATCCACCAATTCCACAAATATATTTTAGTCTGTATGTGTTATCAGCTTCACACTTGGCTTGTGCATTGCCAAGGGATCAACGAAGTGCAGTGTTGAATTAGGTGTGATTTGGACATGTTTATAAAATTTGAATAAAAGATAAACAGTGCCTTGCAGTCAGTGGGAGTGGGACAGTGTGAGTCAAGTTAAACATGTTTCCTTCAACGTCCACGGATAAACTACATCAGTGGTCGGCAACTGGCGGGAGTCATATCTGTTAACATTTCGGTAATTTGACCACACATCAATACATCTTATCTAAACTCCAGCATGCTGGGAGCTCAACCTGCTCCTCATTCCACTCGGCTGTCCTCCGTGTTAAGGTTGGGAATGCCCAGTGGCCCCCTCAGTCTACTGTACCATAGATGACATCAACCCCTCTGGTCCCACATCCCTGCAACCACTTGACATTTCTATCGACATTTCCCACAGTGCTCTCACATTAAAGGGCGTGACATTTCATTTGCACACGATGTTGATTAAAATACACCCTCATCTTCTCAAGAAAAAAAATGGGTGTAAGGCCAGTTTTGTCACCTCCACTTTGGGGGATGGAGAAGAGGTGGGGGAATACATGGAAGATCGGCTGATGCAAGGGATTATGGAAAGGTTCTTTCTGTAAAGACTGTAAGATACAAGCCAAAGAACATTTCAGTTTTCCAAATCTTGACATTGATAAGAGAAAGGAAATATTCAATGAAAGCAGATATTTATACTATCAAGGAGACTTCAGTATTTGGCAACATTTCTCCTCACCAATGCGTTTTAATGCAAATAAAACCTGATTTGAATCAAACCGAATTCAGTCCAAGTCCATCAGTGGCAGGTCACATTTACGTCTGTGTCAGGCCACCTGCACGGTGCTACTGTCTACTGATGTGTTAGCCCCAGCTGGACTTGGACGATCTGACTCCAGGCCAGGTCTCACCTGCCAGCTCCTATCGGCTCCTCCGCTCGTACGCTGGCCTGGGGCCTGTCACTGATGGGCAGCCTGCCGTCCACTCTAAACGGCTGGCTTCCAGAGACATTCGCTGATGTCTCCTCTCTCCTGCCTGAAACTGCTTCTGACAACACATCGAGATGTTTATTTCCCTACTCGGTTCCTGCTTCTCCTTTGTCTCTCATAAAGCTCGGCATAGATATGAAATCTGTTCATGCACTCCAGCTGAATGAGACGAGCGCTGACCTGTGTTTCCACTCATCCTCACCGCACAGCGGTCAGAGTGCCGTGACATCTGTAACTCAATTATATTAAATTAGCACAAAGGGAAGTGTATCACCATAAAAAAGGCATTTATGGTATACACTTATCCCCAAGCAGCCAATAGGAATCCAGGAAATAGTAACATAGTAACCTAATTAAAAGCAGTTGATGTAATACCCAATGACCGCTCGATTGTTAAACTAGGGGAGGTGTATAGGTTAATCATAGCCTGTGAGCAGCTTCATGTAATAGAACCATAATATGATAATTAGTTCACTTTTACCCAAACTTATCTATGTCAATAAAAAATATAGCTGAGCATACACACACACTAGGTGCCTTGGCCTGATCCAATAAATCACAGTAGACGAAACATCCACTATTCACGCTCCATGCTGCCCTGGATCATGTACTAGGCGTCGCCATAATGAGTGTCTACCATTACTACAAGGTGTTGGATCACCATTATGCCTTACAGATATGTTAATTTAGCGACTATTATATGAAGGTTGCCCTTGCACCTTGAAAGTATTTCTGTAATTACTATAGTGACAGCGTTGTCCCACATGGTTACACTATTACAGCCCAAGAGGTTGTGTTTAAAGAGTGATGCCGTTATTAGCATAGCTTTTGTTGTAAGCAAATTCCGTAACCTACAAATTGGCACAGTTAAAGCAATGATGAGAGAAGAAGTGGGACTTTTGCATGTTCCATGGCAGCATATAACTTTCTAGAAATAATCTTTTGCATTTCTCATCTTGAGTAGAGAAGTTGATCCCAATTCCTTATATTCTAACCCTCTAATGACCTGTCCCATTTTGCAGCACGCAAAAAAAAGTGTGTGTGCTCCGGCAGCAATTCCACCAGCTGCTGGCTACAGTTACAGTGCAGATATCATAGACTACCATCAAGTTATGGAGATGACAGTTATATCATCAACTCCATCAGCCCTCCTCAGTGAAACAATTTCCAGTGTCTACAGGGGCAGACACAAACAAACCGTTTTCCTGATATTCTTTTTCCAAGCAATCGGGCTGCAAGGGTCCCTCCCAGCTCGAGGGGACGGCAGCAGGCCTGTGGAGAAATGGATAGAGGGAGTAGGATAGGAATACAGGGAGGGAGGTGTGTGTGTGTGTGTGTGAGAGAGAGAGATGAAACAAAAGAGAGAGACAGAACGACAAAGAGGGGAGAGAGGGGAGCCTAAATTGGGAATCTATTACTGAGGCATGGGTACAGCAGCCCCTCTCTGTCTCCCATAAACACACAGAAATGTGTTCAAGTGCAGGGGCTTTATAAGTTTCCCCTTCTCCAGAGTAATGTGCTTTGAATGGCTGGTAAAATGGGACTGGGAGAATTTCATTCCCGCTGCCTCCCCAGGCGATTCACCTTTGCCCCGCCGATGATATGAGCCCGTTTCTATTTTTTCCACTTTTACTCTCCCTCGTTCCCTCTTTCCATCTACCTGACTGATGGAGAGGAGGAGAAATAAATGGAGAGCAGTGGCACAGCAGGGGATGCCGAGACAGAAGTGCAGAGGGAGAGAGGCGCGCGCGCGGGGGGGGCGGGGGGGGAGGAGGATCGGGGGTACAGGGCTTATTTATTTAGTGGAATGAGGCAGGTGCGTTATCCACAGCTCAGATTAGCTCATCTGTTTATGCTAAATGCCACACCATGGGAAGCGCGGCCGTGTCACAGGAGGTACAGAAACCCATTTTTCTCACTGTCTGCTGCTCGAGCCGACGGCTGGGTCTGCTCTATTCGCCCGTCAGACCTTCCCTGAGATCCACGTATCGGATGTAGTCAACAGATTATTGGCTTTCCTTTTCACTTAGCTCCGTGTATCTGGTTACCTGATAATCCAGCTCACCGATACGCTTGTTTCTTATTTCGCTTGATTCAATTACGCCAAGGGACATTTTCTTTTTGATTTGCAAAACACAACTGAGGTAGTGCTTTCTGCGGCACCTCTGAACCTCTGGGTCCCTGTGCACCCAAATGAGTTGACTCAGAGATTAAAGCGCGTTCAGGTCCCGCGTTGGCCCCTATACTAACATGAAGTCATGGAGCCCTGGGTTCTGGGTCTCTCAGCACCCACTTAAACATGACTGATGGACTGCAAGGCACGGTAACACTAGATGTTAAAAACATTATAGCGACAGAACAACATCCAGTTGTTCATGTAAGGCACATGCATGATGAAAGTCGGAACTCTGAGACATGCTATCCCCTGCGTGTGTATGTTATGTGCTGCTTACACCCTTATATGGTCAAACTGGAGTTTAGAGAATAAGTGCGCTATTATATTTCAGGCAATACATCATATTGGACTTATCACCTTTACTCAGCATATAGTGCTGTAAGCTTTAGATAAAGACAATGAACTCCATTATTTATGTTTATCAATCTTCACTAAGAACTGTTTATATGGCTGTAAGTGATTGAATGTATAGATAGTTAGATGTACAGTATAGATTAGCAGAAAATGCTTATTTATACTGGCTGCACAACTTTAACTGCCCCTCAGGTAAAAGCATAAACACATGATCGAATGAGTGCCTGTCATCAGAGGAGCTGCTGAAAATCAGTCTAATATGTATTTCAGATTTAGATGAGAGATTGGCACATGTTGCATTGAGCCAAAAGAAATAGAAAAAAAGAAACAGTGAAAGAAATATTACACCTGTTCTTCCAGTTGTGTTTTCAGCGGTGCCCCCGGTGGTCATATTCTCCTCCATTAACCCTGAACTTGTTCATTACCGCGTGATGTTTCCGCCGCTGCACACCGGGAGGAGAGCGTGGCCGAGCCCCAACCTTTCACCTCTTTGTTCTCATGCGGAAAATCCTCTTGATAAGACATGTAATGGCTGAAACGTTATTGCGTATGTGCGCGTGTCTTTTTGTGTATCCACCTTGTGCATAGCATGTGAGAGGGTCGTCACCCCCGCTGCATGTGTGGCTCCCACCTACGTCCTCCTCCGCTCATCCCTCTCGACTCACTGAGCTGCCGGGCCGACACCGGGCGTACTGTTGTGCTGCCATTAGAAGATTCTCGGTGATGCTCCCGTTCTGGCATCGCTCACTCTTCTCCGGTGGCGAGAGTAAATGGAGCAGCTTCTCACAAACAATAAATCCCAGAGGGTCCCTCGGTTCCCCTCTCCCCCTCACCTCAGAGCACTGGCTTTTCATTTGTTTTATTTACATAGCCGCCTTTATGAGCTTTCATCAGCAGGTCTGCTTTTATAGGAAACTAATGGCTTCTCAGGGCTGTAATTCCAAAGTGTGTGCGTGGTTGTGCGCATGTGTGCATGTGTGCATCCATCCATATATTTTATGTTGGTATTTCCACGCGTGGATTTGCATTCATATGTGTGTGTGTGTGTGTGTGTGTGTTTATTGTCCACTATCTTGAGAGCTAAAATCAACATTTTCATGAAGGCTTGTGTTTTTTGCCCAGTATATCCCTTGCCTTTACTTTTCACTTTCTCCTCCCTCCTCCCTCCTTATTTCCTATATCTTTTCTCTGTCTGAGAATCCATTTTTCAACCTCACATTTCTCATTGATTATCCATCATCACCACAGCTACGCTACAAGATTCGCTGAATAAATGCCAGAAATGAGGCTAGCCATAAGATCTAACTGTTTTACTTAATGCTTTAATGCAGCACTTCTGTATCTGTTTATCTCCTTAGTGTGTAATTTACCTGTTCTAATATGTGGTCAGTTGTATTATTTTCATCGTATGTCAGTTTCCTGTTTTTATATTTTGTTATTTTACAGTGGGCAGTAAACTCAGCGAGCAACGCAGAAATAAACAGACACATTTATGTTGTGGGAAAAATAACACTTCCACCACCTCTGCTCCCCCCCTCTCCCTGTTTAACGCCCTCTGTGCCCCCCTTGGGCTAAACAGAAATAGGTCCAGCTTAGGGCCATAATTGGTCTTGATCCTTAGGCTGCAGGCATATTCCAGCGGTGGGTCTGGATGGGGGGCTTGTTATGTGTGAAAAGGTGGCAGGGGAATGCCTGGCCAGTAATTAACAGTGTGCAGGAGACTGTGGAGGAGGAAATTTAAAAGTGAATGGGGGAGGCCAGTTCATTCTATGGCCCCCGCTCTGCCTCTCTCTCCGCCTCCTCTGTTTCTCATCTATTCAGTCCTGCCTGTTATTGGAGCTGATGGGTTTATAGAGATTTTCACACTTTTGGAAGTTGAGCTGGCATTGTGAATTTGTTTTTTTTCGCTTGCTCCCCCGTTCCGCGCCCCCTTTGGCCCGGCCCGCCCGCCACACACACACATGCTCCCCCTTCAACTGCCTCAACTTTTTCACTCACTCACTCTGAGCCATTTTCTCTCCTTGAATGGAAGTTAATTGGTATTATATAAAAAAAAGTGTAAATACTTTGTGTTGGAAAACATAAAAATCTCTTAAATTGCAGTAAAACTAAACTAGAATATATTCGCAGAATAAGAGAAAAGCTGCTTTCAGACATGTAATGAACCTCAGATAATCTCTTGAAATTAGGGGCTCAATGTGAGAACGTAAATATCCCAGATCAGTTGCTGTGGACATTCTCCTGAGTTTTTTCTGCCAGCTTCCTAGTTAAGTATCTAGATAATGTCTGAGTGAGTGCATGGGAGCAGGATATTTTTCACAGGATTCACCGCAAGTAAGTGTTTATGACATTTCAAACACTTCAACATGCAAAGACAAAGAGAACATTTGAGAGCTTTTGGTGATAAGGGCTGACATTGGTGTTGTGCCTAAACGAAAACACCTGATCTGTCCAGGAGCATCTCCTGCTCTGTTTATAATATGTGAATGGCAAACACCGCAAAGTGTTCAGATCCAAATGTCCAGACTTATTTTTAAAATGTCTGAATGCGTAAAACTGCAGGAGACCTTCACTCATCTGGGTACCCGTGTCTGTGTGTGTCCTCCTGTCTCTATTGTTAATTGGTTGCCTCTAAACCCATATTTATTCAGGATCCATCTCTGTATCTTATCTCTGACAGACTGGAGGACTCACTCACCCACTCAATCACTCACCAACTCACTCGGCACAGAGTTAAGTCTCCATCTTGTATAGATTTAGTCTACACAGTGTTTCCCATGGCTGAGCTGTCTAAACAAAGAGAGGAGTTGAATAAATTGTAACACAAACCGCACAAATATTATAATAACATTGCGGAATGATTAATGTGATACAGTTAGGGTATAAACAAGTCCGTGCGCTGGTGACCCCCTCGTGAAAAGGACGCTTATTCTAGTTTTTCAAATGTCTCGACAGCCTTCAAATGGCTTGTCTGTAGTCGCCGATGGACAACAGCAACACAGAAACTCTCCCCAGACATAAACACGTTTCCTCTTCCCTTTATTGTTCTTTTTCCCGGCCACTTGTAAACAAACTTTAGTTTCTCCTTTAAAAGTTCAATTAGCTTTCTTGGCATGAAAGTTGTTGAGCAAAGTTGCTGCATACAATTAAGTACAAGATGGGTAAATATCACCGCATTATTAATGCATATTTCACTAAGCTTACATTAATATACAATCTGCCAGCAAAAAGTAAAAACAACAACTCTGTCATGGTGGCTCCTTGTTAAAAATACATTTGTATGCTTACACATCTGAAGTATAGGCAAATCTGAATTTGCTGCCTTCAGCTACAACCAAATAAATATTTATATTCTCTCAAATTTATATTCTCTGGATACCTTCGATTGAGATGTTAACAAAATACTGCGCACACTGGTACATCTGCGTGTGTGTGTGCATGTGCGTGTGTGTAATAGTATTTTGTGAGAGCAACAAATTGTTGTTTGTGTCTCGTTTCTCCCTCAAGATACACTCGGGTGTTAGTATGCCAGTGTCTCCGCAGCCCCTCGTCTCCTCCGCAGCCGGGCCTGGTCCAGACTAAACACGTGAGATTGAGCAGCCTGTTTACGGTGTTTAGGCAGGCAGGCGGACGGACGGACAGGAAGTGGGCTCAGCGATGAGAACCTCCCCGACAGCTCCAGAGATAAATGGACACTCTGCTAAATGAAGGAAGGAGAGACTTCAAATGAGCCGTCGCAGGGAAGCACCCGGAATGGGGTTTTAAACACTTTCCCAAGGTGTAGAAAAAAAGTGTGTGTGTGTGTGTGTGTGCCTGTGTGTGTTTTTTTAAGTATGTCTGTTCATGTGCAAGCATGTGTCCCCCCTGTGTGTGGTTTCTGGGGGTAACAGGTGGGAGCTATGGCGTGTCCTGGTTAACAAGAGTGTTATTGTGTTGTTCTGTCCTGCATGACTGACCGTCAGCTGTGCAGGGTCATCCTCCTTCCCCCTTAACCCCCGGAACACTAACGCGCCAGCCACGCATGCCCGCACACACATAACACACACACTTTTCAGGCGGACACATGCATGCGGCCTCGGGGACACACCCAATCGCGCACACACAAACGGGTGGTTGTTATGCATCAGTTGGTGGCCTGTAATTGAATGACATGATCAGTGGATATTTCTGATTTGGTGGCCCGATGCACCCCAGTGACGAGGCATCTGCTCTCCTTTTTTTTTCCTGCTGGAGAGCAGTTCCATGCTGCAGCCAGAGCGGGACATGGCTTGAGAGGCACACACACACACACACACATGCACACGACTCCTCCCCGCTGCACACATACACATAGCTTTCCTAAGTCACTCACACACAGTGCCCCAGGGCAGTCTTGCAGCTCGGTAACACTACCCAACAACAATACTCCCTCAACTGCTTGGCTGTTTACTTTCTGAAAGAGTTAAAGTCTTCCACTTAAAGGATTACCTTACGCTTCCCTGAACCCTATGCCCTCGTTGGCCTATGCTCTCACCTCAGTGCCACACACACACACACACACAGAGACACGCACACACACATATCCATGTACATCCACGGACACAAAACACACATGCATGACCACACTCACGCACACACATGTTCAACTCGAGGCTGACAGCCGCACAAAGACGAGGATGAAGCAACATAGTGCACTGATGGAGATTGCCTTTGTCCCTGCCTTACCTTAATCTATTCTTCTCTGCCAGCTACTGACTTTTCACCAGAGCAATAAAGAGCTGTCAGGAACCACGAGTCCTTCTGCTCAGTTCCTCATTAATTTAACCAAGAGGGTGATTTTTTTTTCACCCCCATTTCTTTTACATCTAAACCATTTAACATTGACTTCCTGTTCTTCCCTCTTGTAAAACATCGGAGAACATGCATTTTCAACATTTCCTTCAGTCCTACACCGTGATTGGATGCACTCCGGGTAACTTTTCGGGAGTGGAGTCCCTCTCCTCTCCCTCTCTCGCTCACTCTGCACTCTGAAGTGGAGCTCAAGTGCTCTGACAATCTCCACCTTCCATTATAAAGCACCCCCTCCTGGGCTGGGCGGGGCGATCAAAGCACTGAGGCGGGGACGCGGGGTCGTAACTGACGGACTTGTTTACCAACAGACTAATTATTGCCCTCCCCTGCACTGCTCCTTGCAAGGCACTGCCTGGCTCTCTGCATGAAGCATTATGCTCAAAGCAAAGGGTAGGAATCAGGGTTTGAGGGAGCAGGAGGGGCAGAGGCGTGTCAGCAGCCCCTTGCTGACTTGAGCAATTACGTGCGTGTGGGTTTGCACCGGCAGGTGTGCGCTGGTAGCCGTGCCCACCGTTATTCTCTCTGAGCCTGTTGCGTGCTAGAATGCCCCTCTATCTGAGGAATTCCTCTCATTTATGAGCTATACGTGCATGTCTGTGTTAGCTTTGCTCCTAATCGGGGAGTTGTTACTGTTATAACCTCCTACAGCCTCTTGTCTCCCAGCTTAACAAAAAGCCACATAAAGGTCCGGGGGGGTTTTAGGCTGTTAGGCCGCCCAGCACCCGTTTAATTACAGCCCTCGTAGGGCAGGAAATGCCAGGCTTATGGGGGTATCAGGCCCAGCACCGTGGCACAGAGATGTCCGTTTTGCTATAATCCACCTCCCTGGATAAACATTCAACAAGGATTGAGCCACTTTGCACGTCTATTTGTAGCCACACAGTGGGGGACCAGCCCCGCGCAGATGGATGGAGATACAGCCACATTTCCAAGGAGAACAACAGACACATCATCCGAAATTATAATTATTCGGGTAGTGTGCACTATATTTTATATGCCTGACACAATTCTTTGGCACATATCGGCACACATCATGACCTTTAAAAAAACACATGCATCAAGGCACTTGCATAAAGTCACAAAGTCACTCACACACACCTAGGAGGGCCCCTAAATTAACATAATGTCATGCCTGCCCCTTGGAGAATGCAGTAGACAGCTGACTACTGGAGCTTATGAGAATGCTCAGTTGTCAAGAGGCAAGAATTCACATGAAGGTGCCGCTTCCAGTTTTATGTGCTATGCATAACCCCCACATGCCAGCTAGTGCACATGGTATGTACATGTGTGTGATGTGGGGTTATGTATGTGTGTGTTGGGGCAAGTTTGCCTCTGCACATATCCCACTTTATAACACACTACGTCTGAAGGTGTTTATGAACTCTGTCTGTGCCTGTGCATGTGTATATGTGTGTCTGTATTGTATTTTTGAATCTGTTGCATATCTGATCGCCCTCGTAGTGCCTTTTCAAGTGTGCTTGTGTGAGTGAGTGTGTGTTTGTGTATCTTGAGTGTGAGAGAGAGACAAAAAGAAGACAAAAGACAGGCAGGGAAAGCCAGATCCCACAAAGACTCAACAATCCATTTGATGTTGCTTTCCTGACCTTGCGAGGTGTGTGAACACACATCCTGTTCGGAGTGTAGCTCCAGCAGCACGAGGAAATGTGAAACTGAAACATACTTTTCTCATGATGGCATTTGACAAGTGGGTTCGCTACTTCCCTGTCGTCTTTAGAGGTCACTGCGAGGGCTGTGTAAGACACCCCCTAATCCTTTGCCTTTCTTCTCCTTCGCACCGTCCACAGCGTGACATGTGAGATATTACTGGTAGAAATTTTAACATGATAATATGATAGAGAAAAACTGGCGAGAATTCAACATATTTGACTTAAATCACTGTGTCCTATGATCCATCAGGGCTGTATTGATACAGCTGGCTACCTGTCAGTTATTCCAGCGTACAGTAGATATGAAAACAAATCTCTGGCCAGTAGCTGAAAAACATATACATATATGACTAGAGCGAACAGGCCTAATCCTTGGTAGTAAAAAATATGTCAAGGGGCCTTGCTGTCACCAGCGGTATGTTTTGTTCCAGGGTCACTCATTTTCCAGGAGGTGTGCGAAATAGCACTGACCCCACAAAACTCCTGACACTAAAGTATGGCATGTCACAGGTGAGCCCTACAACATTGAACACACACACACACACACGCATACACACACACACACACACACTCACACACAGACACAGACATACATATCCTTACCAACACTGAGCATATCAACAGCTGGCTGCAGTTGATGGTGTGCCTGTTGTTTGAGGGTGAAGTTCACAGACATATAGAGGCCATGAAATATTGTGCATTTCTTCACTGAAAGTTCTGTTAGAATGGGCCGTGTACGTGACCTGGTTGCACACTTTTTTTCTTTGGACATTGCAAAAGAGACGTGAAGTAATTGAGCCATAGCAAGTTAAGACCGACTGCAGGACTCAGTCCACAGAACCCTGGAGCGGCTGCACAAAGAGCGTTCACCAGTTTGTTCAAGTTAAGTTTATCAAAGCCAGAATCAGTTCACAAAACCCTGAACTGGAGAGTCACTTGTTGTTGCCATTGCCGTGAATGCTGTTTTTGTGTTCAACAACACCGCTCACTTTCATGTGTCCAACAACATGTGTCACTTACTTTCATGTTTCCGCTGCAACAGCGTCCTCTATGTCTGTTTATTCAAAGTTTAATATTATTGAACGTATATTACATCTACAAATCGCCAAAAATGTTACACTGCACTTCTAGGGCCCTTAAAAATACATACACATGCCGACAGTACGTTTCCTTTTTTTCAAAGAACAACGTGGGATGTTTTACACATCGGTTATATCAGAGTCCACCTTTTGTAAGTGATGAGTCAATCCTCGCACAAGAGCAACCCGCCCACTCCCCCGTCCACCTCATCTTCACCCAGTGACTCAACTTCCCCCCCCTCGTTCCATGTCTCTCACCCTGGCTTCACCCAACTTTCTCAACCGTGCCTCCCTTCAAACACCAGGCCATTTCCGCTCTCTTCCCCTGCTCAACAAATATGTTCTTTGGAGCCCTTCCCAGAATACTTTGGCATACACCAATGCCCACTCCCAATCTGCTCTCTTGTTTGACAATGATCCAGACGACAGCAAGGGGGCAGTGAAGGTGGCGGGAGGGTACGCCCATATAGTTACCGAGCACTCATGGCACAAGCAGCCCTCAAGAAATAAAAAGAGATGCGAGGGAGGAGCAAAAAGAGGAGAGAGGGAGCTTTACCTCATGCCCTCTTCTTCATAATATGGCATTAATGTGAGGACATGGTTTGTTCTCAGAGGACAGGCTGCACAAAGTGAGCCCCTGCCTAAAAATATCCATTCTTGTCCTCTTTGATGGAAACTATGACTCTGCCTAACAACTGCTGTGAAGTTATGAACAAGTGATGATAGGCTGGACGAGAGAGAGATGAGAGAAAGATGGGAAGGGGGCGAGGGAGGAATGGTAGAGGGTGAGAGAGGGATGAGAGACAGATGGGTGGGGGAGGTAGCAGTGGAGTCTGAGACAGTGCGGGAGGGAGACAGTGATAAGGTGAGGACACGGACATGGTGGGTCGGCACATGGGTTAAACTTTCTCCTCCCTTGAACCCCCAAAAACATGGATGCTCTTAAAAGAAATCTGGGGCCATTTTATCTAATAAACTAAAACACGTTGTGACTCTCGCTCTAAATGAAAACACAAGCGTTTAAAACGTTCTACATTCTATTCCCTCAATAGATATTTCGTTTTCGGTAGTTCAGGGTAGTTCAGAGAATGACTCAACACAAAGGCTATTGTTGCTCAGTGGTTTTCAACGTTTGTTCATCTGCAGAATCTTTGCATTAGTCAACGTGTCAGCTGTCAACCATTTACCGAACCACTAACTCGTATTAAGGTCTAATTAACGGTACACTCTGTGGTGCCGTCAATACCCTCCTCGGCAAAGCACCCGACACCAATTTTTGTCAACCCTCACATTTCGTCAAACCTCTGTTTGTCCTCTCGTCCGCTCTCGCACACATCACTTCAGAACTGCTCACTAAGGCTTCGGCAATCTCCCGGTAATGGTGTTTTTTAAGTGGCCTGTTTGCATAGAGGGTCTGTGGAGAGCGAGCCCATGATAGAGCCAGTGACTAAGTGGGGGCTGTTACAGTGACTGAACTCATATTCAGAGCCCAGTCATCCACTGGGGGACTGGCTGCTACTGTAGTCTGGCTGTGGTCTCTGAGCTATCACCAGCCAACACACTTTTAGCAGTCTACTGTAATGTGACACTTGGGGATTTTTTTCAAAGCGTCACGGCTGTGTAAGCGTACTTGTACCATGTGTAGCATATGCGGCCGTTAATGCCTTTATATGTATGTCTGCACGTCCGCGTGTGTTTGCATTCACCCGCGGGGAAAACAGCGCTCGTATCAGTGTCTTTGTGTGTGTGTGTTGAATGTGTGCATGCATAGTTGTGGATGCATAGTAAACATGCTTCCTCTGATTTGATCGTTACCACAATGAGGCCCCCTGAGTGCCCCCGAAGAATTATTAGTCCTCTGCCTTCATCTCTGCGTTTAGATTTCTTTTTATGGTTTCTTGAGAATTTTTAGTGAAGTTATTTGCTCTCACTTGGCCATTGATAAAAGCTACATTAAAGCCGAGTGACTTTGATGCAGAGGAGAGGAACCTTTGGCAACGAGCCTTGATGAGACAGCCAAGCGGCCGGCCAGCCAGGTTTTCATTAGATGAATGCTGTGTGGGACTCGGGCCAGATAAGATGGGCGCCAACATACTGGAGCCAACCAATATAGTTATAGCAAGGTGCTCTCTATTTCACTTCCTCTACGTCACTGTCTGTCTCCGTGGAAGTCGGTGTCTGTCTCGCGCTGCGCAGCCCGACAGAGGGTGAGACCAGTCTGAACGGCTTTCATGCCCTTTGCAAATCAACACACCCAGAGCAGCGATTTCCATAAAGATGTCTTGGCCCAGCTTTGCTTAAGAATAGGTCGACTGAAATAGGTGGCTTAGCGGTAAATGTCAGACAGAGATCCAAGAAGGCAGAGAGACACGGAGAGAAACAGAATGAGAGGGGAGAGTGGAAGAGGGAAAATGTGTGAAGACATAGCATGCAGAAATATGAAAAATTCAAAGGCTCGTAGCTGAATTGCAGCTGTCGACATATGATTTGTAATACAGGCTTGCAGTCAAAAGATATTTTTGAAAAAGGCTGTTGAATTTTTATACGTATTTGCAATATTTATTCACAAAACCTCACAGTCACTGCGTAAGATAATTAGCTTGGAAGTCAAGGCTTCAATTTATGTAGGAGCCAATGTCCTTCCCTCATCAAGCGCCATTAAGAACAACTACATGACGGCAGTGTAGCAGAATTATGTTTCTGTATTTCTTACAAAGAATAACTTATAATTCTACATCACTCCTCATTACGGACAAGGGGAAAAAAAAAGTGTTTCTGATTAGCTAACGTTGAGAAGGCCGGTGGACAAACTGAATGAAGGTCAGCTTTGTTGTTCCAGGGCCAGTCTTTTACTGGTGGTCACACTTTTGCCCCCGGACCGTGTAGGATGCCCTGGATTCCCACAGACAATAATAGCTACAGAGAGATGTGTTGAAGAGTGCAGCTGGGGCATGACTTTCCTCCTCCGTCTGGTGACCACACACCATTTATAATGACACGCTGAGACTCGGCTGCTCTTTCACAGAGACGACGCCTAACACCGTATTACTGTGTCGCAAAAAGAAAACAGTAATATCAATCGGTATCACATGGTAGGGGGAGCAAATACATTCCTGTTTTTTTATAAACCTGACACGCTGTGACGAGGAACACATATAATCTGCAGTGTTCCTTGGTGACATATCGATTGATGATGCTGAGATAATTCTGCAAGGGCATGAAATTAAAAAAAGGGGTCACTCCTGCCTTTTAGCCTCTTATCAAACATCCCCCTGTTGTATTCAGCTATTTTAGATTCCTGCATTCCTTCGCCAGGGCCCCTTGTCCTTAGTCAGCATTTAGCTTGTGAAAGACATGACCCCAAGAACGACCTGCACACACATACACACACAGACACACATACACACACAGACAGACACACACACACAGATATCCACTCACCTCTTTGGTTTATACCTGCATACACAAACATATATTCTCTCGCACACACTAATGCGCATACCAACATTTTACAGGTGTTAGGAACAGTTTGACTTGAGTGTTACATGAGTGGGTCTGTTGTGAGTCTGTACGTGGCATGGCAAAGCCTCTCCCCGATTGTTTTAACTTCTGAGAGCTTGCATGTGTGCGTCTGTATATGTGTGTGTGTTTGTGTGTTTGTGCACACGCAGTGCGACAGATAGCTGATATCTATCGGGGCGTTAAGCTGATTAGTGTGAACTGTGGCCAGGTTCATTTGCATACGTTTCTTATCTCATTAGATTGGTATCAGCCTCTGTCACCATGCACGGCCTCGACCGGGATGTCTTCGTACCTCGCTCTGCAAGCACACACACACACACACACACACACACACACACACACACACACACATGAATACACAATCACCCTTGATGCCCCTGGCTAACAACAACGCTAATGTGCAACACCAGCCAAGAAGTGCAGGCTCCTCATCTCCTCTTGTCACCCGCACTACTACACCGCTGTCACGGCAGCACATCACATCTTCTCCTCAGGCTCCCCGTGTCCCTGGTCTTATCAAGGTCATTAACTTCATCTCCTACTCTCATCTCCACACTGTCACCCCTGTTCATCTCATTGTTTTCCTCCTTTCCTCTTGTTTATCTTTTATTGTTCTTTATTTATAAGTGAAAACACAGGGTCTCTGTGATTGTAAATAAAAACATTTTTTAGGGTTTGGAATGAAGATGTTTTATTATGTCAGGGGACAATATTGGCATCAATTTGTGTTTGTCTACTGTAAAGACATTTCAAGGCTGTAATGCTGAATAGAAGGAATTGTGCATAGTAAAGACAAGCAATGCAAAGCAGCAACATGTATTAAGACTATTTCTATTATTGAATTGCACAAATTAATCATAGTACATGAACATGAAATTAAAAACTGGCTTTGTATAGTCAGACAACATTTATCAGCCTACTTGCAGCAACTTGTCCATCCATCCATCCAAGCAGCTTATCCTTGGAGGGTCCTGGGGGGAATGGAGCAAATTCCAGCTGACATGGGCGCGAGGTGGACTACACCCTGGACACCCTCCAATTAATTGATGAATCTGCGTGTGTTTAGACCACAGAATAACCACTTGGCATAGGGAGGAACATGTGAACTCAACACAGAAAGGCCCCAGCCGGCCCTCAGGTTTGAACCCAAAACCATTCATGCTGTCAGGAGACTGCTAACCACTGCACCACCGTGTCGCCCAGCAGCAACATAGGTATCATCATATGTATCATTTGCCTCTACATGATTTTACGCCCCTGTTCAAGCGCTTGAACTCCACAGACGTTTATAGAAGATTTAACACGATGACCATTTGACTATCAAAAACTCATGCATGAGGATGACCATTGATTTATCACTTGACATGTTTATTGACAATGAAATGACACATTTGTTTTTTTAATGTAAAGCAAAACTGTAATTGGTCTTCCTGATACATGAGTAAGAATAACACAGAGAGATTAATAGTTTGGCATTTCACCATGAAAGAATCTTTTAGCTCGCGTTACAGCGGCAGCCTTGTTACTTTGAATCATTTGAAGAGCCACTCTCTCCGCTAACACTCGTGTGGTTCCCTCAGGCGGTGCTGATGTTTAAAGACGCGTCTCACTCCGCCACTAGATAACCTTTTATTTACTATCATGCGTTCCCGTCCAAGGACAGCATTAACACTTTGTTTTATGAGTTCTGTCAGTGCCGCCACGCCTGTGGACAAACCAATACATTGTTCTCATTTATCCATCAGGTCCTCACCCGCCTTGAGTGAGCGGACCTGCGCTGAGTGCTTGTTTCAGCATTGCTCTGTCATCTCCTGTACATATTTCCATTGTCAGGCCAGACCGTGGCTACTGATGGAGACACACTGTATATCATTACCTGGGCGGCCAGTGGAGAGACATAGAGGTCATATTAATTTTAAGTTAGAGCCAATAGTGGAGGTTACAGTGTGCTGAGGTTAGCATATGTCCTCCTATAGCAATTTCAGTGCATCTACATTCATAAACAAGGAGATGGTGAGGAAGTCAGAAAGTACAATAAAACTGTCATGGCTGGAGGGAGACCTTTGCTTTATAATATTATCACTCTCCTCAGTCAGAGAGTATGGCTGTGCTGCAGCTCCATGGGTGACAGGTTTAAGAATGTGCACCTTGAGAATAGGATGTAAACAACGTGAGATAAGAGTATTAGTGGGGAGAAGCTTTCTCCAAGTGTTGCTAATCAGTTTTACATCATTGTTTGCAGCAGGATTTGTTTTAAGAATAAAGTATAAAGGATACTTTTCTCCATGAGACCAGAAAGGATCTGAATTCCATATGAATTGTCTGATTGTTGTAAACATGGTACACCAGCCTTGTCTGCTAATAGAACATTACGTTTATTTTTTCAAGTGACTTAACCTTCTGAGTTTGACCCTGTGATGTCTGAAGAGCTGTTACTAGCCTTTTACTGAGCCGGAACCAAACATGCCCACAAGTAGAACAGTGTGTAAGGTCAGTGCAGTGGAACATAACGTGAGACCATGAAACTACTGCCTGGTTGAAATGGTTCTGTGTGCTGCACATACACCACAACTTGCCACAGTGATGTAGTTCGTAACTGGTTCAAGCCCAGTGTCATCTCCTTTCCATTGCACACTACAAGGAACTATGCATGGTTTTGAGACTGTTTACTCTTATGTGTCTTTTTTTAGTCCTATCTATTAATACTGTTTTATAACAATATTAGAAAAGGTGTTGTGAGGAAGTAAGTTTGTGGGCACTGTATTTTAAAGTATTGCTTTGCAGCAGAAAGACCAAGGCGGTGTCTAACAAACACAGTGGTATGAGATACTTTGAGGAATGTTATGTTTAAAATAGTATGGTCTATGAAATAGTAAAAATAATGAGAACAACAATAATATTAATAATTAAACTTTGTTTATAAAGCACGTATAGAAAACATCCTCTCTACAAAAAAACATGGAAGTAAAACAATGCAGAATATAACGTATATAACGTAGAAGAAAATATTTAAAACCAGCAACATACATTAACAACCAGTGAAAAACATTCATTCAAAGGCTTTCCTATAAAAAGTATGTTTTAAGCAATGATTTAAAAACATATAAAGCGCTGCCACAACTATTCTTCTTAGAAAAGGAATTCCAGAGTCTCTGGGTATTGACGGGTCCTGACAGGTCCTGACGTTGGTCATCCTTCATTACCAACCTTGACAGGGGAACTACTAGCATTGGGTGTTAGTTGCTTTGTTATTTAACTGGGGGCAAGGCCATGAATGCTGAGCTTTAAAAGTTATTCTAAAAATAATCCTAAAACTAATCCACGATTTAACTGGCAGCCAATGAAGGGATTTGGGCTGTATGCTTGGTGATACTAACCAACCCCGTTTTTTATCAACTTTCTCAACTTTATTAAAGTTCTATAACTCTACCACAAGGAGAAGATTGAGTCTGTGTCAGATGGTAGAAATGATGGAAGTTTTCCCCTGACCTCTCCTAAATGTTGTGATTTCAACATGAGAGTCTCACAGTTTACCTGTTAGTGATTATTTTGTACCCTTACATGTACCTCCTCTGCGATGAAAGAAGTACACGTACATGCCTGCGGGTTAACTGTTAGTTAGAGTTAGTAGGGAAAAGAGAGCTGCAGAGACAGCCCTTCACATCTCTGTTTCCTTCAAGAGGCTAATGCTTTATTTATAACACTGCACCCCCCAGGTGCGCACCCCAGGTCCCTGCACAGCCCTTTCTCTTCCCCACAGGTATACTCCGCGCCTCTGCCTTGTGCCGTGCTACCTAGCGCACCTTCACATGCCTTTCCTTTCAACATCCCACTCCTACGGCTGCAAAAGAGGAGGAAGTTGAGGAGAGGGATACAAAGACTCGCAACGTAACGCAACATACAATCTGCAGACTGAAGCGGTTTCACAGCCGTGGTCTCCGAAGTCTCGCTGCAGCTCTCTCGTGTGCTCGAGAAAACGAATCCCCTATCCTCCAGCCCCGCTCGCTCCCGCCGAGCTGAAAAACACCACAGAGGAGAAAGACAGAGCGAGAGACGGAGCAAAAGAAATGTTGGGGAACACTAAAGGAATGGAGAAGTAGAATTGGAGGTGGTGGGGCAGGGGGGGGGAGTGATTGGAGAAGACAAAGAAACTGTGCGGGGGGGTTGAGGAGAAAGGAGAGATTGAAGAAAGCATGATAAAGAAGGGAAAGAAATGGTGTCTAGCTCTTTTTAAACTTGGAGATGCTCAATCCCTTCTTCTCACTCCAACCTGCATTTCTGGGTCACTAGAGACATTTAAACTGCACTTATAATTAACAGCTATTTTTAAACAGGGAGGGAGAAGTGGAGCGGTGGCGAGGTACAAAAGCATTAAAATTGCCCCAGATTCGCTATTGAATAGGACACATCAAGGCAATATGCTGGCAGATCAAAGTGAGCGAGGAGAAAGGAGACAGGGCCGATCAGTGGGGATAAATTGTTCCTTTTATAATGGCATAAGAATAGACCTCTCTGCAGCTGAAACAATTTAATAACTGCATTCATTACCTCTGTCCAGCCCGTCTCCCTGTCTGTCTGCTGCACAATGTGCAAACGCCTCTGCCATGCACTACCTCTCTTTGTCTCTCTTTCCCCCCTTTTTCCCTTTGTCTTCCAAACTTATCACCTCACTCACTCTCTTTCTTTCTCTCCATCTCTCAGTCCCCCCGTATTCTCTCCTCCTCCCTCCCTGCCCACCCTCCACCTGTCCCCCAGCACCTTATCCCCACCGCCTCGCCTCCTGCATACTTCAGCAGTAGCCACAGTAGCAAGAGGGTTCCACTGAGCCGATGTGCTGCAGGCCCCACAATGAAGATGTGCAGTGTCTGACACTCTTGGAATGAGAGCCCTAATAGAAGGGGAAGCGGTTATCACAGAGCTCCCCCAGGACCAGCCTCTGTGTGCCTGACGCTAATTATGGCGCATGCAAATGAATGTGCAGCATTAAAGTCAGGAGGAGCCTGCATGACTCCATGTAGAGGGGTTGTGTGAGTGTGAGTGTGCATGTATCTGTACTGTGCGTGTGTGCGTGTATGCGTGTGTGTGTGTGTGTGTGTGTGTGCAAAATATGCTGTTCACAGTGTGACTACTTGAGCTTGTTTGGATACATATTAATGTGTGTTTCTGCACACATGTCTGTGCACAGCAGGAATAAACCACCAGGCCAACACCCGTTTTACCTTTTTACACCTGCATTGGTTTGGATACTTACACTGATTCATTCTTTTATTCATTAGTATAGACTCACTGAGTAGGCCATGCATCAAGGATTAGGATGAAGAAATCTCTCTCTTTTTCTCACACACACACACACACACACTCATACACACACTGTGAGGCTGAGAAGAGAGGATCTCACTGGAGGATTCCTATAAATACATCTCCCTCACATTCACGAGCAACCTCTCCAAGAGGGCGTCTTTATTAAAACCATTTTGTCTTCTCTTTGTATGCTTGTGTGTATGCGTGTGTGTTTGTGTATGCTTGAATGCAGTTGTGTGTGTTTTTCCTTTTGTGTGCTCCCATGTGCGTATCAGCATATGTTTATATTTGTGTTGCTATGTCTGGACATTGTGTTGGTGTGTGTTTATTTGTGAGAGTTTGTACACATTAATTGTATTTTCCTATTTCTGCATGTGTTTGCGCCCGCACCTCTATGTACCACCCCCTTTCTGTTTTCCCATCGTTAGGTAAGTGTTGGCGTATGTGTTTGCGTCTGTGTACGTGTGCGTGTGTGTGGGTGTGTGTGTGTGTAGTCGTTATGTTGGCCATCTTATCTCCCCATTAGCCTCTTGTGCCCTGACCAGTATTCCCTCTCTCCCCTTCCTGCTTTCTCTAATGGGTAATTTAGCCATGCTCGCCTGACATCTAGCCTATTCCTTGTTTAGTTGCCATGGCTACGCAGGCCTATGGATTGCTCCCTTGCTCCCCTGGCCTTGCTGTGGATGCTATAGATGTCTCAACTATTAGAGGGCAGAGCTGCTAAACACAGAACACACACACAAACACACAAACACAAACAGATTTCAAACTACACAAATAAACAATCAAGCACTCTGACATGAATATAGATCTCTGACACAGATAAGCACTGCGGTTGACAGTAATCATGAATCGTGAAGATGTTTTGATGACAGCTAAACCATGTTATGAACTGTATGTTTTTTAAACCCAAATAATCTGTCCTTCGAAGCTCTGGGTGAAATCAGCGATTTGATTGTTTTCATAAATTAATTATTAGGTAGTTAATAGCTGGTCATATTTTACAAATCAACAGAAGCCATTTGGGTTGGATACCATTACAAATATATTAGTAGTAGTACAGATTTTTTCACTTCAATATTGGTTCCTAATCAATATATTCTAAGAAGAAAATATTATATTACACATTTCGGTACAACTCTTTTTGTTGTTTTGTTTCAAAGCTTCCTGGCATTCTTACACAATCCCCCCAAAAAGTGTGTTTTATGTTTCAGTGCCTTGGGGTTTTTCCACATGAACAAATCCTATATTTACCACAACTTGAAACTGTCTCAACAGAAAATCAATAGACATCTATAGTAAAACATCTAACAAATCAGTGCATGTCAGCATCTAAAACTCACTCCTGTAGACTTATAACTTCCGTATTTTACACAGGTTTCACACTTGGTGCTTCTTCCTCATCAGGAAATCAGCTTTCTCAAGCTTAACAATTTATTATGTTTTCTAAAGAAATCACAGTCATCGCTTCGCCCTCAGTATCTCTGATGAGAGGGAATCATGTGGTGGAGATGTTTGAGGCTCTCTTACTAGGAATGAGGCTGTGGCACGTCTGTCTGTGGTCTTTAAAGTTTAATTCATGCATGTATGGCTGTACAATATGACCAAAATCTCATATTCTTATCGAGGTCATTTTATCATGTGTAATTTTCCAAATAAAGTTATAAATCTTTAGTCATTGGTTGTTACTCCTACCTTTTCTTGATCGTTTGAATTGGAGCCATGTGTGCAGATTTTTTGCTGTGTCTATCGCTGCAGGCAAAAGCCTCCTGCAGCGTTGAAGTTTGGAGTTGGTTATAAGCACTTGAATGTACTTTTGTTGCTCTGGGTGTTAAAATGAATTTAGTTGTCTGTTGAGTCAGTTGTGGGCACAGGCCTGGTGTATTGGTTTCAAAGTACAGATCATTGGTCCATGTCAGAGTTTGTATAACGTTGCATCAGGCAGCCAATCTATAGCAATATTAGATCTTGATACGAACATGCTGCCTGCTTATTGACTCACTGACTGATGAGATTTACTCCTATGCTGTTGAAATGTTTCTATATTCTACAGCACCTCAGCAGATCAGTCCGTGTCAGAGTCAAACTTTGCTGCCCGGTTGTACATATCCAGAAATAATTTCTCTGCAAGATGATGAGAGAATACGAGGAACTTGAGTGGTCTCTTTTGATTTTGCTTTATAGTCATCTCAGGTAACTTTTAACGTTATAGTTTGCACTGTGTTGTATTTTTTTATAAGGTTTTATCGCCGCTACTTCCTCGTTATGACAGATCCGGGCCTGGCTGGAGGCAGCAACCTGCTGATAGATGAGGCCCCTTTGTACTTCCCGAAAAGAAATCATAACCCAGACACCTACAGAGGCCAAGCTAGATGAGTCAGTGAGGAAACATAAATGCGTGTGTGTGCCTATTCACTGTGTGAGAGTGTGTGTGTCTACCTGCATGAGCGTTTGTGTGGCATTGATTTTTTTTTCTTTTTCTTAGTGAAATATATAAAATGCATTTGAAAGGTTCATAGTCTCTGCCTCTCAAGAAACTTTAGTGCTTTGTACCTCGTCACAGGTTCTGCAGGGTCGTTGCAGTGGATGCGGTGCCACATGCCCGAGCTGCTCTCGACAAAGGTTACACAACAGCAACACATGGGAAGAACGAGAGTTGCAGGCAGGTGGAGAAAAAGAAGAGGAAAAACGCAGCTTTGGATCTGTTCTCTGTTCCACATGTATTTTGCAGGACTGGCAAGTTAGAGGTACAGGGTTGCAGCAACGGGCTCCGGGGTCAAAACAAACAAACGCACGTGAAGTTTTTTTCGCGAAGATCTTGTTGTCTTTGAAGTTCTCGCTATCGAGGGCAAAGGAGAGAGGGAGAGGCAAACAGGTGTAGAGAGAGAGCTAGGATAGGGAGAGCGGCGAGGGAAGGAGAGCGAGTTACAGAAGTGTGAAGCCCTTGAGTTGAAACTGTGCCTGGCTGGGCCTACAGAGAGCAGATGACAGTAGCTTTAGTTTCTTTTGCAGAGCTCACAGTGCGTTTGCCTTACATAACCCCTCCCATTGTGCTTTTTCAATTATTTGGGAAGAAATCTTATGTATGCACTTTAAAAGTTAATACTTTCATGTGTTCCTGAAGTGAGGCGCTTCGCAGATCTCACATAAAGGAGATGGCTCCGACAAGTTTGCAGAATATCGGCGATTATAATATTCTGTGAGGTATATCTTCTGAGTTTAACAGTGTGCAGCGGGGCTTTGGAGGAGAGGGAGAGAGCACTGGGCACGGCAAGAGACGGGTGGAGTTGTAAGAGCAGATACAAGCCGTGCAAACTCATTCTTACTTTTTTACCCCTTCCCCCATAACACGGATTCCCCTTAAGGTGCCCCTTAGCCCCCCTTCACCCCCCCCCCAGCCTCTGCTGCTCTGCGAGGTTAAAGCGCACCTTCCCACTAAAGGGCTCTGGGGTCACGCATCTGCATGTGAAATGTGAACCCGCTGACATTCCAGGGCAGCCCTAAGCCGTGCAGTCCTTTTGTTCACCAGGGTGCCAGTGTCAGGCCTAACAAGCCTGGCGAAAGTCTCTGAGGGAGGAGAGAGAGTGAGAGAGAGAGAGAGAGACAAGGGAGAGAGAGCGAGAGAGGCTGCTGTGTTATTGATGCCCTCCGCAACAATCCATTTTCACAAATGCCAAAGTCGAGAAAAGTTATGTTGCCCGAAATGGTGATACAAATTATTTCTTTACTGCACAACCTCCGAATGACATTGTTGCCACGAGCTGGCGGTAACACCCGAATGTCATTGCTTTGGGTTTGTTAAAATGGTAATGCACCGAGCGCCTCCATATATCGAATAAGGTCAAGGCAACCATAAAAAAAAACAGTCGGTCTCCTTGACAACAATGTAGACGTTTAGCGAGCGTGAGAGCAGCGTGGGCTCGGGGATTGCTTATATTCACCGTTTAATATTTAACAGAAATAGCGCGCTTCTATACGTTTCAACCTTGTGATCTTTGAATCCGCAGAACTAGATTAAACCTGGTGTGTTCGACGCGACAGACAGTTTTCCGGCGGAGCCCAGCGGACATGCAGGCTCTTTTAAATCAGGCAGCACACAGAGGTGCTATGGCAGGGCCGGGGTCCTTTCAGCCTGTGAATTAAGTTCTGAGGCACAAAGGGCAGCTATTCACCAGGCAGTGATGGACTTCACACTAGCCTTTATGTCCTCACTGGCAGGCAGAGGGAGAGGGAGAGGGAGAGAGGGAGGGAAAGAAGTTGGAATAAGTGAAACAGAAGACAGAGACATTGCCCAGGGAGCAGTGGTATGGACTGACAAATATTTTTAGTAGAAAGTATTCATTAAAATGGCCACAGGCACTCCTACATGTGTTTCTGTCGTTTCCAACGGATTTGAGTGTTTTTAAACTCATTGCATTACGGCTTGTAGTGGCCGATGGACAGAAGCAACATCCGGGGTCACATGACGGCTCTTTGTCAGACGAGATGATGCAGGAAGGAAAACATGTTAGACAACAGGTGTCAGTGTGTCACACAGGATATACAGACACGTCATATTTACAGCCTAATACAGATTAAATCAAAGTGTTTATTAGCCTAAAAAATACATATAAATGTTTGTCGAGATGAGACCGATATGACCAAGATATAAGCTGTGTCCCAAATCGCTCACTCATTCCCTACTCACTGTATAGGGAGTTTCACAAAGGGGACTTTATAGTGAGCACATCTGCAAAATGAGAAAAACACTTTCAGACACTACTCTGGTCATTTTCTCTTCCCTGGTAAATACATTATTGTTGTTGCACAGTTTAAACATGCCACATCAATGTCGGTCCATTTTATAACTCTCATATTTTCCCACATGAACGTTAGAAAACAGTGTGAACCTCTGCCAACTCGGATGTCAACCTGCAGGGGGAAAGACCGCTCGGGACCAGGGATATCACTTTTATCCTCTGTACTTTGGAAGTTTGTGTATAGTGTTTACAGCCTGAAGGACGCTGTCAGCCCAGAGCAGACGGACGTCTCAAAACCTCTCCAGAGCTGGAGAGCGTTCACAACAGCAACGACAAACACAACTGAAAACTAACTTATGTGGTTCAGGTAGGGAGGTAACATTGTTGTAACACTTAAACATCAACATATGTAACATACAGTACAGAATAACATGGACAAAATTATTACAATATTTAGTGTCAGCTTCTTCTTTCAGTCCTTTTCATTCTGCCTTCACATATGGCAGAATTTAGTGTTCACATCAGACAGTTCTCTCTCCCCTCTCATCTGTTTTTTCTTTTCATTCAGTGCAATGCATGATGGTATTCTTGTTGCACCACAATGCATTGTGGGATACAATAAGTTTGGTATATAGGGTAGAGAAATTCTTACTAAACATCAGCCCCAAAGAGAGGCGAACTCACTATGTAGTCGGTAGCGAGTGATTTCGGCCACAGAACAACATTTATCTAATAGCAACATCTTAACTCATCTTTTGGAAAGTAAAGTTAATATTTGTATTTTTAAGTAGGGTTTTTAATGTTTTTTAAGGGTTTGAATGTATTGACCAGCTTAACCGCTACCCTGTGGAATTTAAAAGAGTCATGACACTCCAGCACCTGTCAGGAGATCAATAAAAGCGTCACATTTTGACAGAAAGAGCGAGCCCACTATGTGCACCTGCTGTTTCCATCGTGAACCTGCTTTATTTGAAACCTTCTAAAATCAACACCTACTGTATCGAGGGTCCTGTATATGTCCTGGAAAGCACATGTGATGTTGCTGCTATCCTGGTCTTTATTAATGAGCCCGAAGGTCCATGCATGCTTTCACCAAACCTCTCAGGGGTCGTACAAGCACATGCACTCAAACACGTATCACAACGACACACACACACACACACGTGCGCTGCCCTCTTCACCGTACACTTTTACTTACACATATTTTAAGTGGGGCCGTACACTCCCATCCCACATGCCTCCCCCTGGGGGGAGCTGGGTCCAGTGTGAGTGATTCAGTTAGCGTTACTACGTACATTAGAGCTGTCCATCCATCCGGTCTGCTTTTCCAAACACATCCATCCCAGTCCTAGTTAAAACACTGGGGGATCTCCTCCACTCCACCTCCACCACCACCCCTCCCAAAGTCTTTTATGATGTCCATAAAATGGAAGAGTGCAGCTTTACTTGAACTAATAATATCTGAGCTTACAGGGCCGTGATTGATGATCTTTAAAGCCGGCCCGATCGGTCTCATCTTTCTTCAGATTTTTATCACTGACTTGTTTGCAGTCATGTGCAATCACAAGCACCGAGAGAGGTAACAAGTGCTTGATGTATGATGCTTGAGCCACTTTTGTCAGCTACGCATTTCCCTCCTCTCCCTTCACTTTTATTCTTCCGTTTTCTATTTTAACCCCAGGATTCTATTTGTTGCTGTGCGTAAATTGTCGGCCGGTTGGTTTACTGTGTTCTTTCTCTCCCTCTCTCTGCTTCTCTCTCTCTCTCTGTCTTTCTTCAGATGGTGGGAATGTCTTCTCCTGGGGGATGGGGCAAGAGGTGAGCCAAACATTTTTCCACTTTTGGCCCTGCCAGGAGAAGTAGAATAAGAACAACACTGGACTCCAGGCTTTTTTCATATTGCACAAACACTCACACATACACACACACGGAAACTTCTTCCATTTTTTAAACATTTCGAGGTCTTTCTCCCTCCAGAGAAGAGATTAAAAGGTTTTAGGGGACTCGTGTCTGAGCCCTCCCTTCAAGCACTTAATATCCTTCATGGTGTGCCAAGAACGCACATCTTTTTAAATTCTATAAATCACCTTTATGGGGTCTGCTATTTGTCCATTTCAACTCCTCTGCCTCACATGGACAGAGCAGGAAATCCTCTTTGTGGAATCTACTGTAGTTTATGCATGTGCATGACCCTTTGAATGTGCCTATAGTGTGTGTGTGTGTGTGTGTGTGTGTGTGTGTGTGTGTGTGTGTGTGTGTGTGTGTGTGTGTGTGTGTGTGTGTGTGTGTGTGTGTGTGTGTGTGTGTGTGTGTGTGTGTGTGTTTGCTGGCCCTGTCCTGTCTCCTCCTCCTCCTCCTCTGTTCGATAAAGAATCCCACCTGTCACTGAGGATTGTTCTGGCCTTTCATTTAAGACGTTCTTTAAAGTGCCGCATCATTACACAGCCCCCAGACAGAGCCCGGAGAGTGTAAAACCTAGGCCCACCTCAATCCCCCTCTTCCTCTCTCTCTCTCTCTCTCTGTCTCAGTCTGATTCTTTTTCCTCCCGGCTCTGGTGTTTATCTGGGAGGTCTTTTGAAACCTCCGCCAACATGTGATCACTTTTACAATGTCACGGCGAAGGGTGACGCTTTGCCAGAAACAAACACGCAGGTGAAGGTTAGTGGGACGGGGGGACGGGAAGCAATGAAAATGGTAGACATCCGCTGTTACGAGCTTTGACGTGGCCTTGGCTTCCACACGGCAATCTTATTGTGCTTCTAGTCTAACTAGACTCATTGGATTTTCATAAGCGTCCTCACGTCTATATAACTCAAAGTTAGTCTCTGCAAGGGCACAGTCAATTTCCTCTCTCCCCTCATCGCGTTCCTTCGCTCTCCTCTTTCTCCCATCTCTATCTCCAGCCTCATTCCCTCGCTCGTCCTCCTTCCTCTCCACTCCTACCCTTCTTTTCTGCATATTTTTTTTCGTACTCTTCCTCTATCTTCCGTGTCTTTCTGCCCTCTCGCTCTCTCTCTCTCTCTCTCTCTCTCTCCCCTCGCTCTCTCCTCTGTCGTGGAGCCGCTCTGATGATTGATTGTTTCTCTGTGCAGTCTGACAGGATGTAGCACACTCTCAGCCCCAGGGGCCCCTCGCAGACTGCGCCACCTGATTAAGACTCCCCCTGTAATCAGCCACATAGTGCCACACCGAAACTACTCCCATCAACACGTACAAAATAAGAAAGGTTCCACCTCCCGAAAGATAACACTGTTTGTCGCTGGAGAAGACATGAGATGAGAGGCCATCTTTTTTTCTTTTTTTTTAACTAAGCGGATACCTTCCTCTCTCTGGGGCTTAAAAGCTCTTATGTATCAGTAGCAGCAGAAAACCAAAAGGTCTTAAACCTAATAAAGTTCTCTGCTGCCTTACTAAGGTAAACCCAGGCAGCTCTAACCCTATTACGGCTGGTAATGGTATTACTGATAGAAATCTCATTGTTTTCCTCCTATTGAGACTAAAAGACGGACGGCCTGCGCTGTATCACATGATTGAGGTGAGAAGGAATTTGAATGATGTCAGAAAGTGCGTGCCACAGGCAGAATCAATATGTTAACAGCATATAACAGGGGAAACAAGTAAGTTTTCAAAGCAGGCAGGAGAAGTTAGAGCGGTGCATCAGTGTTGTGGAGAAGGAAATCGCTTTAAATGTGAAATATTCCTATCTGAATATCAACGACTATTACTTCAGATTATCGATTATTGAATTAACCAGTACGCCAGTGTAGCTGATGCCATAAACTCAATAAAGACAAATACATCTGCAGTCTAGAGTCGAGTCTGGATTGATAATGTCAGCTGGGTGATAGCAGGGTCAACCGTCTGCTGAAGTTCTGACAGCGAGTTCAAACTGGCCAGGGACCTAAATTGACATAGCATCCAATTGACTTTAAATACAAGCTCTAAACAGCCTGCGTAATGAGGTGGACAGCAGACGATGTTAGTGCAGAGATGAACTACAGATTATAGTTCATCTGCATTGGCAATCAATGACCAACCTCCAAAACAAAATTCTGTTAGAAAACATTGTTTGATTCTCAGGGAAACGTTGAGGGCTGAAATAGGAACACGTGTGCAGTCTGCAACAAATGCACATGCTGCATATACAGCTCTGAAACTTAACAGACCCCTGCATGATTAGCATTTTCTAGATTTTAGATCAAATTAACATTTTTGTTCTATTCTTTAAACTACTGACAACATTTCTCAAATATAAAAAAAATCATGTAACACTGGAATGAAATGGCTGCCATACATGAAGAGATACAGATTTTAGACGAATCTGGGGTGGTCTCTTTATTCTTTCCAGATCTGTATATAATGAATACATATATAACATACAAATATTTAAAACATATAATACTGAACACAAATAAGAAAGCAGAACACTTCTTTTTGTACGTAGTCTTATTATTTTCCAGACTGGTGAGATGTAGTTAAGAAGCCCAGTCACCAGGGTAGCAGCAGCTTGTAGTATGTGTTTATACATATACAATAGATAGTGTGGCTATTTGCCCTTTCCACTGCAGCCCCGTCTGTAATGTAATGATGCAGGTGACTCATCAGGCATGGTAAATTATAAAGGAGCCGGTCTGATGGTTGTGGAAACCCTGGGCCTGGTTCCAACACAGTTCAGGCCCCATCGAACCCTGGACCTGTTCCAAATTGATGCTAATATGGTCTGGGCTGCAGCAGTGGAGTAAAATGAGCGTTATTGATACCGCTGATCTACAGGTCCTCCTCTGTGTGAGGGAAGAAAACATGGAAAACAAAAGGAAGAGAGAAACCTCTGGGTTCGTGTATTACATGGTGTGAGCATCTTTGCCCGTGGGTGTGTGTGGTGTTTATGCCAGGCTCACATTTATATCTGTCTGTGTTTTCCCCCTTTTCCTTCCTGCTGATGCCATCAGTACACACGTCGTGACTGATGACAGTCGTTGCCACAGTCTGATGCTCCGCTGCTTAATGTCCTTTTTGTTTATTAATTAACTGCAGGACATATATGCTGAGAGACACCTATTGATTCCGCTGCTGCATTAATTGATTTTGTGCTTCACTAATCATATTGTTGCTGCAAGATCATTACTGGGCCTCCGTGTTGTCTTTTGTGGTGCAGGATTGTTGTTGTTTTCAGTTTTGTGGGCATAGTGTGGAGCGTTGTAGTCATTTTAAATCGATGTCCCTCTATTTTTTTATAATGTGATAGTTTTTTGGAGGATAAGGGGGTGAAACAGGAGATGAAAAATAAATCCTGACAATCAAATCTAAACTCCTCCCCAGGTCTTTACTAAAATATTACCACTTATAATTGTAAACACAAGCAGAATACTTATTAGATTGTGTTCAGAATACTTCTTAGTATTAGTGCTAATGTTTTATTATTGGGTTTGAAAGTAAATCATGCTGTTGTGACTGATTAACCAAATAACAGCTGGAAATAGAAAATAATTCAGAATTAATACAGAATGAGCTGTAACGCCCCCATCGTCCTATCTCTCTCTCTTCGTCTCCATCCTCTTTCCTCCAACTGCAGTGTTTGTGTGTCGGAGACTTGTTTGTGCTCATTAATTCAGGAATACGTCTCAGAGTGTCCTGCTGAGGTTGAGGCAGGTTTTTTAATTTCAGCACTGGCCTAAAAATGTTCCTCCGTCTAACATGCTGCCACTTTCGCAAAAATCCCAGGTCTGAAACAAACTAGAAATAGAGGGCACACCACTGTCGAGGCCCAACAGTCCTCTGCAATCAAGCAAGCCAAACCCCAGAGATAGATATCAGTCCTCTAAATATGCCTGATAGTTTTCATCCAGATCCACGCACCCTGGGATATCGCTGGAAATGTAACACACACACACACACACACACTACTAGAAATGTTTACTTAAAAAACTTTGACCTCTTAAAACAAATCAATATCTGCTTCAACCACTTTCCCATGTTATAGTACATGAGTTTAGAGCAGTTCTGCTAAAGAGCGAGTTTTCCTTTTCAAATTGTTTTTGCTTGAAATTTTCAGCGGTTTTGAGGTGAAGAAACTATCCAGTGTTTTAGATTCTAGGCAAGAAAACTCATTTTATGTAACAGAAACCATCGGATCCTCTTGCGAGTCGATCTGAATTTATTGCGCAAAGTGAAAGAAAGTGACCAAAATAAAAATGTTGGATACCACCAAGGGAAAATAGTGTTTTGAGAAATCTTGACAGACAGACATAACCTCCTTGTCAGATGTGAAAACAGAAAATGTCCAGCTCGATTTTAAATTAATTATCTGATTCTATCATGTAGATACACTTCATTGTAGAATGTAGGGAACAGAGGCCTGAGAGCTCAGAAAAGATGAGTGTGGCCCCTGATATTAAAACACGACTATTCTACCACTGGAACAAACAGATTCCAGTGTTTGTGTGTATCTGAGTGCCAGAGGTTCCCCAGTGAGTCTGACCGGGGTTACAGTGTAACCAAAGCATCTGTCTGCTGCTCACCTCCCAGATCAGCCGGTTCAACTTGACTGGGCCCAGTTATCTTGGTTTCATACTGACAACTGTCTGGGAAAGGTCTGTCTGGGGTTCAAGTACATTAAAGTCATCCACTCCCCCCCCCCACTGTGCCCCAACACAGATGGCTCCAGATGCAGCTGGCACAGCATGGAGCAGCACCTGACAGCGCTCATTCACTGACTCATACATACACACACACACACACACACACACACACACACACACACACACACACACACAGACACACAAAAGTATACAAGTATAAACACATGCAGACGTGTAAACTCAGGTATGGACACATTTGCTCACTTACTGTACCTAAACACAAGTAAACTTACACTTGCACAGTCTGATGGAAGCGCACACACTCGCACTTATAAACACATAGACACACACACACACACACACACACACACACACACACACACACACACACACACACACACACACACACACACATACACACACACACACACTCTCTCTCTCTCTCTCTCTCTCTCAGCAGGAACATATGCTGCAGCGCGTCTACAAATCCTCACTGTAGCGCACATTCAAATAAGCAATTAAAGACCCAGATTACTCCACGGCACACACACACACACACACGCACACACAGCTAGGATGTAAACCCACACATATTGTGCCTCACTTTCAAACATATGCCAGGGCATGCTGACGTGCACATGAGCACAGTGCAGAAATCCCTTTGTCTCTGCAGGAGCGAGCAGGAAAGAGAGAAGCAGGACAGCTGAGAGAAGTCAAATTGAACACCCTCACCATTTACAACACACAGAGAGGGAGAGGGAGAGAGAGGGAGAGATGTAAATTGAGGACAATGCATTCTATTGTACTGCACGAGATGCTGTGGTTATTAAGCCTTTGTGTGTGAATAGGGGTTTCACACAGACACGCTCGCCGATGAGGGATTGCCTTGCCAGGCAGTTGCACATGATGGTAAATGAAACATGAAACACACTAGACTTTTTTTTTGTCTGGTGAAAGAAATATACGCCGAGAGCCTTTTCTAGCAGTATTTCCTCCTGGGCGACAGCCATTTGAGCCGAGATGAATTGCCAGTTCCCTGTGTCATATTTAACCGCACGCTGCAGATATCATAACAGGGCTTTGCAAAGATGCACTTAAATTACGACACTCTTTGACAAATCTAACAACCGTGTTTACGCTGCAGGAGCGGCAGGGCAGCGTGAAGGAAGATGAGGTGAAAGATAGATTCTGAGCAGCTCGCGATATAATGCCACCACGCTTAGCTGGAAGATTCATCTTTCCCCCCAAAATTGAAACGCCACTCCTGCATGTGTCTTTATTTAACTCTTCTGTCTACGAGCAACGAAATCATCGGGATTAAACTTTTATTTAATCCTGTGACTGACACTGTATCATTATTTCGCTCGCAGGGACAGCTTGGACTCGGCGAGGACAAGATTCACGTCTCTGCTCCTCATCTTCTCAACTATTCTCAGCTCGCCGGCGTCACAGGGGTACGAGCAGGGGACAGCTACAGTGCAGCTGTCACAGGTGAGCCAGACCTGCGAGCCCGTACTGAGGGTTCTCCCCTCCCTCAACGTCCTTCTCTTTCTGTCACTGCAGATATCTCTCATTCTGATTTGTGTTTTTACAAGATCTTTAAAAGTTCTATTCACTCCTCGTAATATACCACAAAAAAATAGTTAATAAGTTGAAAACCTTATTTTCCCAGCAGTATCCCTCACTGTGGCTTTGAGCCGTGCTCATTTTTCATCTACATCATTTCATTGAGTTTTAATTAACACAACAAGGATTCAGTGTCCTCAAATGACATCACTCGGAGCACAAATTCAACCTCATTAGCTCTCGATATCTCTTAAACCATCCCAGCTAAATTGTGCAACACTGCAGCCCGATGCAGTGTTATGTGTTAGATGGAGTACATAATGAACTGATTTGTTGTTAAACCAGATATCCCCCAAACTACTGCTGCAAAGATATGTCTGTCCCTGTAGCTACTTTGTTATTAATAAGACCGGGAGATAAGGAAACACCTTCTCTTCACATCAGCTTTTCCACTCGCCTGGCCGTCTTTCCTGTATCTCCCCCCCCAAAAAGTCAAACTCAGATTTATCTTTTTGCCAACTTACTTTATAAAAAGGTATTTGCAGATCGTCCCTTTTTTCTTATACCTTTCTCTTTCTTTTACATTTTTCAGCAATCCGACTCATCGCCCCTCTGCTCCACAGAGAGCAATTGAACTGCCACGAAACTAGTTCCAATACATTTGCACCGTTACAACGTGTCAAGCTACTGCTTCTCCTTCAATTGCTGCTTTTCCTTCTGTCAGACAGATGGAATTAAAGTGGTTATACAACAAATGTAACATCAGCCACTAAAAAAGAGAATGAAAAAAAAAGGAATTGTACTTGTTTCAAGACCGGGGCACATTTACAGCACCCGGCTCTACAGCAATATTCTGTTAAAAGAATTGCCTATTGTTGAACAGAGACGTCTGCTGGCACTGCGTGCGTAGTTTTCTCTCGAAATGCCACCGGTTCATTAAATGAACTGCAGTGAACATATTAAGTTTGGTCCCATTTGAATTCTTGGCGTGGTGAAGTCTATTTGGAGAGTGGAGCCCTGCTTGCCTTTGGTACATTATGTCTTTAGGTGATCTATAAAATGTTATTATTTAAAACAAGCTCTTTATGGATTGCTTATGAGGCATGCTTAGCACATGATTGATCTGACCTTTCACAGACGGTCGTTCTTTGGGAAAACATCAGCCTTAACCTTTTTTAGCTGGATTACACTGCCAGCGTCTCTGTGCAGCCGCACAAGTGTGTGTGTCTGTATGTATACATTATGTATGTGTGTGTTAGCAGCTTAAGCACACGTGCATGTGTGTGGGGGGGGGGTTAAAATGCCTCGAAACGCCCGCCTCATGCTTTTATTTTGTTTTCCTTGAAATGAAAATAATACATTACTGATTGATTGATCAATCATGTCTGAAAGGGTATCTGCGTCTGTGTGTGGGTGTCCGTGCGTCTGCGTGCATGTGTGTGTGCAAGTGTGTGTGTGCACGTGTTTGTGTGCACGTATGCGCGCGGCAGGGCTATGTACAGCTTGATGCAGGATAGAGATTGATGGAGGCCTGCCGTGAGGAGGATACTCAGTTATCTCCTTGTAATTAAAATCCACCTCATAAAGATTATTGACTCCCCCACCATACAAACCAGCATGCGCCCTTGCTTGGCAGGGTTTGCAAAGCGCTTCTTAAAAAATGAAAAATAGCATATTAAGCAGCACATATTTCCCATTTATGCAGAACATTTAGATGTGGTTAAGTTATCGTAATGTGCAATAAAACCTGGATGTGAAATTTGTAATCCACTTTGGAAAATTGCTTACTATATTGCTTTAACATCCCCTGAAAGAGCTTTTGAGATGTGTGTGCCAGGTTTATTGTATGCCATAATTTAAAAGTCCTCAATGCAGGCAGTAAATATAAATTTATTAGTGGCAGGTTTAAATAGGCAGACTGAGGTAGTATGAGTGAGTGGATGCTTGAGTGTTTGCTCTGTGTGAGTACATACTGGGTGTGTGTGTGCGTGCTTGCGTGTGTGTGTGTTCATTGTGTGTGTGTGTGTGTGTGCGCGTGTGTGTGTGTGTGTGTGTGTGTCTTTTGATAAGTACCAACTGAGAATGTCTTCCCTTTGCTCAGCACGCCATGAAGAAAAGTGAGTGTGTGTGTAGGGTAACTGTTTCAGCACAGTACTGTACATCCGCATACACACTCACCTCTTCTAAGTCAAATTCAACGTTTCTTTCATTATGGGTTTTCTTTTTCGAATCTGAGTTTTAAGGTTCTGTGCTCGCCCGGGGTCTGGTTCCCTCCTGGCTCCAGGGCCACTGACTGAGTAAATATGATGGAGGAGCTTGTAATGCATTGTTCGCGGTGGGAAACACATGAGAACCTTAAGCCAACACATAAATCCTCACAGGAGTCGTTTCACTTTCCATAGTTCAGAATAGAAGGGAACATTTGGAGTACGCCTATCCAACCCATCTTAAAGAAAGTGGATCGACTCAATTAGATGGATCCAGTCCAGATTTAATGGTTTCTATACCCCCAGCAAATTTCGTGCAATTTGATTGAGTTGTTTTTGCAAAATCCTGCAAAATCAGAAACAGACAAAAACAAGCACCAATGGAACCAACCTCCTTGACGGCAGTAATAACGTGGCAAGATGACTCTGCATGTTTTCAGAGCATTTCCCTCTTTTCTCCACATCTGCAGCAGGTGGAGAGCTGCTCCTCTGGGGACAGATCCCCTGTGTGTCCCTGGTCACTGACCATCCAGGCCTCAAAAGACTCTGGACCCCCCAGCCTGTTGCACTGGCAGGAAGAAAGGTGCGTGTGCGTGTTTGAGAAAGACTGCGCAAATGATGTTTTCAGGCTCCTCAAGAGGGAAGTAGATGAAAGCCTCAGGATTTTTTCGAGTATATGAGATTTGGCTGGATATGCATAAATTCTTAAAGGGTAAGTCCACACGGAATCACCCAGGACTGAACGCTGAGCACTTCCTCTAATGGGTGTAAAGAATATCACTCCTGGCCATGTGACAATCAATGATGTCCCAGCTGATGAACCTAAACTTTGTCTGTTGTTTATTCTGTAACTGACAAAGATCCATTTCCAGGAAAATTCTTCAACCGTGTGATTCTTTGTGCAGGTGTGTGATGTCGCCTGTGGGACCTGGCACATGATGGCCCTCACCACACGTGAGTACCCCATCGTCCACCGCGAAACATTCACACACATCCCACTGGTTCATTGTTTTTAGGGGGGGGATGGTAACATCAGTGGCTCAACAAAGGTAAAACAGTTCAGTTCCTCCATCGTCTTCCCTCTTCCTCCTCCACGTGGGTTTCTCTTCCCTTTCTCTAAATGATGTCTCGCTCCTCCTCAAAGCCCCTCCTCACTCACTTTTCACTCATCAAACCATAATTCACTTCAGAGGGAGGCATCATTAATGCACAGCAGGACCCAGCAGCTTGATGTGTGCTAATTATATTGTGTGTTTTACACGCTGGATGACTTTTGCTTAGTCAGTGATGAGCTTAGTCTCTGGTAATTGTTTTTTGGATATGATGAGTTTATAAAAGCCTTTTTGTGTGTATGTGTGTGTGTGTGTGTGTGTGTGTTGTGTATGTGTGAGGCTTTTTACTACGTGAGTATGCAGGTCTTTAAATTGATATGTGCCTATGCATGTGCAGTCGTGCATTACGGCTGTGCACATGCATGTACACAATATACTGTTTATCCAAGTGGCCCCACACACAACATCATCCCACATCACACGCTCCCGTGAACCTAATAATGATTAGCAAACAGTCCAAATCTCCACTTCACCCCGACACTTTTAAAACTGCATGCAACTTTAAACCTCCATCAATCCACCGCAGAACTTAGACATGCACCGTCAAACGTGGCGGCGCGCTGCATGACTCGCCTGCATTCCGCGCAGCACATGTGATCCTTTTAGCGCCGAGCATCACTCAGCGCCGGAGCTGGAACCGCTGCTCAGCCGTTTGGCTAATCACGCTGATTGGAGGTGTCCTTTGGCTCACCTGGGGGCTTCCAATCCTATTAGGCCAACCGTCCTGAGCCTCGCACACCCAACAGCCGCCCGTGTTTGATCACTGGTGCTTAGAGCCCACACTTGTCCTCTTATGTTGGTGTTGAGGCACGGTGGAGAGGAGCAGTCAGGGTGGGGTTCGGTGAGGGGGTGCGGGGGGGGGGTTAAAGTGTGATCTCCTTAACTCTCTAGGGGGGGCAGAGGGGAGTTCGATGCCCCACCTCCCTCGGCAGACACTCCAACTAGAGCTGGTCTTTAAACTTCAGACGTCAGTGGAGAGGCGGCAAGTTGTTTCCAGGCAAAGGGGATGGAGGGAATGGGAGAGTGAAAGATTAAGAGTGAGAGAATGAAGAAGAGGTTGAACGTTCCTGTTGTGTTTTCACCTTTTAAAGAATCTTCGGAGTCTTCGGAGGCTCGGAGGCTCTGTCATGCGGTTAGAAGTAAATACACCTGATCCCTTGAGGCCTGTCACCTTCCGCTACCTTCTCCCTATCCCCGCCACGTTCTGCCTCCCCTCCATTACTCCCTCACCCAACCTTCCCCCCCTGACTGCTCTTCTCCCTCGCAGCACACCCATTACTGTGGCTCTCCTGTGGCTCTCCTTCCTCACCCACTCCTCCCCCGTTTGCCCCCCACCTCCTTCTCCTCCTTCATCCCTGGGCCAGGAGCGCCCAGGAAGAGCCATGTGTTTCCAAAGTGGACTGGATGGGAAATCGAAGCAGGGCTTCTGTGTTTATCAAGCTACAGCTCCGTCACCTTGCTCCAACTCCCGTCTGGAGGCCCCGGCAAATTGGTGACAGCAGCAACAACCCTGCAGCACACATGCCCCTTTTTTTTCAATGCACACACACACACACACACACACATACACGCACACACACACACACACAGCACCTTGGCCTGTTTAGTTTTATTGCTGGTGTCAGGTGAGGAGGTGGAGGTAGGAGTGCTGTCTATGTTCACCTCACACACACGCACACACACACACACACTCGCACACAGTCATTTCCACCCCTGCCGACACCTTGGCTAACAAGACCTGTGAACCGCTGTGACAGAACTCGGAGACTTGTCAGAGTCCCAGTCATTTAATGCCAAGACCCAGCCCGGCTCTAACCCAACAGGGTTTCTGTATGCACACCGAGCCACAATAGACTGCACAGATATATACTGAACATGAGTTTACTGAATACTGCTGCTCCTCCAGGTTAATATTCTTGCCTATTTTTACTATAGTGGATCTGCAGCAATTGTTTCCATGAAATGCTGAATCAAAAAATAAGTAATATTGTATTTATTGAGATTAATTCATTTAGATCCTTTATAACCCTCAGTTTGCATCTCGTTGTGTCGATCTGCACCATCACACATTCCATCTATAAATGTTGTCGTCCATCTTGCCTGTGTAACAGTGCAGTCATGTGTCTGTAAACCTGCTGTATCCCAGACATCTTTATCCCACGTATGTAATAGTCAGTCATTACAGGTAGTTGTGCACGGACGGCTGACCCCTTTGTTGCACGCACACAGGATGCTGGTTGTTCGATACCTTTTTTTTTATCCTGTATCCCCCTCTCCTCAATTCACTGTGATCATGTAAGCAGAGGAGAAAGGAGAGTTGACTCGGGTTAGAGCCCCGCGCGGCCTTGCTACCTTGGAAATGAACTGCACAAACAACAGCCGGCCATTGTGCCTAAGAGCTTACAATGATGCCATTTAAGAGAGCATCGATCCAGCCAGTGCAGGGTCAATCACCGGATCAATGGTGTGTGGGTTGGTCAGCTGGAAGGCCAGTTGACTGCATGAATGAATAGACGGTTGGATAATGGATGGATGGATGTATGGATTGATTCATGGATGGAGGTGAAGACTGATAGGTGGTGGGACAGTAGAGTCAGGGCTGTATAAACATGAACCTGTGTGTTAGTCTGTAGAATTTAGCTGTCAGTCCCTGTCTGAGCTGGACTGTGTCATTCCTGGTCTGGCTTTTACACGTCTCAAAGATCTACGGTGGCCGAGATGTCTAACTCACGCTCATTAACAAAAAACACGATTAAAAAATTGAAAACTTACTTCAAAACTATATAACAGAGACACAAATTTAATGGTCAAGGTGATTTGGTACAGGTGCTTGGGGAGCCCAAAAAGGAAGAACGCACCTGTACCGTAACAACTCAAATAGACAAGCATCACATTTTAGTGTGCGAGTGGCTTATTTAGGTTTAAATAAATGACGGTTCACTCGACCCATACATCCATAACTTGACTGCAGTAAGTAAATCTGTTAGATTCATTGTCAACATCATTGGTCGCTCCTGTGTTTTCCATTAATGCGCTTGTGTGAGATATCTCGGCCAACGTAAAGATCAACGACTCCACTGAAATTCATATTAATGAACTTTTTTATTCAGAGAAAAACAAATATACTTTTTATTACCTGCCTGTGACTTTTTACAAAGGAAGTCATGCAGCACTAAATACGTGCAGCATGTCTGGGAGCTAGCGACCCGCTACCTGCTATTTCTCCTTAGATATACACAGGCTTCTTTTGACATCCCTCAAGGAGTTACACTGTGCATATATATAAAGTTTAACTCTGGAGAAGTACAGACATAAATTAAAAAAGAGTCATTGTCATTAGCATGTTCTTGGTGGGTTCTTGTGATGTGTTTACACCGGGGTTGATTGACCTAGTTACCCAGCCCCTGGCAGCACAACACGGAGAAATGCAACACAATGCAACACAAGGGAGAGGTATAGATTCTGTTATTATTCTTACATGTGAGTGAAAACACACACACACGTAAAGCTCACACGCAGAGCAGCGATCATCGGGGGCTCACAGAGGTCGCGCCTCATGACGAGAAGGGAAAAAAAGGGAGAATGCTCATTTAAAATTCTGTAAGAGATGTCAATTGTGCCCTCTGCATATTTCTATGGGAAATTTGTAAATAGATCCTTTGTAAATAGCTTCTCTCTTGCCAATCACCCTGTCTGCTCTCTGCACAGCAGCATTAAAAATTGATCCTTAGCCGCACCGGGGTGAAATGCTAACATCGCTGCCAAATGACTGATTAAAAAGAAAAACCTTTAATCTTTGCTTAAAAGTGTCTACTGCCTTGGCATGCCTTTTCCCTGTGCTCCTCTATCTTCCAAGGCTGCGAGCGCGGAGGAGGGGGTCGCCGAGGGGGAAACGGGGTCACGCTTCATGTAGAGTCAGCACTGTACAGCGATATAGCTCGAGAGGTGAGGGATTTCGCTCAGAGCAGATCTAGGAATCGACATTTATTGCTCTCCTCTGGATTTAACCTCAAGCCAAAGGTTAAAGACATATTTGAGTATTCCACAAGAGCGGGGCGGAATGTGAGAGCTCTCCGACTAATAGCTTGCAAGAAAGGCAGCTCCTTCATTCCAAGTCCAAGTTCTCAGCTGGGTGGCATTGACAGTGCAGAAGAAGATATTTTGACCTGCCTCCAGCTTAGGCTTAAAAGTTTTGATATAGAGAATGATGAGTATCGGGTTTAATAAAAAAAAAGACATTAAAGTGTTGATTGGAGATGTTGAGAGGTGCGTTTGTGTTTTCAGGGAGCGGGGAGAGGAACAGAGGATGCGATCACCCACAACGTGAAGTTCTCTTCGGAGACGTTGACAGGAATCCCCCACCGACGGAACACGCAGTGAAAGAAAACACAGCCCAAGTAAGATAAACACACCTCCTCTCTCTTGCTCTATGGCCCTTTTATTGACTCGCTTGCACACTGTACGGCTCGATCTGCAACTCACTCGCTAACTCAACAGCAGTGGATCGCTCCCGATTGACATCTTCCTCTCCTGCACTTCCTGTCTGCCTTGTTGATATTCCTTATACGCCGCGCACCCACTGTTTGCTTCTCAAACCCGCTTCCATTCATTTCTCTGTTTCTCTGTGCATGCAGTAATGAGCGACACAACATAACAAGTTGCACTTGAGTAAACAGCACAGCGCTCAAAACACAAAGTAGTGAATATATTCACTCACCTCTCAGAATATCAGTGACGACTGGTAAATTGTCACCCAGAACCACACTTACACACACACACACACACACACACACACACACTCACACCTAAGCTCCCGCCCCTCCCCATCTCTGTCATTCAGGTGTTTACTGTCATTCATACTCAGGGTTTTGTATAATCCTCTCACCACACCTGAGTGCTCCCCACTCAGTGTCACTGGATTTACCTCCCTCCCTCTTTCTCCCTCTTTCTCCCCCCTCTCGCTCTCTCTCTCTCTCTCACTTCCCCTCTCCGGTGCACAGCCCTTTTTCATTTTGCATCACAGCCATTCTTTTACACACATTTTCATTCCTTATGTAAATAACCACAGACAAAAAAGAAGTCAGTTACAGACATTTTAAGATTTACACACACCGCTCGCCGCGTGCTGTATGTTTTCAGTCATCCCCTCTCATCAGCCGCTTTGTTTGGAGAAGTGTCTTTGCCTGGAGCCATAAATTAGGGGTTGTGATTTAACTCATTGAGACAAAAGAGAAAGACAACGAAACATGAATAAAACAAATGATGTGGAGAAGGTGAGGATGGGGGAGACAGAGAGAGAGAGGGGGAGAGAGGGAGAGAGTGCGTGAGGAGAGGAGGGTGAACTGAAGGCAGAAATGGGCCAGTATATATTTCTGCTCTAGTTTCACTTGGGGAAGGCTTCATTAAGAAGTCTGTTTCCAGAGCATGGTGGAATTTGTGTGTGTATGTGTGTGTGTCAGTGCACAGGACTGTGTGTGTATATCTTCCTCGGTTAATGTGTGAGATGCACGTGCACGTCCATGCATACATGCGTGCATGCCCGTAAAAATTATTTGTGTGTGTTCAGAGCGAGAAAGAGAGATTTCTTAAATAATTTACACCGAGAACTCTCTAATTGGTATCAAGTTTTTAAATGGGGTCAAATGTTGCGGTGCAGTTTCATGCAGCTTTCCTCTCGCCTTAAGTCGGTTTCATTACATCTGGTGCTGCGCTGCCGCTGCTTCATTGGACTTGAACCTCTAAATGCTGTCTGTGCCTATTGACTGGGGCCTCTGCTCTCAGACGGGAGAGAAACATGCTGCACCAGGCTGAGGGGGGATTTGAGTTTTATTGCTGTGGTAGAGCTGTGTTAGTCCATCCACTCATGTCTGTTACATAGAGAACATTCTATGAGCGATCTGGTGAGTCGTAAACATCAAACAGAGGTACACACACACACACACACACACACAAATACACAACCACAGAGCCTAAGGCAGTGCACGGAGCTGGTATTAGATCTAAGCCCCCTAATAAAGCCAATTAGAATTATACTGTGCATTGGTGAAGGCAACTTTTTCCAGGGCAATTCCCTCATCTCCACACACACACACACACACACACACACACACACACACACACACACACACAAGTATATACACACATTCATGCAATATGACTGCTGTACATACACATAAACCAGACATACCATATTTAAGTCCCAGTTTTACGAGTGGATTTACTTTTTATAGTTTTCCTTTTTAGAGACTCTTGATTTGTTGAGTCTAGCATGTTTAGTTTGAATATTGTAAAGTAATTACAATACTTCCTCAATAGCAAAAAGTAAATCATTAGAGTACTTGGAAAATAAAACTTATCCCTTTACCCTCAACTGGACTACCCCATTAAACAGGGGAAAACAAAGAAACCTCAGAGCGAGTCACAACTGATGGTCCCTTCTCAAAGGACGGACAGAAGTGCAATAGATGTTTAAAACTTTTACTAAAAATGCAAACCTCTGCTTAACAAAATGTATTTTCATTGCTACTGGGAAGTCCATTTGTCACCTCCCTACACCTTGAGTCCATGAAGCAAAGCTAACACGCTCCAAACCTGTATTCCAACTAATACAACAAAATAAAAGTGATATGTGACCTCCATGAAACGATTGGTATGACAGCAACCAAGGTGGTTCTTACATTAAATTAATGTCAGTAATAGATCATCGAATTGTGAATTACTTTGAAGAGAAATTTTAGCTGTGTCCCAATAGGAGTAAACTGAACAGATATTGTGTGTCTTCCTGACAGGACTTCAAGAACAGGATCCAGGATCTGCAGAGACCAGAAGTCCCAGAGGAGGAGGAGGAGGAGAAAGATGAAGAACGCAGAAAAAAAGCAAACCATGATGAGGGCAATGGAGCGATACCTGATTCAGCATTCGCCGGAGCCAGGTCTGCACCGGGGATAGACAGGACAGGAAATGGCCGCTCATCAATCAAATCCGACCAGGGGCAGAGAGAGAGGGAGGGTTGCAGAACAGAGGGGCCGCTGGAGCTGAGGAAAGACCCACGCAGGAGCAGAGCGAGCAGAGAAACAGTCTTCACCACTTTGCATCTTTTACCTAAGACACCGGGAGAACAAGGCAGGCCAATAGCCAGCTCCCTGCCGAGGCTACTGACCGGACAACAAGCTCATAGCAGAGTTTTAGCCGAGGCTCAAAAAGTGAGTGTTACTGGGATTATCTATCAACTAATTCCACAAATCTCTGTCTGTCTGGATGTGGAACTGTTCATATTATCGGATCACACTTGACATGTGCATCGAGGAAATGCAGTGTCGCGGATGCTGATCGCCATCATGGCAGCAGAGGTCATAGAATCACTTCCTCTTTGTCTACACAATAAAAGCACAATGTTCATTTTATTGCTGCAATACCGCAATACCTTTTGAGCAAAATCACAAAGCTTTTATTAGGAAAAGTTATGAACCTAGGTCTGAAGATTGTGTCAATTGATTAACACACATCTGGAATGCAGCCTAAGAACTGCACTGGTCAAAAAGAGTAAATCTAAATGGTTCAGGTTTGTCACTGGTGTAAGATCCATGTGAGGGTCTCTAAAGAGAAACACACCTGTTTGCACGTATCAAGTTTTATTTCTTTAACTTAGCCTCTTTTGCCTCAGTGAGTATAATCCAAACATTATTTTTACTTTTATCAGGATGAGCTGGCAGCATCTTAGGGCTGCTGGCCCTCAACCCTTTATTTGTTCTACTTTATGTGATCGTGTGAGATAGCGACAGTCTAACCTAGCATCTCAGAAGTCGGTACTGAGTACAGAATATAGGCTATTTTCACTGTATTCTTGTTTTCACATGTGTTTGTCTTTCCAGGAGAGATCTTCCCATCTGACTGAGCTTCTCCAAAAATCTGGAAGTGATAGCAGCATTTTGCAGAGTGCCGAGCTGAGACTAAAACCCAGACCTCCTGGGAGATGTTCGGGTCCTGGGGCTCAGAGAGTGGCCTCCTGTCACCACTCACGAACAAGACTACACACTGGCCCAGAGTCTCCGATCAACAATCCTTCTCCCCGTCTGACCCCTGGACAACAGATTCAGACGTCCCCTTCCTTCCACCAGAGACCACAAGCCAAAGCCTCTCTTTCTCCTAATTCTTCTTCTTCTGAAGCATCCAGGTACTGTCCAACACCCAGGAGAGCATTTTCCTCCCCTGGCACCTCTTGGAAGAAACTATAACAAACCAACAGACCCAGTTCTGTCCACCGGTGGAGCCTAGAATATGTATTCCATGCTTTAATGTTTTAAACATGTGTATTTACCCTTTTATGTCAGGTTATGTGAGCTACTTGAAATCAAATTATGATTATGTATAACCCCCTGGATAATACACAGCCCAAGCTATGAGAGAGAGAATGTGCACTCTATTATCTACTTGATAATGCTTTTCTACAAGCCACATACAAAGCTTAATACTTTTGGCGCCAAGATGAAGGAGAAACAGCCTCATTTACTCTGCATGAGTTCTCCAAAACTGACTTCAGATCAGTATTAAAGGGCTCCACTTTACCCCAAACTTTGTTTTGGCAAATGTGCTCTTCTTTCAGTACATCTTAGTCAATGACTCTCATGAACTTTGACCTCATAGGAAAAGCATCAGGCTTTTGTCTTTGCAGTGAAATCTGCCTGCAGGACTTTCAGACTCCTTCAGCGTTTCAACAGAACTTGAGAGGGTTGAGTTTTTTTTCTTCCTCACCATACTACCAAGCCACATTGATTTTAATACTTACAGTATGTTGTTTATTAAAGACATAACGCCCTTCAGATCTTGGCCTCTTGTAAGACATTTCACGCTGGAGTGTTTTCATGGCTGCTCATCTCTGCAGTATGAGTCACATGTGCGTACTACCATCACTCTATAGAGGGTGAGGAAATTGATTTGTTGCAGAGATAACGCTATACGATTAGGTTTCTCTGCGTAAACAGGATCACTCTCTTGAGTTTTATTTGCTTTGCTATGTTTTGTTTTCAAGTTTCCTAGAAAAAAGTCCTTCATTAGATTCTATTTTAAACTGGTTCTTTGCCACAATGTCAACCCCAACTGCAAGGTAATTCCTCTTTTCAGGGTTTTTACTTAAATGCTCATTGACGGCACCTTTATGTCCAAAAAGAGATCTGCCTGTTTCAAACGATATCAGTGTTTGTTCATGATCTACACTTCTAGACTGCAAATCTTGGAATACCGAGGTGAGACTCATCACTCAGAAATGTTATCAAATTATGGTTGAATTAGTTTAAATTATTTCTATACTATTAATGTTGAAAGTAATAATAATAATGAGAAATATTAAATCGTTGTCAATGCTCATTTACAAATGTGAATATTTCTCTATGAATGTACCACCTGTGGGTTATAAGTTGTGCTGTAATATTGGCTGGATATGTTGCACCTTTTTTTCTTGTATCAGAGTTGTTGTCGTGTAATTTGAGTAAACACCACATCAAAACTATTCATGATCTTGATCCCTGTTTTTTAAGTCCTGAAAAAGAATACTAATGTTAGGTGTTTAAAAGCAAATCTTATTTTTGCTCCGGGAGACTGATCCGTCAAATATTAACAGAGCCTGTGCATTGCTTTAGTGAGTAACTAACTAAACACTGACTCCACACAGACACGAAGCACTGATGGCATTGAGACGTCTGCCCATCCCTCCCCATCATCTCTTAAACCCCCGTCGGTTTGTTTTCGGTGTGTGTGTGTGTGTGTGTAAGCCTCGGCCGTGTATCACGTAGCTGCCCTGCGAGATTCCTGCCAATCGATTCAAGGTGAGGTCTGTCGATTAAACACCCTGAGCCGCGCTCTCCACCTAACCCCAGGGTGATTCCCACCCCGTACACACACGGATACACACCCATAACAAACACACGCACGCACAGACGCCAACTTCATCTGTCATCCATCAATACCTCCATCGGGGCCTCTATTGATCCCCTCCATCCAGCCTCTTCACCCCATGCAGTACAACACCCGGGCCGGGGCGCCGTGTGTGCAGGTGTAATTTCTGACAGATTTACAATAAAGCTCAAGTTATTATTTAACTCTTCCGGCCGCAGTGTGCTCTTTGATTTAGCACCCTGCGAAGGGATGAGTTACAGCTGACACGGAGAATCTGCCGGGGCTGGAATGGTAGGCACCCGGTTCATAACTCAGCCGCCGAATGTGTAGTTAGTCAATCACTTGATCTGTAATCACAAATGCTGCCAGAAATTACATGAGTGATGAGATGTAATAAAAGCACTTACTTTTCCTGCTCTGTCTCTTAAGTGTTATTGGCAGACCCCACTCTCCCAGGAGGCCGCGGCTGTGAAACAAAATCCCGATATAAACTGCCTCATTGGTCCCTGCCTCACGCTCCCTCTCTGGTGTACTGTATGTGTCTGTGTGACTGTGTGTGCGTGTATGACTGTGTGTGACTGTGTGTGACTGTGTGTGTGTTAATGCAGAGTGCTCCCACCCCAGTGTAACACAAAGCTCTTTTTTCGACAGTCTTTCTTCCACTCTCACATTGCTTTGCTTCAGGACAAATGATCCTCACTCCAGTAAAGACAGTCATCTGTGTCTCCATCATTTATAATCTCTAATGCCGGCAGAGGTGCCGGGGAAACTCGATTCACTGACGATGGCTGTTTTTTAAACAGACCTGCCGCTATTAATTGGTCAGTAAAACACACCGTATAAAAATATAGTTTTAAAGGTGTAGGCTATTCAGCGGTTAGTGCGGTGAGAACTTTCCCCGCCTGGATCTGCTCTCAGCCGAGAGTGTGGTGATAAGTTACGAGACATGAGAGATATGACCTTATGTACAGGTAATCAAACATCTCGGGGCCACGACACAAACCTTTTCTTTGACTGTCTGTGACTGGCGGCCTTTGGTCGGAGGTCATGTGTGACAGTTTTATTGATCCGGACCTCTATAATAATTACACAGCGTCTTGCATGCACTATTGATCAGGCCTATTGATAAAATCATATTTTACTGTAAAGGTCTGTTGATTTGATGCATTACAACATAAATCTCTCCTCACAAGCAGCTGAGTTGGAACTCCTACTGCTGAGTGATGGATGCTCCCGCAGATAAAGCACGCACACACACACACACACACACTATTTATATCTATTGTCTGAATGGGACTGACACAGGTTAGAGATAGACAGAGATGTAATGATATCCGCACCTTTAGTCCATCCATATAAATAGACCATCACGTCAGGATGACAAGTAGGAGCTGCTATCCAGCCCAGCTCATATGATGTGATATATAAGCGAGGGTGTTTATGGAGTCACCGCTCCATCTTATCATGATTTGTATTGTCAGCGGGGGCTGAATCTGCATGGTGGTAATAGATTCTAATGTGGTTCAAATGCCCCATGGTGAATGGGAAAATAGAGATGAATGTGACGGATCATACAGAATTCGTCCCGTGTACAAACAGCCTTTAGAACTCTCACAGGGAGGGGGAATAGATGGTGTAACGGCTGGTGCATACAGGGAAACGTCATTGGCGGTATTAAAGCGGTAAGCATCCGATCCTCGGAGCTGACCTCAGCAGTCGACGCAGGGAAACCGATGCGATTTCCAGAGGAGAAACACTCTATACTTTGGCTGCTGCCGTTTCTCTTGTGTTAAAGAGGTCTCTGTTATATTGAAGTTGCGTGCAAGCTGAAATGCAGACTAATGGAGAACTAAACATAAAGTGTCAGGTAATTTACACTGGTGCCTATATGGTGTGGAGCATTATCGCTCTTTGATCTAGCCATGGAAAAACATAACATGTGTAATAAAGGAAAAGAGCAAATTTATTACTATTGGAGGAAAGGAAAATACTTCTTTATGGTTCAGGTTAAAAAGCAGCTTACTAGACCATGTTTCCGCTCTGGCCGCTAGTTCAAAAGCGTGTTTTCTTTTTGGACTTTTCTCTGGCTGGATTCTGAACCACTTGGGGGTAGTTCTCGAAGGCTGTGGTGCACCAGTGACGGGCTGGTTTTCACATTTAAAGGAGCCGAAGGGACGTGGGGAACATGTTCGTGTTGAAGAGGCCTATGCGATTCAACAAGCCGGGATATCGAGTTAATCGCCGGCCCCGGCCAAGTCCCCCCAGATCAACGGTGGCTGCTGCAAAATGCTGAACAGCCAGGCTGGATCAGGCACAGGAATTCTGCTCTGCGGAGGACAGAGGAGGGTAAATTGATCCTAATCGACAGTGATTTGTTTCATAAGCATAAAACCTGCTTCAATCTGAGCTCTTTTAAATGTCGTGGAATTCTGATGTGACTAACAGCATAGAGGTTCAACTTCTCTTATTATTTTTCTCATGCAAACCAGGCTCACGGAAACCTGTTAAAGGCAAATAAATCAACTGCAAGCCATCGAAGTAAATGGAAGTGAGGTAACGTTGTATTTTTAAAAAAGCTTTTTTGTCACATAAGAGATTTTATTTGAACGTTCCATTTTTTCCTCTGTATTTTCCAGATCTTTTGAGGAGCTAACTTCCACAGTGCATGATTGATGTAGTATGGAATGTATCTATGGCGCATAACTAAAGAATTCTGCTGACTTTGAATATACTCACTACTTTTGTACCACAGCTGTTTGAAATGCAAATATAAAGCTTGTGAAATAGCAACAATACCGCCAGTGTGTTCCCCAGAGCTGGGGGTGGGGGAGAGAGAAGGAAGAGCAAGACAAAGGCAGTTTCTAATCTGAGCGGGAAGCGTACAGTGGCGATTCACTGTGACATGGTGATTGATATAAGTGAGTAGTATATTTACTGAGTCTGACGGGATAGGAGAAAGAGAGTGTTTTCTTCCCATCCGCACGCTTATCTCGCCTCATAAATCACCGCCGATGGGATGCATAAATGTGGATGAGCAAACGCCGTATTGCTCCAACTCAGGCTATTCCACTTTGACCTTTACATTTGGCATTGGTCACTGGTGCTAAATGCATGCCGCGACCTTCCCTGACCTTGGGCTATTCATATTTAATAGCCATGAAGCCTGATGGTTCCTCCGATAACATACAGTACATTAGCACACAAACACATCAAACATAGTTACTTTAGTCAAGCCAAACCGCATTTAATGCCACAATTTGAGATTCTGATCACGACCGCCTCTTTTAATTTTCTCTGTCAATTAATAATTTCACAAAAACAAAGACAAGATATGATCCTTTTTTTTCCTCCCTGTCATTTGTTTCTTTACAGCTGTGATTCCTTTACCCCTTGCCCGACGGCACTCTATGATGTCATATGTCCGTGCTAACCTTTGACTCCAGCCAGTGCTTTAAAGGTTCTGCACTTTGCCCTCTCCCATTTGACCTGTCTGAAGTATACCTTTATAATTGCGCCTGTCGCTATCAAACGCTCATATGAGAGGCTGCAGGGGCAGGGGGCTGAAGTCTGTCCAGTAACCTTTTGGCCTCTCTTGCATCCATTCTGCTCAAAGCAAATGCAGCCAGCGTCCTCCCCCTACCCACAATCCCATACTGTATTAGTCTGCATGTCGGAGTTATTGATGGCGCCCTGGAAATATTTGATTGGTCAGTCATGACCTTTGACTGGGATAATACAAACACTAACCCCCCTAAAGCTTCCTATTGACATGGACACAGATACATGGATATATATATATATGTGTGTGTGTGTGTGTGTGTGAGTCTGTGTGATTGTATTAAAATGTATGTATGTATCTATGTAAATATATGTAATATACATATATAATTAAGTGTGTATATATATATAAACATATATAAGAATGTGTGTATGTGCCCTTAAGGTTTCTTATGGAAACAGATGCTTTGATAAATATGTGTTTGTGTATATATATATATTTATACACACAATCAGTTATCTAAAATAAGTATCAATAAAAAATAGCTGAGGGTCGGTGTTGCCTTGCTCACTATGCATGTATAGGATCAATAGTCAAAACACAAATTGACTGACCGGATCTAAATTATGGATAATACCTCTATCTGTCATCATTCATCTTTCGCAGCCAAAGTGCAAAAATACAAACAACCCATGAGAAAATATCGTACACGCTTCAGAAAGGTACTTCCTCCCATCTTCCTCCTTTGATTCCACATAAGTCTCTTCATCAGAGGAAGTGTAGCTCGCACTGAAGCACCCACAATTAAGATAAGCCCGACCACAGCTGGACAATTACCTGCCAACTAACCTTTTCTGGAGGCACTTAAGAATGTAAGGACCCCTGAGGATAGATGTGCCCCGAGTAGAGCAAGCACTTCAACGGTCCAGAGAGAGGGAGAGAGTGAGCGGGAGAATAAAATGAATGAGATTGGAGGGGGAGAGAGAGAGAGGGAGTGACACAGAGAGGAGGGGAAATGATAGAAATAGAGAAAAAGACAGTATCATGGTGAGATTACCTAATCCTCTGTCTGAGAGGAGTATTTGAAGGACCTGGTGGTGTCAGACATGTGGGGGCTTTGTGGAGGTTTACCCAGGAGAGGCCAGCTTAGCGGGGGGATCTAGTGGAGCACCAGGTGACCGGTGCCCTGTCCCCGAGCACCAACCTCAGCCCATGGCTTTGTAAACACTGTTAAATTGATTGCAGGGAGGTGATGAGATTTCCCTGCAGCCTGGATCATTATCACATTGTTTATCAGCTCCAGCTCACTCGCGCTGAGCCCCTCCATGGCTCGTCACTCTTCTTTATGCTGTAGTTTTTTAATGTGTAGCGACAGTGTTTTCTGTCAGAAGTTCATATATCTGTCACACGGGGCCCGGGTGAGACTGGTGGACGACCTGCAGTGATTTTTGAGATGTGTCATTAATTTAAAAAAAACTGAAAAACACTGGTAAGTATTTAATGTCCTAATGCTCGGTGTGGCATTGCAGCAACAGGCAGGGTGCTGCCGTCTAACCCCGCTGCATGACGGGCTGAGTTTCAGCACTGTATGATATCTGATCCCAAAAACCCTGCAGGGCAGCCACAGCAAATCAACAATGGATTAATGGATCTGGTTCTGCTCATAAATCTCTGTGGGATTGGAAAGCATTGGAGGACAGTCAGCCTGTAGTGGTGTGCTTAATGTTACAGGCAGTTTGGGTTTCCCATCGTTCAAAGCAGTGACAGGGCAGTAAAGAAGTGGCAGCATCTGATGTCTGTGTTAAATCAGTGAATGTCAGGAATGCGGGATTGTCAGTCTGCGGCGTTGAGAGCCGTTTGGACACTTATTCACCGGCAGAGGTTTGTTAGTCAATAACTCCCCATGCGTTTTTCCATAGCTCTTAGCATACAGCGGGATAACTTCATGCACCGTGGCAAAGACAGAAAGATGTGTTGTGCAGACGTTCCCTAATTCACCGGTGTCAGTACAACACCGGGTGCAGTAAGGCCTCGCCATAGATCACGGTGGTTAACAGTTAGCTGCTCCTGCAGGTGTGTAGGGAATGGCAGTAACTGCTTCCATTACTGGAGAGAATGGCCTAACTCCCACAGTCCCCTCCAGACAACGCTGCCATTACCCATCCATTGTAAGGCCTGAGAGGGGAGCTGTAAGTACGGCAGACTTATGGCTTTGTTCGAGTGACTGGATGGTCTCCTCTGGCTCAGCACTGGATAAGGAGGGACGCCGGTATGGAAGGATAGCCTGATAGAGTGATAGAGATGGAGGGGCGAGGATGAATCGAACACCCCCCCTGATATCCTGCCACCACTGTTACCTCCCCACGCGCTTGTGAGTAGAGTGCAGGCTGCGGGGTGGGGAGGGTTATTTGGTGCTATTTTTACAAGAAACGGGTTGATTTGTCTTAGGCCATTACCGTCTATTACAGCTGCGAGTCTTGGGGAAAAGGTGGGAAGCGGCAGACGCTGGCATTCTGCCTAAAGAGAAATCAATGAAACAAATTAATCCTTCGCAGGCAGCGGTGACACAGTAATCCATCATTCAGGGGGTGCTTTTACACACTGAATCAGGGAGCCGAGGCGAGGGAGGTGGAGGGATTGGGGGTCGGGGCTGGGTTGGCGGGTGACGCTGGTTGAGGAGGGCTGGGTGGGGGAGAGCGGCACCGCCGAGGCCCTGGGGGACAGGGGGAAGACATCCGTGCTACAGTAACACTGGGGTAACGGTGGGTGGTGGCAGGGAATCAAGTGGCTCTAAGCCCTTCCATTACATCCTTGAGCTGCCTGTGGACATACAGAGCAGGGGGGGGGGAGGAAGACAGGGACGTACACACAACCATGGACATGACCGTGATTACACACATATGCCTACACATATTTTCCCGGTTGCCAATCACTCTACTTCCTGGTTTGACCCCAGCAGGCTGATGGTACAGAGCGAACCGGGTTTTATTCAGGAAGCAAACTGTTCATCAGCGCGTGGACATAACTAGGATGTGAAAAGGGAAGAGGGGAACGGGACGAATCAGGGGAATGTGAGACCCCGCGGTGATCCCACTCCCGGCTTGACATTCCCAGCTGCACCTTGCATCGTTGATCATCATCACAGCACACCAATGTCCAGGTGTCCCCGCCCACCCACACATCGGAGGCTCACTGCCCTCTTCCCTGAGAACGCAAAACTGCACTTAAAGCACATTCCACCCTTTTTGCTACACAAAGCGAGAGGGACAAACACATGCACCCACATTCGCCACGGTGATGCGCCAGTGCACGGCCAATTAGAGCTCGGATCTGTCCATGTGACTCGAGTCACGTGATCGGCCGGCCTGTGAGGAAACAGTCCCGTCCGGGCCAAGATCCATGTGAAGCAGCTGTACCCTCCAATGAATCACATAACAGGCAACATCAAATAATATCACAGTTCAACTGGGAGCGAGGAGGGAAAAGAAACACACACACACTGACACACACACACACACACACATATCGAGATTGATGTGTTTTTATTAAGATCTCTGCTGCGTTGCATTGGCTTTTAGTGATATTACATCATTATGAAAGCAAGTTGAAGAGCACGATTGGTTCAGTGTGACTGTATCAGTCGGTCTTTGTTGGTCTCCAGGCTCCTCTGTGGCACTCTGGCTGCGGTGCTGACATTCACTGATAGTGACTGTGTGTGTTTTTACAGCAGGGACTTGTGGCCATACGGCTCCTATGGAGGGTGGAGACGCTGAGGAAGCCGGGGTCAGTGCACGGAGAGAAAAAAAGAGCCAACAGCCGAAGCCATTATTTGCTATGTCGTTGTAATAGGTGGTGCCACTTACCTTAACCAGTTTCTTCAAGAGGTATACCAATAGCCCCCTTCTCCCCCCCTAGAGACACAGGTGGTAGCATTCTGTGGAATGGCATGTTAGAAAATCAGAGAAAATAGTTGGCGGAGGGGAGAAAGGAGGCGGGGGTGTGCAGGACGACGAGAGAGGGAGGGAGGGAGGGAGAGGTCGAGATGGACAGGGTGGGCCAGCGGAGGGGAAGGGTGGAGGGAGCGAGAGTGGTCAGGGGAGGGAGGGCAGGGGAAGGAGTGAAAGGATGGAAAACAGGGGGGATATTGCAGCAGAGCGGATGGTGTGAGGGAGGCAGAGTGAGAAATGTTGCCGGAAATGCTAGAGCCGGCAGCATGTGTAAAAAAAAAGGGTAGAAGAATGACGGATATGAGGAGAGGGGAGGAGGACAGGAGATTGTTGTGGAATGTTTGCAGTTCTGGCCAGAACTCGACCATCTCATTTGTCAGGGCTTGACCCCAACTCCTGGGTCAAAGGTCAAAAGGAACATCTGAGGGAAACTGACACACACACACACACACACACACACACACACTCACAGAGACGAGTAAACAGACAGATGTGTGAGTGTCTGTGAGCGTCTCCCTCTCTGCTCTCCTCCAACACTCTCTCACACAGGATTGGAGCTCATGCGCAGTACATCTGTATATATCATCATGAATATCCATCCCAGTCATATTTGTTTTATTAACGCTGAGTGTTATGTTGACCTCTAGCTATGAAAGGATACGCTGCCAGTTTCCCCAAAAAGAAAAAAATATATAATAATTTGAGTTCCAGGATGCTTGGATTTATTTCTGCGTAAAAAAAAAGTTTGGAGTCTAAGTTCAGAATGGAAACTCATTACCTCATAAAAATGAAGTCAATTTTAAAAGTGAGTTGAGGTTGCTGGTTTATTATGATTGTGCTATACTATTAATATAGCTCGTTGTTAACCATATGAGATTTTAGTGTATGTTAGCGTGGTCCATTTTAATAAAGTTGACAGAAATTAAATACGGATACGTTGCATTAACTTAATATATTGTACCACAGAATGGGTTGACTGATTTTATAATGCATCTATTATACTTCAGCAATCTGGGGATTTATCAAGGTGAGAACGTTAGCTTCTCTATAAATGACTATATGATTGAAATTATGAGTCCAAGCATAAACAATGTCCACCCACACACACACACACACACACACACACACACACACACACACAGTGGAGGGATCGTACAAACCATACACATAACTTCACTTGTGTTACGATAGAAACAATGTGAAGAGGAGTAACACTAATGTACCAATATAACAGCTGTGATGATTTAGAACACAACTTGAACTCCTGCACACCTCAGAGCATTCTGGGAAACTCTGAAAAATCAAGTTCACATGATTAAATGAAACAATTATGAGAACAAAAAGCACAGAAAACTCAGGGTAAGCGAGTCAAATTAAAAGATGAGTACAAATTGAGTTAAATGCACTATTAAATCTAAGTCGGGACATTGTTTGAATTTACAGTGTTACTCAATAAACAACGTGTGATATACTTAATAAAAAAACAAAATCTGATCTGAGCAATGAAATTCACAGAGGGCAGCCTTTTAAAATCCATCCTGACAGTGCCTAATTCATTTTAGGCTACATACCTTTAATGTCACATTTACCACACGTGTGATTAAGTATGTTGTCCCTGTCATGCTAAGTGATCCCAACACTTCCACTAAGCAGTGGTATCACCGTCACTGTCCCTATAATCAAACAGCATTCGCCATAAATTACATCTCATCCCGGCATTCAGTCTTCGTCAGGTCCCGCTGTGTCCCTGTGGACGCCCGGCCGCCACCGCTCTCTCTCTCTGCGAGGGAGACACACAACACACACCTGGTATTAACATTTGGTATTTAGTGAATCCAACCATCCTCTGCTCCAGGTTCCAGATTAAAGGGAGGATAAGGCAGGCAGCGTCAGGGTGGGTGGCCCACTTCAGTGACCGACATAACCACTGGACACCTGTGAGTCACATGGCGTTGAGACAAAGGCTGAGGGCCGCCACACCTTGACAACTGAAGATGGTAGATTGGGTTACAGTTGAGTTTTATTAAAGCATCTGCGAGAGATTATTATCGTGCACTTACTTCACATGGCTGTCCTCTGGTCTCTCTCTCTCACTCTCTCTCTGCTGCAGCCCCTGTTAGGAAACAAATTGTTCATTTTTATTTTTCACATGCAGCCTCCCTCCTTCCTAAGAACCAGGCGGAAGTGTCACAGCGGCTGATCCTCGTGGCTTTTCGAGATGCATCTCAAATCTTACACCTTTTGTCATTCTTTGGCCGGACACATCAAACAGGTGCTATGAATAATTTATCTTGAGAGTTTCACATTGATAAGGTCACAATCTGCCAGGTCTGGACACTAAACACACAGGACCACCTCCTCCGCACCTTCGCTGTCTCTCCACACACATGTGCCCTCTCACGCAAAACGCTGCAGACACGCACCCTTTGAAAAAAGAAGAGACACAAAACCTCAAGAGATTTGTTTTGTTCGTGTGTGTGTGATGTGAGAGATGGTGGCAAGGGGGGGTGTATTTTGCTTTAAATGTTAAAGCTTCAATACTGCATTCAAGCAGAAGTGTATAGTGGACTTTATATTTCACATAAATTCTGCTATATGTCACCATAATAATATGTCACTCTTGCTCAGGATGATTAGAATGATCACGTGTATACAGTCTATTTTCTTTAATGGCACAAAATATATACAAGTTTGCTCAGTGTAAAAATGATAATTTCATGTTCTTCCCTTCACTTTAATTGTATGTGAGAATTTGTGGGGGAGTACATTTCTGTTTTCTCTGCTCCGATCATTCAGCCTCAGCCTCATGATGTGTCGGCTACTTTAAACATTTCTATCCCTGTGTGGTGTTTTTCTTTTTACACTTTCTGTTATTTTCTTAGTTTGTGTGAGAATGAAGGAGTCACAACAACATAATGCACAATGAAGTGCTGAGGTAACGATTGGTTAGAACTTAAACCAAACAAGTTGATACAGAAAAAAGAGGGAGGGTGGTGGGGGGGGTGAGGAAAAAGGGGAAGGAACGAGGTCAAACTCTGACCCGAGTGTCAGGAATCACTGCAGGACACGACCAACAACAAATCCACGCTAAAAGAGACCGAGAACCAATTTGTTTACGCAGCCCTGTAAATGATTCGTGCAGCGCGCTTTCATATTTTGTCTGATGTGCGTTTTTACACGTCATTAATATTAACGGAGGTTCTTTTTTAGCTGCCATCCACTTTATCCACAATGACGAGACACTTTATAAACAGGGCCCGTCTGTGTATGTCACCCCATCAGCCTCTTGTTGAAATCACACCTTCCACCGAGTTGAGACCCCTCACCTCATCGCCCCCTCCCTCAATAAACGCAATACTTCCTTTTAAAAAATTGTTTGTGCTCCTCTGTTGTGCGTCGGAGGCTAATCTGGCTCCTTTTGTCGTGCAGCTATATTTCTGCTGCGTGTTGTCTGATAATGTGAGGATGGGATGAAAGGTAATCTGCGTGCAGAATTCCTAAAGCTCCCTTATCCTTGTTGAATTTCTCAAGAATTCCACCTTTGCCCTCCGGTTTCCCTGAAATAAATTACTTTAAGAGTGAGATGCCTTTACGCACACACAGACACACACACGCTCCCTTTCTCTCTCTCTCTCTCTCTCCCTCCATCTGAGCTCCCGGTATTTTCTGTATGTTGCCTTTTAAACGCAGTCAAACAGGTATTCAGTCTTATTTATTTAATTCACTTTATTCCTCAAGGCACTGGGTGTTTTTCTCTGCACTTTACTGGTTTTCTATAGATGCCAGCACATTAAAATGACGCACAAGGATGCATCAGGCTGACACAGTCATGTATGAAACCTCATCAGCGGCCGTGGGGCTGCAGTCAAACCCCCTCAGAAAGAACATGTTCCCCTGTCATTACACTCTCTGTTCTGCTCACTTTACTCTGTGTTTCACTAGAGCTGCTGACTGATACACGCCAGGCTCCCGTCCACTGTGGATCCCTGTAAGAGGCTGCACACGCCGGTGAAAATCTGCCTCCCTTCAGCTTCTGCTGCTAAAGGTTTGGGGTTTTCTGTGCGTGCTACAAAATTACAGTGTTTGCACTGTGCAACCACGAGGGTTTGAGTGCTAATGGATTTATAATCTCCGTCTCAGGGACCATCCAAAGTAATTAGCACATAGGCTCTAAAGAAATGATGGTTAGTGAGCAATAAAGCCATTGCCCATAGCATAAACTGACAGTCCCTCTAACTTCAATCCAACCTCAAGCCTAATTGGGAAAGTCATTGCAGTTATTGTCCTCAATTATAGTGAGGGATGCAAAAAAAAATAGCCTGGAAAGAGACTTTCATTCATCACGTCTGAAAGTGAAGGATCTCAAGTCTCTGGAGAGAAGAAGCCATATTAAAAATAATGAGGAAATAGCCTAAACAATACTATCTTACATAGGAAGCAAGCGGACTCACAGGGTAATGCAATTTTCCAGCTAAACTAAACTCCTTACAGGCAGAATTATAACTTTAACAAAAACAACATACACAGTGTTATAATGAAATAACAGGAATTAGCAGCTTTATTTTATTACACTTAAAGTTGCATTAGTAAACAGATTGCTGTTTGCATCTGACACTTTTAATTGAATATGTAAACTTCCCCAGTCTTAGGAGAGACACAGCAGAGTTTCCACTCATAATTAATATCCATGCTATTTAGTGAACTCTTGTTGCCTGTTAGACGCATCGGTCTTAAATGGCTGCAGCCTATAGGCTCAGCGATATTCCCAACTATTTCTCATGAATGGCCATTCCATTAACAGCGATTAGATTATGTCTATTGAAAGTTGCTGATCCATAGAGGGAAAAAAACTAGCGGATAAAAGGCAATTTCAAGTGACCTTCTCGTCCCTTTCACACCAATCTGAGCCCCCCAGAATAATTTGGGGATCAGATTTGGACAAAAAAGAAGCACCCACTCCCCCCCACTCACACACAGACACACACACACACACACACTCTCTCTCTCTCTCTCTCAGCCCCCTCCTCCCTTTTCAACATACACTCAAAGCAACAAAACCCTCCAATTCAAACATGTGAATAAGTTAGATTTCTTTTTTAGGACCTGGCCAAATATGAGTGTGTCCGTGTTTATCCTGCATCGCATCTGTTAAAATCACACTTCTTTTTTTATTTCCTTCAAGTCCTCCCTTTATAGGTTTCAATTGTGTTGAGAAAAAAGTTTCTCCACTTTAGAACATCTAGTTTCCCAGTTAAAAATACATGTCAAATTACTGTTGTCTTTTTAAAGTGGAAAGTTTTAATGTCAATTAATTTCAGTGATTAATTTAATTTGAGCTTAATTGTATAAAAACGTAATGGTTGCTCAACTAAAACAGTATGTATCAATATGTCACTGCAGGATCAGTGCTAACAGACAAATGATGTTTACTTTTTGTAATACTATATACACTCAGATCATATTGTTAAAAGAAAGACAAAGGACTAACCCTATATATTGTCTTCATTCATTGTCAATGTGGCACCTATCCTATCCTTGTCTGTATTATACACCACCATTATACCATATTATAGCAGTGTGAAATTATCATATTTAGGAGAGGCAGACAATTTAAAGTAGAAATCATATTCTACAAAAAGTAGCTGACTACCAAAATATCATAAGAAACTTTACTATAATTAAATATAAGTGTAATGGTGAACGTCTCCATACAACCGCACAGTCCAACATGATGTGTAAAGTTATTATTGTGGTTTAGAGCTGCGTTAGTTTTGCCTCACGTGCTCGACTGGACTATTAATGGGTGTCAAACATCCAGCACCCGACGTGGTGATGTGTTGACGCTGCTTTTAATCCACGCATCAAGTTGCTCGTCGCATTATTAGTATTTCATTGTTGACTTGTTTGAATTTTTTGCTGACAGACGCTGAAGTCGCAGGGATCAGCATCAGCTGAGTGTGTGTGAACCCTGTAGCACCGTGTGTGTGCATGTGCGCGCGCGTGCGTGTGTGTGTGACGAGCAGAGCAGAGGCCCCCATTGAAAAGCGAAGCTCACCCTCTCTAAGCCAATGCAATGTCTTATTGACTATACGCTGTGGTTATAACCCTGATGTGATTACACACAATCAATGATAAATAGAGCCTTGCACCATCTATAACGCTCTAACTTCCGCGTGCATCGTCTCTCTCTCTCTGTCTCTGACGGGATCTCGTGCTCGTGTGTCGTTTTATTGGGGGGCCTTGCACTGGTGACCCCAGTGTTTCCCCAACTGATAGTGCTGCTTGTTGGTTTCTGCTGGATTACAGCTGCAACACAAGGTCCCACTGCAGAGGAGTCCCTCACTGATCATCCCTCATTCACTCAAACTGCGTATTTGTGTGTGTGTGTGTGTGTGTGTGTGTGTGTGTGTGTGTGTGTGTGTGTGTGTGTGTGTGTGTGTGTGTGTGTGTTTGTGCTTTAATTCCCATAAATATTTTAGCTGTAAAGTCATTAGTAGAAACTTTCACATAAAATGAAATTCATCATCCATAATCCTTCTGTGGATTATTCACTTTGGATTGAAATAAAAAAAGTCGGATAGAAGTTTAATATTCTGAATATTCACTTCATCATAGTGAATTAAAGTCAGTGTATGACGGCTGCTATGAAGCGCAATAGCGAGACGTGTTTAATAAATAAAAAACAAAACTAATATGTATTTATTCTGTGATGTTCACAATGAGTTGTTTCCTTTTTAGAAACTCTTTTAGAGAGCCGTAATGAAAAATTAATAATACTTGGCCCAGGTTGATAAATTAGGTTATTAATGAGCATGAACTTAATACGCAGAGGATTAAGGTCAAAGTTATTATGTGATGTTCTTTGACGGGCACTTTGTTCTTGAATAACCTTTAAATACTGTTAGTTTCTACGTTTGGTTTTTGAATTTTTATAACGATCCCTTCATATTAATAATGCTGCTGTGATCTATCCCCCTGTTTGTCATCCTACATCTGCTCACTGCTGCCTTGTCTCACACCTAATGGAACTGTGCGTGAGATTTAAATTGAGTGCATTTTAATTTATTATTTACTTGTTTATTTATTTGTTTGCATTACTAGTTTGTGAGGAGTGTATTGGGAGATGGGCAGCGGCTGGTCTCCTCCATCAGCCTTCAAACCCGGTGACACTATCGCTGAGACAAACCGGCTGCTATCGATTCCGTTTAACTTTGTGTTCTAACAACAAATAGCCTCGCAGGTGAGGTGCACGGGACGCGCATTAAAATAATAACAAGAGGTCCCCGTGTCCAGCGGCTCAACAACAAACCAGCCTGTAATAACATGACTGCTATCTGATGCACAAATCAGCTGGAAACCCCAGTCTCCCTAAATGGGACATAAAGTGGAGACAAGATGAGACTGTCCCAGTAAAGAAAGCTAAAAAAGTTGTGCATGTGCCTGTGCCCGGGTCGGCTGCAGGGTTTGGAGTTTAACGGTCATGAGGAGCCGCGCGCAGAGGAGTAGCTTTGCGCAGGGAGCCGCGCGCTCGGAGCGCTTGGAAGAAGTGTGGAAATAAAACGCGTACTTGCCTGGTCTGTGCCGGGGGTTTGATCCAGGTGCAAAAAGCTGCTCCTCCGCTGCTCATCGGCGCCTCTGCTGCGGCTTCTCCTCCCTCCAACGTCCCGCTGCCTGTCCACTTTCTCCCCGTTTTCCCCTCGCCGCTCCCCAGCTTACTATCAGAGCCTCTGTACCCTGCTCCCTATTCGCTGCCCCCCTCACTCTCCACTCTCCTCTCTTCTCCCGCGGAGCCCCCTTTTTTCCCAATCTGTGGAGTTAAATCTTAATGATACACTTACGGAGGAAGAAGGGGGAAAAAAATTCTTTGTCCGATTTAATCTTATTGGTTTCACCTTTTCAAAGAGCCGGAGACATGGCCGGGGAGTTTTCAGTGGAGTGTCCGAGACAGGGACGGGAGAGAGAGCTCTCATGTTGAATACTTAAAAAACAACCCATCCCTCCGATGCCTTTCCAAAGGGGGCACTTGCATATTTGCGCTCCATTGTATCTGCTAATATCTCTGTGTGCTTAAAGATCTGTATACAGACACTTTGATTATTTATATTCAAGAGCGACTTCGTGTATTTTAAATGCATATTCTACTATTACAACACGGTGTATTACAATGTTTTGGTGATTATAGAAAAACAACGTTTTCGCCTTTATGTTCCACGTAAATCAAGTGCAATCAAAAGGAGTAGTGCACTTTTGAGGCAGTTTTTATTTTCCTTGTAATTTAACCTATCTTTATTGCTGTTCTTTTTCAAGTTTTTCCCTGGTTACACGCTCTCAACATACAAAATACTGCACTTTTGCACAATAAGTCCAAATAAGGACAAGAGGTGCCCTTTGCGCAAAATGTTTGGCTCGTTTTAATTTTTCTAGATCAACTTTTAAGTTAAAAAAATCCATGTTTGATGACTTGTGCATGCATTAACACGAGGCTGTAATTGTACATCGTACGCTAGATGGCAGCGCGATCCAGACATTTCTGAGCTGGAGAGGCAGCCAGCCTGCAGAAGCCCTGGTACAAAAGCGCCGGAATCCCCCCATGCAAATTCCCAGCAACTTCACATGATTTTGAATTACTGTCATTATTAAGACATAATGTGACACCAGCGCAGTGATTGTGGAGACTATAGGACCTCGGTAATTATTGAATATTGCTTATTGCTCCGTCTATTTATAGAGATTTCCGGCCGCTGGCACGGCATCCCGTTTGTATAACACGCTCTTTCATGCATCAGTCTTCCCATTGACATTTTTCCTCCCTTTATAAGCTCCTTTAAACTAAATTGTAAGTTTTAATCAGCGAGACTGTGCCGATTACAGACAAGGATTTACCGCAATGCGCATGCCAAAGACAAAACAACGTGTGAAAATATAAATCCGCTTCAGACCAATAATGACACCCGTTAAATCTATAATAAAGATACTGGACTCAGACAACCCATTTTTGAAACTTTGGGGGAATTTCTGATCCAGAGTCCTTCTCTCGCCGCTGCGCACAGTTTTGTATATTTGTCGTGCGTAAAAACCTTTGTCCCCCCTATTGCCTTTACCCCGCTTTTTCAGCTATTCTATCCAGGGTTTCTTCCTCTTTTTGGTGACAATAGACGGCCCATACTAATCAGGTTTCAAAGTAAATAGCAGCGCGGGGCGAGCTCAATGTAAATTGTGCCTGTCAGAGCCCCCCCAGCCCCTCCGGTCGTACATGGCAACACTACAAAAAATATCCATCCTCGGCTGCGAGTCGGTGCAGCGCTGAGTCTGGAAACCTTGGATTTACCCAGACCAGGAGCCCGAATCCTCCATCGGGCTCGAGCTGCCTCCACTTGCACTCATCATTGTGAGCGTTATTGCATCAAGTGTTCATTTTTGTAATAAGAAAAAAGGGAATCTCCCCGCGCGCTCCGCCGTTTATTTCAAGAAATCGACTCCTTGGATAATCTACAGATTGGAGCTGCGGCGGGGAACCGGTGGGATTCGCAGGACTGCACATTTTCGGACTTTTTCAGAGAGAAATAATATTCTCTTAAGATTTCAACGCGAGACCCGAATGACTTAGGTGGATGGACATTTTTTGCAGTGAATGAACGGAGGGGGACTAACCAATCGAGAGGCAGAGAGGGCTTGGCTATAACCTTAGCCTCCCATTTTTCTCTCTCTCCCTGTCCCCCCCTCTCCTCCTCTCCTCCTCTCCTCCTCCTCTATGCAGGGCTCTGGCCAGTCAGTCGCCTTTGATTATCAGTCTCCAGCAGCCCCTCTCTTGGCTCCTTGACATGAGCACCATATAAGGCGCAGCGATCTCCATAGAAACGTGTCAGTTTCAATAGTAGTGTCAAAGTTCACTATATACAGACATTCGCGCAGATCCCCCGTTTCGGAAACATTGCTCTGCTGGTCCTCCCGTTTAAGCGCATTCATTTTTTGGGTCGCTCCTTCTTCTTGCATATTCTATTAGTTGTTGCTGTTTTTCCTCTTCTGCCGCTTCTTGATTTTTTCAAAAGCCTTTTTCTCCTCTTCGTATCTGCGTTCCTCCTGCCGGAGCGAGGCGAAACTCTACATGGGCACTTCATTCGGCGACGCGGTCTCCTCTCGCTGCTGGGCGAGATGATGAGGTTTATTTAAAGAATATACATGTAAAAAAAAATCCCGGCTCTTCAGTTTTTTTCCTCCCTTCCCGTGCGGCGAAGACCGGAGCGTAAAGGAGCCAGGGGAAGAAAAGAGAAAGGAATTTATCTCCGCAGCACTTTGGATCGCGTCTCTCCAGCAAGAGGTTTTTTTACTCGCTCCTGCGTCCATGTGAATCGCTCCTGCCTTTTTTCCTTTGTGGCTATTTTGTATCAAACTGCAATTTGCTGCGTCTGGACTCTGGCTTTCCTACAAGATTAGGGATTCCTGAATGGCTGGCTGCACTATACCTTGGAACTGGCCTCCCGATACTTGCACATCCTGATCGGTGCCTATTCAATCGCTCTCCTGTATTTTGAATGTATTGATCGCGCTCTGCTCGCCTTCTTTACCCCCGTAAGAGATTGCGTGTTCCTATTTGACTTTGCACTGCCCCGTCTGTCTGAGATCTATTTTTGCTCGAAATCCTCTTCGCTTCACAAACACCGGCGATCATTTCGCTTTATAGCACTTTCCGGGGCCGAGATATGGCAATGGTAGTTAGCGTGTGGCGAGATCCGCAGGAAGACGTGGCCGGAGGACCTCCGAGCGGCCCCAACCCAGCGACGCAGCCGGCGAGGGAGCAGCAGCAGGCGGCGTCAGCGGCGCCGCACACTCCGCAGACCCCCAGCCAGCCGGGACCCCCGTCCACGCCGGGGACCGCCGGGGAAAAGGGGAGTCAGAATTCTGGACAGAGTCAGCAGCATATTGAATGTGTGGTTTGCGGAGACAAATCGAGCGGCAAACACTATGGCCAGTTCACCTGCGAGGGATGCAAAAGTTTCTTCAAGAGGAGTGTACGGAGGAACTTAACATACTCATGTCGTGCCAATAGGAACTGTCCCATTGACCAGCACCACCGAAATCAGTGCCAATACTGCCGGCTGAAGAAATGTTTAAAAGTGGGAATGCGTCGGGAAGGTGAATATATATAAATATATTAATACATATTTTTTAAACCCAGTCATGATTACGCATCCTAGCAGCAGACGTACAGGGCTGCCATGTTGCATTAAGGTCACAGGCTACACGGCTGGGCATACTGCAGACTCCATCCATGTTTTTGAGGGATGTTTGCATGAATGGTGAGTCTCTGTGTGTGTCTGTGTGTGAGAGGAGGGTAAAAGGCCACCGCAGCCACAGCAGTTATGAATGCGGGTCGCCCCGAACAAAGCGGCTCGTCGGGTTGACCCTTTTATTTAGTTTTTTCTTGCAGACTAAACGCTGCCATAGTCAAACACGGGCATTACGCTCATAACAGGCCCGTTTTACGCATAGGTTTTAGAGCAGAAGAGGTGTTGTGCGAAAGTGTGTATGTGTGTGAGTGTGTGTGTGAGTGTGTGTGTATGTATGTATGTGAGAGAGAGTGTGTGTGTGTGTGTGTGTGCAGGGCTAATAGTCCCTTTCAGAAGTATATGCCGCTAACTTATTTATAATCGTACAGTGGGGTTTGTGATCTGTGTGTGTACATGTAAAATGCACACACTCCAAACCCCTCGTCTGTCTCCATGTGCAGACTAGACAGCCCAGACACTGAATAATGCCGCTGAAGTTGTTCATGGCTAATTGTTTTGCCTGGTGTATTACAGGCCGTGGAACAACTTTCCTCCCCACGTTAAGTGTTTGATTCCAATTTATGTAAACATCCCTCATTTAAAATCCACTATTTGTGGCATCACGCTGCAAGCCCTCGTATAACGCACCCTGACTTACATTAATATTTAATTTTAATACCAAACAATGGCTGAAATCCTTTTATTCCCAGCTGATCCTTTGATCTGGCTAAAATGTACAAATGTGGCTGCATTCAGCTGAAATTATCAATCCTATTTATAATATGTTTGACCACGATAGATAATTATTCAAATTAACAAAAAACAAGAAAATATAGAGCTAAACTAAAGAAGTAGGCTACTGAATGCAATAGGCTCTCGTGTCTCAAAATTTTGATACTAATAATTTGGCAATTTTACTTTAGGGCAGCAGAAAGTGTGTTTGTGTGTGTGTGTGTTTTCCGTGTAAAAGTGATTGTGTAATTGTTCTGCCCCCAGCCCATGTAGCCTGCGTTCCTAAATACAAATGCTGTCAGTGTTTAGGTTGAGGGACACAGCACATCTGTTGTGATGAGATATTTACGTTGTCGATAACATAATCTGGAATAATATAGTCGTGCAGACAGCACATACTAGTCAATATGTTTAGAGAAGCGTGCAGAATTTAGATTTGTGTGCATGCCGTCTCAGGGAGCAGAAGCACACAAGCTGTAGCCTGCAGGACTCTTGTAACACTCACGAACAATGTTTATCAGTCCTGGATGCACATTTCCTCTTTTTCTCTTTCTTTTTGTTAGCGGTTCAGCGAGGACGAATGCCTCCAACCCAGCCCAACCCAGGCCAGTACGCGCTGACGAACGGGGACCCTCTGAATGGCCACTGCTATCTGTCCGGATACATCTCGTTACTGCTGCGGGCCGAGCCTTACCCGACGTCCCGCTACGGGAGCCAGTGCATGCAGCCCAACAATATCATGGGCATCGAGAACATCTGCGAGCTGGCTGCTCGCTTGCTCTTCAGCGCCGTGGAGTGGGCGAGAAACATCCCTTTCTTTCCCGACCTGCAGATCACCGACCAGGTGTCCCTTCTCAGGCTGACGTGGAGCGAGTTGTTTGTGCTTAACGCGGCCCAGTGCTCCATGCCCCTGCATGTGGCCCCTCTGCTCGCCGCGGCAGGCCTGCACGCCTCCCCGATGTCCGCGGACCGCGTCGTGGCTTTCATGGATCACATCCGGATCTTCCAGGAGCAAGTGGAGAAGCTTAAGACGCTGCACGTAGACTCGGCAGAGTACAGCTGCCTGAAGGCCATCGTGCTTTTCACATCAGGTGGGTGTCCAACATGTCACACATAGGAACATGTCTATAATCAAATGAGGCCTAGTTACACTCAGGGTTAGTGGGAGTGAGGAGCGGGACACGGTGGCATCGGGGAGGTGGCTGTCAAAGACACGCTGGTCACAAATCTGACTTTACGAGATGTTTGTGTAGCCGATGGAATAGCTATTTTGTCAACAGCTTGCTACATATCCACTTACATGCATTCCCATGTCAGTTGTAGCCGCAGCATAAGACGTGTAAACAAATCCAGATTGAGCGAGCGCGTCAGGTTTTAAGTGTAACACTCTCTTCAGTGCTTTTTAAAATAGGTGGCAACTGACAGTCTCATAGGTGTAAATATTTTATAATTACTCAGATAAAGTTTTTCGGACTCGTCGAAGCTCAGAGCGACAATGTAGGTTCGCGTCCATAAATTTTGGAACAGGTGTCAAATAATTGTGCGTAAAGATGAAATAGTCCATCACTGCAGTGATATATGACAGCTGATGCGTTTATGAGTGTTGTCGCGTGCTTTTATCCTTGTTTTGCGTGCACAAACACATGTCTTAGGGGGGCAGGAAATAATCCTTAGCAGACAGATCAAAAAGACTGATGGAAGTTGAATCATATGTCAGCGCATCGCTTCTGCAGGACGCAGAGTAACGCTGCTGTCGCCTGTAGATGGTTTGTAGATTCGTCTTAGGTGACCTATTAATTTCCTCTGTAAGTGAGGATTGTTCCTCTTCGCGCGCACGCTCTCAAAAGTCACCGGCAGTCATTTTCAAAAGTAACCCACATTGTTGATAGCATAATTGATGGCAGGGTCCTAAAGGTCCTCATTTACTCTCAGTGCGTAATTTAGATGCTATTTCGGAGATGGTTGTGTACACTTGGTGCCATTAGGCCTGGTATGTCAGGGGAGTCCTGTGATGATGGGGAGGAAGAGGAAAAGTCCTAATTCACTCACTCACAGGCCCCAAACTACTTGTGAACTTATCTCAAAGTTTATACCTCGTCGACTCGTTTTTGGCCCATTACAAAATTCTGTAACACGGACGAACAAAATCTATAATTTGACACGTTCTAGATAAAATAAAAAGTTTTAATGTAGTTTTCAAATTTGGATTTTTAATCAAATAATTCCCACTTTCAATATCCCTAGCGTCTGAACTCAATTTTACATTGAAGTTTGTTACACTTGTATTCCAGCATATTTCAATTATTATTGTTTACTACTTATTGTCACAGGAATCTACACATTAATAAATTAACTCCAATGTTTTAATAATATAGTATATTGTAAAATATAATATTATATTATGTTATATTATATTATATTAAATTATATTATATTAAAAAGTATTTCATATAATTCTATAAAATTTGCTAACAGTTTATAGGTGATTATAAGTTCAATGTAATGAGGATCTAAATTAGAATTAAGTTAGAGTTCTCCCTAAACTTGAAAGTAGGAACACACTGATTGTACTAAACCACTTTCAATGCTCATTGTTCCATTCAGTCGAATATCACATAGGTGTTTCCTACAGTTAGAAGACTTTGTATTTTTTCCATTTTTAGTTTCAGGAGACACAATAACTACTTTCAGTTTCGGGGTTGGGAATTTAATTTGACATGCCAACATTTTGAACGCTAACTGACACGTAAATATATGTTTTAACACAAATAAGTGCGTATTTTTCCTCAGCGGCCGTCCTAAAGGAACACGACAGCCTGTAAGATTCACTTTACTCGCTATTAGTGCGCTCATCCTGTAAAATATCCTCGTGCACTGACACATTTGACCATATTTTCCTAACGCACGGCGCATCAGTAACTCACCGCAGACTACACCCAGAGAAACCCCATACGCACATTAACGTTGAACTCCATGTATTTCTAACACATCACTTAGTTATAGGTTGGTGGGCTAATGCTGGTGTTGGCCATAACAAGTCACGTGGCTCTCTGCCAGCAGCGCTATGGAATTGTTAAGCCTCTAATAACACCAGACCTTTCGGGTGTTTTGTGCGTAAATAACGGTAACCGGGCAAAAACTCTATTTCAGCACAGTTCAGGTTCATTGTCATACATTAACTTCTTATCCACATGTGTCTGCTGCAGCCAAACCTCCCAGCAGAAATAGTCGTTTGCAAATCTGGAAGCTATCTGTTCGCATGTCCCAGCCTATTGAGGGCTGTGGGGTGCAGGGTTGCAGGCAGGCCTTATGGAGAACTATGGGGTGTCTTTGACCAGCTTTCCCTTGACACATACATTCAACTGCAGCCCCTGCCCCGCGTCGCTTTGAACTCCCCACGTATCGCTGAGTTGCACCAGTCGTGCCAAGTTTGATAATTTACAAGATAAATCTCCAAATGTAATTAATTTCCACCCTATCGATCGCTGTAGATTTTAAAAAGGGACACTCAGCGTTAATCCACAGGGGGATTTGCATACGTGGGGGCGCTGACCGGCCCGGACGGAGGTCACACTAAATCACCCCGAGATCTCCGCGTTGCCCCGGGTTCATAAGGTTATTGTGTCTGGCCACAGTGAGTTATACCACTGAGAAAAATCACGAATAGGCTTAAAAGCATCTGCCCGGTGTTTAATGTGGTGCTTGAAAGCTAAAGCTGTCTTCCCTGTGTCGTTTGTGGAATAAAAAGCACAGCTCAATACAGAATCTCTTAAGGACTGCCTGGGACTCCATGTGGGACCATACAGCCGACACCAGCGGTTATGCTGCTTGCCTTTACAGCAGTTTATAAGCAGTAGAACACGCATGCTTGGGCTGTGTGAAAAACAGGCTGAAACACTGCAATACACTAACAAGCCTTTTATGCTTTTGTCTATATCGGTGCGTGGCTGTGCACAGCCCACCGGTGAGCACCAAAACGCACGGCCTCGCCTGAGCCGCTGCACAGGCTCATTTTCTGACGTTTTATGTCGCTTGTGCTCGACTATTGACTTCACCTCCTGCTAATAAATGTGATTGCTTCCAGCGGCCCCGTGTCCTATAGGCTCCACGGAGGGGAAAACAGGCCAAGGCTGGTCTATGGAGAGAAGAGCAGCGAAATGACTTAACAGCTTACGCGCGGAGTAATTAGGTCACATTACATCCAGTGTAATTTCAGATTCATCAGTGCCGTTTGTGTTTCCTTATACTTGAATCCCCAGAGTCCAGACATGAAGAGTAGCGGCCTTCAGGCCTGGAGCTGCACTATATGCCACCCTGCCCCATCACTTCTCCCCCCCCCTCCTCAACACCGTTTCCATTTCATTTTAACTGCATATTCGTGTTGACTGTTGTACGAGGACAGCAGCAGATATATATTTATCCTCCCCAGTGTTGTGCAAAGCCCTTGTCCAGCAGCAGGCCGCTTGTTTGATCTGTATGACAGTCCCACCGGTCCCACTGGCTCAGTGTGATGTAGCATGTTTGGCCAGTGTGTTTGTTCATTCCACTTTGTCAATAGCACGTAAAGGCTGATGTTGAATGATAACCAGAGTGCTTTTGCAGGATGTAAATTGGGGAAGGCAAAGTTAAGCTCCACGTGAGGCTAAAAACTACATATATGACCACGTGGGTTTGCGTATTTAAATGCAATAACTTTTAAAATAATTACAATGGAAAAAGTGAGTTGTCTTTTTCATGTCACTGCTTTTCTCCAGCCCTGCGCGCTTCTCTGGGTGATTAGGAGACATAAGAAACTGATTTATTTAAAATACATATAATTTTAATAATTCATTTGACTTCCACACATATTGTTTCCTGTTTGTTCCTGGAAATGTGGAAGTTTGGGGGGAAATAAACTCATGTCAGATTCAGCTTCTTTCCTACAGATTGATGTACCTTGGGGTTTTTAGGAAATTGACAAATCTAACCACAGTCTTCCTTGTGTGTGTGTGTGTTCCACAGACGCCTGTGGCCTGTCGGACGCAGCTCACATCGAGAGCCTCCAGGAGAAATCCCAGTGCGCCCTGGAGGAGTACGTGAGGAGCCAGTACCCGAACCAGCCAAGCCGCTTTGGGAAGCTCCTGCTGCGGCTGCCCTCTCTGCGCACCGTGTCCTCCTCGGTAATCGAGCAGCTGTTCTTCGTCCGCTTGGTAGGTAAAACTCCTATTGAAACCCTCATCCGGGATATGCTATTATCCGGGAGCAGCTTCAACTGGCCTTACATGTCCATCCAATGATCCTAAAATGAAAGTGGAAAAAAGAGAGGGAAAAAAGGACCAAAATTCTGCGCCCCTCCGCCCATCCTCCTCCAAGAAGACTATATATAGGACCTTTTCTGAGAAACTTGGAAGACATAACTTTTTTCTGTCTTCTGGGACTGTGATGGAATACATAATGTACAGAAAAATATCGGAACTGGACTTTACGCCTGTGTAAACCCACCCTCATCTTCAAGAACAATACTCTTCATTTTGTAAAATACTAGTCTTTATTTTCCTTTTTTTTTGTAAAAAATACGAATAAAATGAAAAACATCATATGCGCAGTAAGAAAAAAAGAATCAAGACTTAGCGGGAAAATAATGTTTCCAAGCAATTATAAGAATTGTCCTGTGTCTATGTACCTCTCTGTTTTGTATTTTTTCTGGTTCTAAACCAGGGTTTCTGTGATTCTATACTAATAATTTTTTGATATAACCTTTTGCTTCTTATAATGAGTGCGATATATGTTGTCGAAGCTATGTTCTCCAAGAATTAAAATTGAAGTGAGAATTTAAAAACAGAAAAATAAAGAAATTTAGACAAATAAGAAACAGTCTAATCGCTATGACAATATCAACATTGATGGTTGAACTTTTTTTTTCCTTAATTGATGCGATGGACCTGCAACCGCAGCAGCAGCAGCAAACTGACCTCCAGGACATTTTTACTGAGAGGACTGTCTGGGGCGCCTTTCCCCCGGGCCACGAATGCGCGTGGAGTCGATCATCAGTCAAAGAGGAGAGACATGAAAATCAAAAGCACTTTTAATATATCATTTCAAAATACATTTTGTTTGTTTCGTCTTGGAAGAAATTTTCATTGTTTCTTGAATTTTATTGGTTGTTGCCTTCAATTTGCTTACTCCATGATGCAGCTTTTTGCAGAAGGGTCGGTTGATGAAGTTGTGTGATGGTGACTGTACTATTAAAAAAAGAAATAGGCAACGATGTCTCCTTCTCAAGCATTTTCCTGGAAGCAATTGTCACGATTCTCGGGCTTGTTATACTCTGTGTGGCTCCCATGAGAAAAAAAAGCGTTAACGTGCAGCCTATATATAGTCGAGTCTGTACCCTGCAATACCCTGCACCTAATTCTGAGTCCACTGTTTACCTCCATTACACCTACCAGTGAAAATGAGGTGCTACACGGGATAAAAAGTGGTAATTACACAACGCGTTCCTTATATGTCCACAAACTCACCAACATAACTTGCAATGCGAGCACAAAGGAGGAGAGACTACGAGGAACCGTACAGAGCAATGAGCCCGGTGCCAACCTGCGAGCGCATTAATGTTTAATATTTTTCCCAGACAGCCGAGGGAAGCCTGCGCACCACACAGAGCCACCTCTGTCCTACCTCCTGTGGCTTAATCAAGGTGATTCTCCACAAACCAAACAATATTCCCCCTCTCTCTCTCTTTCTCTCTTTCCCTCTCTCCACCCCTGTTCTTTCAACAACAACAAAAAAAAACGCACCGCCTTGATAGTGCATGGCTCGGTATTGATGTGGGCGTCGTTTGGCAAAAGGGTTAGGCCCCGCTGCAAAGCTGCTGTGATATGCGTGATCAATCTGGAAAATGTATTTTACAGCATGTAAGCCAGTCGATAGGAACACCGAGTGTGATGCATTGTGTGGGACTGGAGAGGAGGAAGGAGAGAGAGAGAGGCAGAGAGACTACGGAGGGAGGCAGTGCAGACACAATTTAGAGGGGGAAACGTGTTTGTGTTGTGTGTGCGTGTGCGTGCGTGCGTGTGTGTGTGTGTGTGTGTGTGTGTGTGTGTGTGTGTGTGTAATGCAAAGACAGAGAGAGATGTGGCCTTGGTTTTGCCTGATACATTCAGAGTGTAATGAGTACATCGATAAGTCCTCAATGTGTTAGATGGGTTACATGGAGTTTGTGTCCTTGCATTGGTCCGTCTCAGTGTGTGCGTGTGTGTGTCTGAGTGTATGTGAGCGTGCGTGTTCGTCCCCTCTTTATGTGTCTCCATACTCGCAAATGACGAAGCCCAGTTATGGACCTGGATCCATCCATCCATCCCTGTCGTTACATACACACACACACACACACACACACACACACACACGCACACACACTCATTCACTCACACCTTCCAGTGCTAAATGTGATAAACTGGAGGGCGTTATGAAGAAGGAGAAAACTGGGTTTCGGTGTGACAATTATTAAAATCGCCTGTTAGTCGTCCCCTCTTCATCATCGGACGTGTTGCTCGTGCGCCATATTGCCCACGTCTTCCTCTGCGCCAGGGCCAGGAGGACAGGCGCAGAACTGCATGTATAGCAACGGCTGAATTTCAAAACGCCATATTTGTTATCTGCCTCGTAGGATAGAGGGGGAGGGGAATCTGTGCCCATGGGTTATTTGTTTGCGTTGCCTTGTCTCGTTCAGACTGAGGCTACAGTATTAAGGCGTTCATTACAGTGGGCGCTGGTTGGAGTGATGCTATGGGTCTGTGCGTCAGGCTGTCCTTAGATGCTCTCTCTCTCTCCCTCACAAGAACACAGTTTCTTACGCTCGTGATTAATGTGACATATTGTACCTGTTAGCCCTCCAGTCTGCGCAGTGTGCAGCAGCGGGTCAGTTGTCACGCAGCCTTGATGTTGCTTACTACACGAACACAAATGTGGTATTTCTTCAGGTTATATCGTCATGGTGGAAAAGAATCTGCAGCCGGCGGTCAGGTGCAAGTTGCAGAATAAACCCGGGCCCTTTCTCTGCGTCACGCTGGAGCCACAACATGCTGAATTACATTAAAAATAAATATACAGACACAAAACAAATCAAATCTTACAACAGACAATTACTGAAGCTCACTAATTATTTAGCGTGTTTGTCTGTTTCTTATATTTTCCTGGGCAGCAAGTGAAAATAAATGTCTGTTTATTTTTTCCAAGGAGGATGAATATGGCGTCACCGTGGCCATCATCCCAAACAGCCCAGGTCCGGGTTGTTCTGTGCAGATCTGGACTAAATTGTTTGCTGGCTTATTAAACGCAGCTTTCAGCCGGTTGTCTCCACATAATGTATTCTAAATCCCTCCAGAGCAACTATCTTTTATCCTCTCGCTGAGAGCATTCTGTTACACAATTGTTACACTACGGGCTATATAAAGCAAGAGTTCAAAAAACACGTGAAATTGTGGCATGTGTTCCTAATTAACGATTTCTGGCCAGGCGATACAAGCTAAAGCACAAGAGGACTCTAGGAAAAGTGATATTTTCTATTTAGGCTGTGGACCATATTCCACTGTCTCCACTCTGACAGAAGCTCAAATTAGTGCATTACGCAACACTTCAAATATTGAAACAATACACTTCAAATATCATCTTTATTTTTATTTTTTTTCCACTAGACGTTTATCATCCTCGGATTTGATGACAACATGATTAGTGCTCATAGTGAATTAAATAAAGGGAAATGGATGAGGAACAAAGTGCAGAGTAAATGCACCGTCAGGTTGCACTGTGGCTGCGGTGGGTAAAGGAGATGGATATGTGGCACACTATAGGCCCCATTGGTGTCTGTAATTTCGGAAACTCCGGTTACCAGAGTGTTAGTACAAAATGAGTTAAATAACCATTTACCTTTGTCTGGTTTCATTCATCAAACCACAAGTGGAGGACTCCTAACACGAGGGGGCTATTTGTTTGCTTTACACAAGCAGCTGGGTGCGATTTCACGTTTGAGATATCTGTCTGAGAGCGAAACATTTATTATCCCGAGTTGTCAGGGAACCTATTTCTCCAAAAAACCCTCAATGCAAGCCAATGGGTTTTTATGCAGCGGTGGAAATGTCCTATTGGCGTTACACGTCACTTCATTTCACTTAGAGTAGCCTGGTTTCCCCGGTCACATTTGACAAATACTGTTGTTTGAGACAATAACAATTTCCAAATAGCTGCTCCGCGTATGAATGGGGGGCCCTGTGAAGTATGACACGGCTTATTTCTCATGGTGTCTTGTGCGTAAAAATGATGACAGCAGCAGACAACAAGTGCTGCGCGCCGCTCGTCTGCCCCGCACCTCATCCACACGAGCCTGCAAAATGGCTGGGAACGGCATACATACATGGGGAGGACACATGTCCATAAACTAAATGGATTCCCGGGAGATGTGCGCGTTACATCTGAGCAAACAGCCCGAGTTCCGTGTTGTATTGGCTGCACGCATTCAATAAAGAGCGCCACATCTTATAATTACAACGCGCTGCTCTGAGATCTGTCCGCGGACCTTACAGACAACCTCCATGGATCAAATCCAGCCCTGCAGGGTATGAACTATCCCTGGATGTGAATGTAACATAAGGGGATGCATCCCAGGGGCGCCTCCCTATGCGCGTGGGTGCGCGTGTCTGTGCTCACATGCAAGTTTCTAATCATTGTCGCAACTGTATAGGCAGCAGGGTTTTTTTTATACATACGTGTGAGGTCCCTCTGTATGTATGTGTGCGGGCGCGTTCTTTGCATGCCCGTGCGTAAAAGCGTGTATCCACCAAGCGTACGTACGCGTGTGTGCGCGCGCTACCGGCCGAGTGAGAGGGAGAGGGAGAGAGAGAGAGGTGGCGGTGAGAAAGCCCGGATCGCTGTGTAAGCGGATCCCTTTGTGTTGATTTAGGAAGACGTCTGCTGTATATAACGTTCAAGGCTGATAATATCATTGCCTGGCCAGATAAATAAAGCATTGGCCAAAACCATCGGGTCAGCCATCGATCCGATTCTTCTCCCCGAGAGAGAGAGCGAAACAGAGCGAAAGAGAGGGAGACAGAGGGGCGGGGATGGAGAGTGAGAGGGGAACAGGAGGAGAGGGGGGATTGAGAGAGAAAGAGAGAGAGAAAGGGAGAGAGACCTCACTCATTAGCATTCCACAGCCATGGACTAAACGCTGACAACTAACAGAGATATCCAGCTCTACACCACTGCATGCATTTTCCCCCCTTTGTCTTCTTCCCCCTGGCCCTTCATTTCCAGCGGACAGATCTCTCGTCACAGCCAACACATTTTTATTTATGCCTTCTCCACTCATGCTTTTTTTTCCTGTGCACGAACGGGCCCCGTGCACAAGAGAGAAACCCCTTCCAGTAAAACACAGAGAGAGAGAGAGGAGGGGGTGATGTTGTAAAAGCTGTGCAGAAGTGACAGCGCTAAGCACACAGGCTTTACTTGGGAGGGATACAATTGTGTGTGACTTGACAAAATAGCAACCTTAACTGGTCTTAATTAAATATTTGAGGATAACAATTATACAGGTTGATTATTCAAATTCAACAGTATTATAATATGTTTTAAACGCAAGTTGTTTTTTTGGGGGGGGGGTTTGAACGTTTGAATATCCTTTATCTTTAGAAGTTGTTTAGGCGTAATCCTTCATTAATCCTTTATAATTCGTATTCACCAAACGCTTTAGGATAAAATAGACATTTCAATAGAAGAGCAAAAGCAGTAAATTCAAAATCTTTCATGTTTGAAAAGTTTTACTTGTGTTTTTGCATTAGTGGCCTAAACAAATTATTCACAACTACTTTTTTCAGGATGAAACCAATTTTTGGGGGATAAATTCACACGCGTAAAATGCGTAAAAGTGATAGAGAGGCACCACTGACATTTCTTGGACAACCTCCTTTATTTTTCAGATGACTATATCCTAATACGCGCTCCAGTCTTCACCCAACAATGACAGCTGTTCATCTGATAGTAACTTCTTTCCAAGTTTTTCTCCCCTCCCACCCCGGGGCCCCAGTCTCTGTCTTGCTTTGTTGTTTTTAAAATATGCATGTCTCTCCGGAATGCCAGTCACGGGTCCAAACTTTGTGTGTCCCAACCTCCCACATGATGAAATGATCCTTTTTAAAGCGGGCTCAATATGTCTCAATCTGCACTCCTCTTCCCTCTGCAAAGCTTCTGAGTGCGGGACGCGGCCCAGAAATATATTAATTAAAGCGCGCGACCACGCGAGTGTTTTTTAGCGCTGAGGAGGAGGTGGGGACGCGTTGGATCAAGTCGAACTCTGTCAGCGACGGATGGATGAAGATTCACGGCAGGAAAAGAAAAAAAGTAAGGCTCTTTTTGACGCTCCCTCTCTCCCTCTCTCTCTCTCTCTCTCTCACTGTCTCTCCTTCTCCCATGTGTGTGTTTGTGTGTGTGTGTGTGTCTTTGTGTGTCTTTTGCACAGTGTTCTTGTGTGCTCCTCGGACTGAAACGGATAAAGCCAGGGGGAGTGAGAGAGAAAGAGAGGGAGAAGTGTAAGAGAAAGGGGAGGAGGGATATATATACCTAAAAAGTGAAAGAGGATAGACGTGTGCGCGCTTGTCATCCACAATAAATTAATCAGCACGTGGCATTAAACTCCAGAGAGTTCTCTCTCACTTCTTAGACCATATACGAAGAGTACGTGGTTATAGATGTTTACATGCGTGTGTTGGTGCGTGAGTCTTTGTGAAACATATGTAAATCCTGCGTGGAATAAACCACATTATACCTTCCGGGGAAAAAAACAGAGAGACTCGGATGGTAGGAGAGGAAATGCTTGGTTTTAAAGGGGAAAGCGTGAATCGGATGTAACAGATTGTTTGCAGCTCCAGAGGAACTCCTAATTTCTCCAGTCAAGTTTGGCAGGATGTGTGTGTGCGTGTGTGGGTTTGTGGGTTTGTCAGCGTGCGAAGTGATGCCATGATAAAAGACAAAGCGACTTGATATTAATAACAAATGTCAGGGTGAATAATCATGAGCTGTTGATGAAAGTTGGGAGGAGGAGGAGGAGGAGGAGGAGGAGGAGGAGGAGGAGGAGGAGGAGGAGGAGGAGGAGGAGGAGGAGGAGGAGGAGGGAGAAGCTTGAGCTGAAACCACTTAACCTGTTGCTTCTGGTCCAAATGCAGAACAGCCACCTCAGCACTAACATCCCATGAGCACTGCAGCGGTTCATCCCATAATAATAGTGCAAGCAGCCACTGGGATATCTGCACAAACCAATTGAATTTTACTCTTTTCTGATCACTGTGTTCATTTATTATATTTAGATATGTGTTTTTTAATAGATGTCCCAACAGTGTTGATCATGGCAACATACGGGAGGCCATGCAGTTAGGCCTGGGCTTACATACCTGATAACGCCTGGGCTTTTCAGCAATATTTACGGCTTCTCTTTCTAATACTCTCCAGATGGTGTGTGTGTGTGTGTGTGTGTGTGTGTGTGTGTGTGTGTGTGTGTGTGTGTGTGTGTGTGTGTCACCACAGTCAGCGAGCTCCTCAATTTTTACTCAGCAGCGTTTTGTTGCAATTACATCAAATGCTGAGGCAGAATTTATTGGTGACCCATTTTCTCTGCATTATATGCAAAAAAAAAGAGGAAAAATAAATAAAAAAAGGTTCCGGCCACTCCACTTTGTTTGCATGTTAAGTTTTCTTTCTTTTTTTTACCATTCTGCAATTTACTTTTGAGAGAGAGATAAATAAGAAGCAACTTCAAATTCTCATCAAAAGTATAGAGCTCCAATAGGGCCCACTTCACGGTTTGATGGATTAATAGACAAAACACACAGGCCGCATTCATGCCTGACCAATCTTTGTTGTAGCTGGGCTGTGCAAGGGTTTTTTCAGCCAGTCACTCAGGCAGAATAATGCTTGTAAAGATATAATCCACTGAGCCTATAACCTCTGTAGTCCTCAGCTATATTATCCACTGACAATACATTGGTAAGCTTTACAACAGGTATCCAGCCTCGCCACTAAAACACATGCAAAAGGGCCATTTAATAAATAGGGCCTAATAAACTGGTCAATAGACTAATGCAGTTATATTACTATAGTCCATGGGTCTAGTATATTCCTATAAAAAAACTATCCTGGGAGCATTTTTGCAGATACTCGTAAAATTATATTATGTATAAGACAAAGCAAATCATGAATAGTATTCGGAAATATTATCTATCTATCTATCTATCTATCTATCTATCTATCTATCTATCTATCTATCTATCTATCTATCTATCTATCTATCTATCTATCTATCTATCTATCTATCTATCTATCTATCTATCTATCTATCTATCTATCTATCTATCTATCTATCTATCTATCTATCTATCTATCTATCTATCTATCTATCTATCTATCTATCTATCTATCTATCTATCTATCTATCTATTGTTTCTGTTTGTTTAGCTGCTGCACTTTACTGTAGGTGTATTATGATTTACTGGAACGATGCCACTGAGAACTGAACTCTTGACAGTGGTAAGGTTTCCCATTGACTCCCTTTAGTCTGTCCATGCTTGGTTATCTCTCTCTCTCTCTCTCTCTCTCTCTCTCTCTCTCTCTCTCTCTCTCTCTCTCTCTCTCTCTCTCTCTCTCTCTCTCTCCCTCACCTCAGAGGACATGCGGCATGTTGATAAATACGTGTCTCTTTTTTCCATCTTACTCAGCACCATCCATCAAATTTGTATGCCCATGCTACACTGCTGTGCGTAAAGGAAGGGAAGGAGGGAGGAGATGGAGGTATAGTCGTGCAGAAACACAACTCCAAATCACCAACAATGAATAAGGGATGTGTTTCTTTCCTTCTTCCTCTTAGATAAAGACTTGATCACTCGCTCTTGCGTTCTGTTAACGTGCTGAATTTGTCTTAAATCGCGCCACGCCATGCTTAATGTTTGAAGATGTAGAAGTGGCCCTTCCCTGCGCTCTGTGGGTTTATATCCCCTTTACGCACCATAACCACTGGGTTCTTGGATCGTGGTCATGCTCTTGGGTAGATGCGTTCCTCTGGCTCGACCAGGGCTTGGACCACTCTACAGAAAGACCAGTTGCCCCCTAGTTGCAAACGCTTTGTGGCTCCACATACCGCCGCTGTGATTATAGAAGTGCCTCCTCTCCCTTGTTAAAGGAGCAAAGCTCTAATCTAGCCTCTGTGTCGCCCCCAAAGCCGGCGAGCTATATGTGCGTGTGCGTGCGTGCACAAGCAGTGCAGTGGGGGTCGGTCGTCGCGGGAGAGGAGAGGAGAAGAGGGGAAGGGTGGGAGAGAAGGAGAGGGGGAGTGAGGGAGAGAGGGAGAGAGGGAGAGAGGGAGGGAGAGAGAGAGAGGGAGAGAGGGAAAGAGGGAGAGAGAGAGGGAGAGGGAGAGAGAGAGCAAATAGGAGGGGGGTTAGAGCGGAGTGGCCCTCTCCTTCGTTTGAGTGACACGACCCCTCTCCTCTCTTCAAAGGCCATGCAGAAATAAACGCATCTCATTTGAATGGCGATTCTTTTTCCTTTTTTTTCTTGGTGGTATTTCACAGCCAAGATTTCTGGAATAGGAATGTGTATTTCTTTTTTCTCTGCAACATTGAATTCAGGGATGGTTCTGATGGCGGGGTCTTCAATATTCCCATCTCTCCACATGCAGCATTCTGCAGCCGGTGTGGTATTTTGTCCATGACTACACCACCCACCACCACCCCCCACCCCCACCCCCCCCCGTCAAATTCATTTGCATCCGCTGATGATATCAGTGAAGAATCGCTGGCACCATATGAGGCGGGGTGGGGGTCGGGGGGGGAGAAGGCTTATTTGGATAAAAACTGGACTGCAGAGTGGACACGGCCCTAAAGGTCAGTCGTCCATTCATGTCAAGGTGGCAGGGGGTGTGTGTGTGTGTGTGTTGGGGAGGGGGGTCGGCATGGGATTGCCAAAGAGGCTTATTTGAAAGCGGGTGTATAGTTGAGGCGGGGTGGGGG